>CM035408.1:175904571-176489571 GCA_020310875.1 Ceratopteris richardii | reverse complement strand
AACGACACCAAATTTGGTGTCTAGCACAATGGTAAGTTCCAACGTGAGGAGTTCCACCTCATAAATCTCAATCCGTGGAGATGTGAGGACTGGTATGAAGATCGTGAGCAAGTGAAAGGAACAAGTGTGTAAGTGAGAAGCACACAAACATGCACACACATGCGCACACAAGGCAAGAACAAAGAGACGAACAATGGAAAGCTTCTATTACAAAAGAACACTCTTAAAAAAGCTCAAATCTACAATAAGCTAACCTCAAAAATGAGCTCTCTAGTTCTTTTTATAGTTTTTTGAGTTGTTTTGGCCTTGTCCAGACATAGTGTTCGGCCTAGTTAAAAATTAGGTTCCAAGGCTTATTTGAGGACTCAAATGGAGTCTAACAATTATGAAAATTGGTAGATAGCTACTTCTAATACTCCTCAAGCTCGAGGACTTCTCGGCTTGAACAAAATGGAGTTGCAAAAATGTGAAATGATATTTACAATGGTTTTTAGTGATGAAAATCACTATTTTTATAGGGATTTCTTCTGAAAATTGGGCATATACTTCTTTGGGCTCCCTACGCGCTCCTTGTTCTTGTGTGTCCACTTCTTTGACGTGCTTCCATGCTTTGTGTTTGACCTTGAATGTCAACAGATGCCAATGAAAATACAATGATAGTATTGTCAATGCTAGTAATGTCAATGAAAATACAATCACAAGAGTAGTAAACACATTCAGAAGTACATATACTCAGAGAGAACTGCATTCATAAGCCTTGGAGGCTAGTAATGTCAATGAAAATACAATCACAAGAGAAGTAAACACACACATAGATCCGTGCATATTAAGACATCAATACATTCAGACGCACATATACTCAGAGAGAGAGAACTGCATCCATTAGCCTTGGAGGCTAGTAATGCCAATGAAAATACAATCACAAGAGAAGTAAACACACACATAGATACATGCATATTAAGACATAAACATATTCAGAAGTAAAGAACTGCATTCATAAGCCTTGAAGAAAATGGTGTTTGAAGCCTTGAAGAAAATGGTCTTTGACGTGTTATCAATCAAGCTCAACTATGTCCAAACAGATTTTTTTTTTTTTTGAAATAAACAGGAAGTATGAAATTGATGCTAGCCAAAAATTACAAAATCAAGGTAGACCCATAACAGAGCCCACAACAACGACAGGGATGTCTCACAATAGGATAGAGTCAACATAATCACAAAGAAAAGTGATCATGTTCTCTCTAGGCTTAGAATATATTCGAAGGAGCTTATCTCTCCACACATTGAAGTGGTTATTTTTTAATATTACAAAGGGGCTCTTAATATCCGATTGGGACTCATTACAAGAGGAAATACAGAGGCTGAGGATTTTCCTCATGCCGAACAAACAGGAGAAAAAGTGATCCTTTCCCTTTTTATTAAAGATGGCACTATTTCTATTCTTCCATATAAACCACATAATGTGATTTCTGATGATCTGCCACAGGAGAATGTCCATGCCATTTGATTCGCCTATCAGAATATCTTTGCAACTTGGAGTTTTGAGGCCTTGAATTTGGCAGTAAGACCAGATACCAACCCAGAATCTGGAAGCAAATTTACACTTGATGAAAAGGTGTTCCAAGTCCTCTTCTTTACCATAGAGTTTACACAGTCCAGCATCAATTTTATACTTCCTAGCATGACTGCCAGTCCAAATACCTTGGTGGAGAATGAGCCAGTTCTGACAAGATTGCTTGTTAGAGAGAGGGAAGGCCCAGGAACACTGGAACCTGTACTTCCACTGCAGGTGAGACCATTGTAATCCCCACTTCTTGTTCAGCTTTCCAGTGATTTCTTTAATACTTCTGCCATTCCTTTTGAAGGAATTTAACATATCCCAGGCAACATCCTGAAGGGAAATCTACTTCCTCCACATGTTGGACTCCATCTTCACCATCAGGATCTCCTTCTTGCTCATAAGAATCTGTTTACATTGAAAAGAAAGACCTTGAGTATTAAGAATAGCATGATCATCAGTCACTTCACTTGCTCTCAACAAGTCCTGCCAGTGCCCAAATCCCTTCTTTCTACATTTATTCCATCTGATAGGGAGGGCCGGTAGGGAACCAAAGTTAGACCAGCCAAACCAAATGGAGTCCTGCACTAAAAAGGAAGAGTTGTGAGCAAACCATATAGGGAGATTATACTTAGACTTAACAATCATCCAGGCTTTCCAAAAATTGCATATAAGCTGGCTGCCTTTTGGCACAAATTCTACAGGAGAAGTAATCACATCCCACAGAGAGCAGTTAATCCAGCTTTTATTATGCTTCACATTGAATCTGTTAATATTTCTTTTAATCAAACAAGCCCAAAAATCATTTGAGAAGAGGGATCTATAAATCCATTTGGCAGCCATTTGAATTGCCATCCTAGAAGGACAAATGAGACCAAGCCCCCCTTCAGATTTCTTCATACAACAAATATTCCAGGCAACTTTGGGGATTTTAGAATCACCCCACAAAAATCTTCTAGCCAAAGAGATGGCCTGGACTAAATGTTTTTTATTAGGCTGCCAGCAGGACAGAAAGTAAGTCAGGGAGGGGAGGATATAATGCTTCAAAACAAAAGATCTATGAGAGATACTGTGCTGCACATCACTCCACTTATAAATTTTAGCTCTAAATTTATCAAGCATCCAATTCCATCTTTGTTCATTAGTGATGCCAAAGCCCATGGGAATACCCAACAGCCTGAAAATCATCCCTTTCTTGATGATGTCACAACCTGCCATCTCAACACAATAAGGAATATGATTATTAGAGGCAAAAAAACCCGTTTTCTTATGATTAATCATAGATCCACTGGCCAAACAAAACATCTCAAGACATTTAAGGAATTGCTTAGCTGAATTATCATAAGCTTTCATAAGCATGTTAGTGTCATCTGCAAACATCTGAAGACCCAGGGGAGAGTGAGCCAGGGGAATATCCAATCCAGAGATGGTACCTTGTCTTATGCAATCCTTGACCAACCAACCTAAAGCATCACTTGCAATAGCAAAAAGGAGGGGTGCCAAGGGGCAACCTTGTCTAATGGACCTGCAAAGTCTAAAAGGGTTAGAAAGACATCCATTAATGGCGACTTTAGAGAAGGCATTACCAAAAAGCATACTGACATACTTAATAAACCTTTTGCCAAATCCAATGTCATGCAAGGATTGAAGAATGAAATCCCATTCTATCCTGTCATAAGCCTTATCAAAGTCTATTTTGAAGAAGAAGGAGTCAACATTAATCTCATTGCAGTACTCAAGACCTTCCCAGATAGTGATAATATTATCCAAAATAAATCTTCCTTTAATGAAACCTTTTTGCTCAGGGAGAATTATAGTGTTCATAAGAGGACTAAGCCTTCTGGCAAGAATGGCAGCAAAAATTTTGTACAGAGAAGTCAGGCAGGAGATGGGTCTCCAATTGTTTAAATCATCCTTGGGACCTTTTTTGTGAACTAATTTTATCACTCTAGTGTTAATGAAAGGAGAAAGGGATCCCCTTCTAGAGGCTTCTTGCCAGATCTTGAGAATAATGGGAACCAACTCTTCCTTAAATTCCTGAAAAACTCATAAGGCAAACCATCATGACCAGGAGACTTACCAGGCTTCAATTTGCTAATGGATTCTCTAACCTCACCCTCAGAGAGGGGCATGTCAAGGTGGGAGTCCATTCCCTGAGGAACCATCTTTTTCCTACAAAGGGCAATGGCAGCTCTTGCACTCCAAACAGAATCCCCTCTCTTGGGAGGCTGAGAGAATACATTGGCAAAGAACCTATGAGCAACCTGAAGGTTATCCTTCATATCTTTAGCAAGACAACCAGCATTATTCTTGAGCAGAGGGATAAAATCCCTGGCTTTTTTCTTCCTCATCAGATCAAACATATGCTTATTGGGCTTGTCAATTTTGCCAGCCCAGAATTCTCTAGACGTGGCAAGGGCACCTCTAGCAAGGAGATAATCCACTTTCTTCACTTGTTCCTGCAGATCTAAAACCTTAGCTCTTTTGTTAATCAAATCAAGATTAGAGCACTCTATCTTATTCATCTCCTGCAGAATCATCATCCTTCTCTTATGTCTTATTTCTTTAGCTTTATTCTTATAGTACTTAATTAAATCCTGAATATCTCTAACAACCCTTTCCCAAACAAAAGGCGGAGTGATATTATTAAAATGCAACTTAAGAGTATTAGAGATTTTTTCCTTCACTATAGGAATCTTAAAAAGGGAAGAATCCAAATGCGTCCAACCTGCCCTATAGATGGGATTGTTATTGAATAAATTTACAATCAAAGGCGAATGATCAGACATTTGCAGAGAAAGATCAGTAGAACAGCAATAGTTCCACAAATAATGACTCCTGCCAGCATTCATGTAGAACCTGTCCAATCTAGCAGACAAAAAATTATTATGATTCCTGTTATTCCAAGTATGCCCAGTGTGAGCAGAGAGATCCACTAAATTATGTTTATTGATCAGATTATACCAACACTGTTTTTCAAATCCAGAAACAATATTATCACTTTTACCATTCCTGTCTCCAAGATTTGTGACCATGTTAAAGTCCCCAGTCAACAAAATTTCACCATTGATCCTGAAGATTTCTTCCCAACATTTGGATCTCTGCAGAGCCTGATTAGCTGCATAAACATACACAACAGTACAGTTTAGGGGTTCTTTACACGTCACTGCAATCCACTGATTAGTGGGGCTCCTTTGCACCTCCTCAATAAGATGACAAAGACCATTAGCAATGCCAATGGCTGCACCACCTTTGCCAAAGTGCTCCGTGTGCACCCAAAGGCAGTTGTTAGAAACAATTTTCAGATTCGCCATGAGAGGGGAACCCCCAATCTTAAGCTCCTGCAAACAGATGAAGTCAGGAGAGTGAGAAGCATCTTTGATCCAGTTGTTTATTATCTTGCTTCTGGCCGGGTCAGATAGCCCCTTAGAGTTAAGAGAAATAATTTTGATACTATCCATGGAGAAAACACACTGGAGAGGAAAAACTTACTTTTTATGGTTCTTACCTGGCTTCACAGCAGAGATCGAAGACCTAACAGTATCTTTCCTCTTGGATTTATACTTTTCTTTACCTTGAGGGCTAGGGGATCTGACATTTGTCATACAAACATCTTGATCAATGGGGCCACCAATGTCTTCCTGGACAGTAGTAAGCTCATCAAAACTGTTAATTTGCTCTAAAAACATTTCATCACAATTACTAAAGTTATCCTCTTCAGAGGACACCGAAACAGGGGTGGGGCCTGAAGTGGGTCTGAAGGAAGAAACATTTGCCACATTTTTTCTCCCTTCAACACCACCCTGCATATTAGAGTTTACCTTATTTTCCTGAAGATTTACAACACTCGAAGGTAGAGGGTCACTGTGAGAACTGTCAACAGGATTTTTTCTTTCCTGTAATATTTGCTCCTCAAAAGTCTCAGTTCCCGAAGGTTGAGAGTCGCTGTGAGTGAAGTCTTCAAGAATTTGAAAGGGGTTGAAAACCCCTTTGACTAGAGGCTCCGATCTGATTCCCCACATTAGGGTTTTTTTTCCTCTGTTTGTAAGGCACCTTTCTGTCCAAACAGATTTGAGCGTACTTTAGTGAAGACGGTTTCACCTGCATGAAGTCTGTCGACATGATCGTTGTCTGTTTCTAACAAACAGAGGTCATAGTCAAAATCATCGGATGGAATTGCAATATTCTGACATCTCGTGATGCGCACGTTCTCGCCCATATTCAAAGTCCATATTCTACACTCATCTGCACGTATGCACCTACTGTTTTTGTCTTCATCCAAATTCCATGAGTACAGTCTGTACAGGGGCAGCGTTTCACCTCTTGGGTTCTCTTTGTTTGTTGGCTAGTGAATGGGGGGGTGTGTGTAGGGCCTCTCCATTGAATTCCGGCGTCCCCTTGCTTTTTGTTTGATGAAGATTCTTTCCTTTTCCTTGACCTGTTTATCTACATGATTTACATGTTGGCTCAACTCTTCTTGTTATTCACACCATCCCTTTGCTTCTTCTAAGACGCCATTATTGACCTTGTTATGTACGCACAAGGATAATGGGATTCGATGATGAAGGCCCACTCCAAGAGGCTCAAGGAGCCAACCTGCGAGAGAAAAACACGGGCAGGAATGAGTATGATATGAGGTACGTGGTCAATGAAAGATATGTATTGCCAAACGCCCGAGTGATGGCATGCAACCATTTGCAATGAAGATTAGGCTGGTTTTAGACTGGGGCTTCGAAACGAAGGCTCTGCATGGGATCGTTCCAGGGGGGAACGATGATCTCTATCACAAGTGTTCCACCAAGCAAGCACAGGGGATATAGCTCAGTTGGTAGAGCGCCGCCTTTGCAAGTGGGTCGTTGCGCCTACCTGATCTTTCACACAGAGCGGCGGAAGTTCATCTCAGTAAGTTCTTGATAATCTGATGTCGTACAAATAAACCTTTTGGGGCAGACGGAGGGGGGTTAGAACAAACAAAGCAAAATAGTTCCATCACATGGCGTTGCTCCGCCCTTTGTGAAAGCAGAAATTAAAAGTTCGAGTACATGGCCTCGTTTGATTAGAGCTCAACTTAAACTTTCAAGGGACGCCGCTCAATGTGAATTGAGCCTTAGTTGCATGACAAAGCCCGCTCCAAGAGGCTTGAGTACTCAATACATGCTAGAGAAAATTGGACGAGTAGGGATGATCATGATAGGAGATACTTAGTAAACTAAAGATTTGTATTGTCAAAAGCCCAAGTGATGGAATTTTACTGAAAACTTTGAGCTTTTTCTTCCTTTTTTAAGGAAGTTTGATCTTGAGATCCACTCTTCTTCAGAGCTTAGATTGATTCAAAGTATAATATGAAGGGCATGGCACCCATGGGACCCCGGAACACCACACAAGCAATGGTAGAATGTTTCACTTATTAGAGCTCGAAGGTTCGCTAAGGCTAGGAATCAGATAAGGGGAGCTTTGACCAAAGGAGGAGACTAATTTGAGCTGAAATTAACCTTGTTGTAGCAAGCATGGCCCTTAGCACTTTCGAAATAGTCCAACAAGAGCACTCAAAAGCCAATGATTCCCTGAAAGGAGCTAGGTTCAGCATCTCATCATAGCATTGATAAGTAATTTCATGCGAGGATAGCCAATGGAACTTAAACTCACACCCGCCTCCAAGGAAAGCAAACAATTCACCAATTTTAGCTAGCATTGTTGCATAGGTACAAGAGATTTGGGAGCAGAAAAAAGCATGTTAATAAACGTATAATCCTTGTTGTAGGGCATGGATAAATTATATAGTTTATCTGCTTGGATTACAAAGATCATCAAATATTGAAAACAGAAGGCACTCTTACATCTATCATAGATCTTTCCGTCCAAATCCTCCACAATGCTTCACCCCTACTAGCCATCGAGCATCCCAAAAACTTCACCCAAGATGATCTACTACTCAAGTTCGCATGCAATTATTAACAACGAGAATTGAGGGGCGAAAATATTAGGGGAGTTAGAGATAGAGATATCAAGCTTGCAAAGATTGCAATGACAGATGTGTTACAAGAACCCCTTGAATTCTTATTGGATATGGTTTCCCATCATCACTTTGGCTCTTGAAAATATAAATATTTGTTTAGCTAATCATCTCATCTTGTGTTAATCCTTACCCCCATCTTCTATAGTACACAAAGGCACTCTCTAGCACGTAGAAGCAATCAAGCCTCTTATACGCGGCCTTCATCAAGGTGACTACTTTGACTCCATATCAATTTGCATAAGAGACTTACTCTCCTCGTTGTTGCTCTCTATCCATGATTTATAGTGTCTGAACCTTGGACGTGCTTTAAGCCATTATCATTACAACAAAATCAGCATTTTTCGATGTGCCTTTTGATGTCTACCATCAACTTTACATGTCTGTATATCCATTGGTATGTCAATATAAGTAAACCTATGAGAGTAACAATGCATCTATGTTGGTGCAAATCACAAGACTATACATTTTTCTTGAAGTTCATACACATATGAAGCTCCATGGAAACCATTGCTAGGAAGAGTTCCATTTTTTACCATTTGTAAAAGTCATTTCCTTTTTTTAACTTGAGAATATTTGTAATCACCTACCAAAAACTCGTGGACTTGTTAGTTAGAAAAGCATCCAATTCATTGAGGGAATATTTCCTAGATTGAAGGATCACTTTTTAGAGAGAGCCAAAAGTTTAATTCAAATTCAAATTTGAATATAACAACTATATAAAGTCACTTGAAAAAGTCACGGTTAAGAGGGTGTCACTTCCCAAGTTCTCCATAGTCATTGTGTAAGAGTGTAAGGCCTACATTGTAGCCTACACTATTCTCCATAATAAGGCTATGATTATCAAGCCTATGATCTTGTATAACATTTTTCATTAATACAATACATCTACATTGTTCATTAATACAATACATCTACATTCTTCATCTATGACATCATTGTTATAGTCATTCCTAACTGTCAACTTGTGCTGCTCATATCTCGGTCAATTCTCCACCAAATTCAATTATCTATAGCTTGTTGGCATCAGCTCCAAGTTATCTACATGATATCAAATCTTGAAGCAAATCCATTCAGCCAAGTTGAAGCAAAGGATGTTGAAGCACTCACTGGTCAAACTCTGCAGAGGTCCTAAAAAATCGAGGGTAATGATTCATTTGTTAAATTGATTGCTCTGTGTATAGCACATCATTTCAAGTGATTTCACTTGGAATCATTAGATTACTAAGCTACATAGATACCTCTAAAAGGAAGTTTTCCAATTCTTACTATACTCATAGCCGTAAGCAAAAGAAGCAGCAGGTGTATGAAAAAAAATAGAAGGTTTTCATTGATCCTTCTATTTAGAAGTAGTCTGTTTTGATTCAATCTTTTCATACACCATTTCCAAAGGACATAGGCACTTATATAGTGTCATTGGAAAGCTAAGAGGGCCCACGTACCAACTTTGAAGCTACAAGGGGCTAGTACTAAGCAAGATTTGGTAGTACCTACTCATCACTTGGAGTGTCCAGGCATCTATCCCAACAGTGGTATCAGAGCAAAGTTTAGGTAAAATGGGAGATGTTTTTCCTTCTTTCATTGATAAATTGGACAGGAACAACTATCAAGCATGGTCTTTAAGGATGAAGACATACTTACAAGGAAGGAGCCTCTATGGATACATCTCAGGAGATGAGGAGATGCCCATATTCAAAAGCAAAGGACAACCTACAAGAGAGGAGCATGAAAGACTCAACACATGGTGTGCCAAGGATTCATTAGCAAGGTCCTAGTTAATTAACTCAACCTCTAATTTTCTTCTTCCACATATTAGGAACTATAAGACATCCCAAGAGACTTGGGAAACATTGTCTTCTTATTTCTCTTCCAACACAAGGGCTAGGAACAACCAAGTGTCGATTGAGCTCACCACACAAAGAAAACAACCTCAGCAAGGTGTCTCAGATTATGCGACCAAATTCAAAGATGTAGCAGATCAATTGGTAAGCATAGGAGAAGAAAGTGAAGAAGAGCAGATTGTAAGACAAGTAATCAATGGTATTAAAGCTGATGACCAATGGGAGAGCTTCACAACTACCATGGACCTATACATGGACATGCAAATTCCAGACCTTACCACACTCATGGTGCAACTATTTACCCATGAAGCCAAGCTCAACAAGAATGGAGATTCATCAAGAGGTAATAGTTCTTCTGCCCTATACACTGATAAAAATAAGTCTAAAGAGAAAGGGAAGAACAAAAAGGTAGAAGATGAAGGAACTACCTCCCAAGCCAACTATGTAGGGAGAGGTAGAACCTCAAGAGGAAGGGGCAGAGGAGGTAAGCAAGGTAGGGGAAGACCTTATAACTCCTCACCATGCAACATTTGTGGATTATCAGATCACACTACACATGAGTGTTTCAGGAACTTCAGAATCAGAGAGGTAGAGGATATCAAAGAGGTGGATATACACAATCAAGAGGAAGATTCAATCAACATCAAGGATACAACAACAATTACAATAGCAACTACCAAGGAGGCTACAAATCAAGGAAGGATTACAACAACTACACAGATGAGCAAGAAGATTCACTTCTGATCATGAACATGACTTCAAAACTAGGTACAAATGATGACCACCTTTTCTACATTGACTCAGGATGCTCAAATCATGTGGCAGACAATGTAGATCTTCTCTTTGACCTTGAAGAACCAAAGGGTAAGCATCATGTACAAATAGGTGATGACACCAAGCACTTAGTGATTAAAGTAGGGAATGTTAAGACCTCTGATGGAAACAAGAACCTATTGAGTAGGGTTCTATATGTACCAAGTATTACCAAGAATTTGATGAGTGTTGGACAAATTGTGGAAAAGGGTTTGTAGGTTAGATTCAACTAATATGGAGAATTTGTGGAGGATCCCTAGAATGGGTTCAAGAGAATTGCCAAAGGAGAAAAGTCAGGTAGATTATTCACCTTTGAACTTGAGGATACAAGGAACATTGCACTCTATAGTTATAAAGATCAAACATTATCAGAGCTTGAAATTTTGCATAAAAGATTAGGGCATGTAGGTGAAAGAACCTTGAAACAAATATGCAAAGACCAATGTGTGCTTGGGATACCTAACGTATCCAAGCAACACATGATTTATAAATGTGGTGCTTGTTAGTTTGGAAAATCTCATAGGTTATCCTTCTCAAGGAAAGGCTACATCCATGAGGACTACCTAGAGCTTGTCCATGCATATGTGTGGCGACCAAGTAAGGATCCCTCAATATCTGGATCAAGATATTATGTATCTTTAATTGATGATTACAGTAGGTGGATTGTATTGTACTTTATGAAGCACAAAGATGAAGTATTCAGTTGCTTTAAAAAATATCTTGCACTTGTTGAGAACCAAACAGGGAGAAACCTAAAAAGAATAAGATCAGATGGAGGAGGTGAGTACTTCTCAAATGATTTTGATACATTCTTGCAGGATATAGGAATCAAAAGAGAAATCACAAGGTATACCCCTAAGCAAAATGGGGTGGCAGAAAGGAGAAATAGATTAATTGTTGAAACAACTAGGTCAATGTTAAATGAGAAAAAATTACCTAACTACTTATGGGCAGAGAGTGTATCTACTGCCACTTATCTTGTAAATAGGTTGCCATCAAAATCTCTTGATGGGATGACCCCATATGAAGCATGGCATGGTAGAAGACCTTCACTTGATCATTGCAGGATCTTTGGATGTGTAGCATATGTAGCATATCCTTTCTCAGATAAGAGGTAAGCTAGACCCTAAGGCAGAGAAGTGTATCTTCATAGGGTATGATCTAAATAAAAAAGGATACAAGTTCTAGAATCCTTCAAACAAGGGATTCATTGTCAGCAGAGACGTTGTCTTTGATGAAAATGACTCTTGGTTTGATAGTGAATGCAGGAAAGTAAAACTACCTTATGAATTGGAAGAGGAGTTTCCAAGCCTTACTAAAGAGGAACCTACTCAGAATGGAGCCATCAATTTGGATGATGAGGACATCATCAACCTTGAAGAGTTTAAAGCATGGAAGTCCAAAGGCAAACTCAAGATGAAGAAATTGGAGGATATACCTGAATCATCCAACCAAGCAATCAGAAGATCACAAAGGGAGAGCAAGAAGCCAATCAGATTTGGGTATGACACTTCCCTAGTTACTAAGCACTCTGTTTATCTTGCAAAAGACTTGTTAATTGAAGAACCAGCATCATATGAAGAGGCAAAGACCAAGGCAAAATAGAAGGAAGCTATGGATGACGAAATTGAAGCACTCAAGGAGAGTGATACTTGGGAACTAGTACCAAAGAAGGAGTCTATGAAGGTAATTGGTTCTAGATGGATCTATAAGATCAAATGAATTTTGATGGATCAATACACAGGTACAAAGCTAGACTTGTGGCAAAGGGTTTTGCAAAAACCCAAGGAATTGATTATGAAGATACTTTCTCATCTATGGCCAAAATGCCAACCATCAAGGTATTGGTAAGTGTAGCTCCATCAAAGAATTGGAACATGTATCAGCTGGATGTAAAAAATGCATTTCTAAATGGCTGGATTTTAGAGGAGGTATACATGTTTCAACCTCCTGGCTATGAGGACCCAAACAAGGTAACATATGTATGTAAATTTAACAAAGCTCTTTATGGATTGAAGCAGGCACCTAGGGCATGGAACCATAGGTTGACCACATACCTTCAGGATCAAGGTTTTTTCATGAATAAAGCAGATACTTCTCTATTCATCAAGAGAAGTAATTCAGAGGTAATATACCTATGTGTATATGTTGATGAAATCATACTTACAGGTAATGAAGCTAATGGCATCAAACATATCAAGAATCAGATGATGAAGGAGTTCAAAATTAGTGACCTTGGATCACTAAAATATTTTCGTGGACTTGAGTTAGTCTATACTCAGAGAAAATATATCAGGATATGTTGAAGAAGTTTCATTTGCAGGATGCCAAAGTTGCCTAAAATTAAGTGCTCATGAAGGTGATGTACTTGAGAACATTTCAGGTTACCAAAGCATAGTGGGAAGCTTGAACTATGCTACTTTGACAAGGATTGATATTGCTTATGGAGTAAGTGTGCTAAGTCCGTTTATGCACAAGCCTAGGGCACCTCACTTGGAGGCTACCAAAAGGATCTTGAAGTACCTTAAGGGTACTCAACATCATGGTCTGTATTTCCCTTATACATCAGTCTTGGACATTAAGATCTATTCATATGCAGATTGGGCAGGATGCAAAGATGATAGGAGGAGTAGCTCAGGATGCTTATCCTTTACAGGTGATAAGCCAATATCATGGTCATCAAAGAAGCAACCTACTATTTCTTTATCTTCTACAAAGGCAGAGTATACATGATTAGCCAATGCTACTCAAGAGGCCATATGGATCAGATTATTGTATACAGAATTAAGATTGCATACTACATGTCCAATGATTTTTGGAGACAATACAAACTCATTACATCTTGCAGCAAATCCTATTTATCATGCTAGGACCAAGCATATAGAGGTCCACTATCATTATGTGAGAGAGAAGCTGTTGAGAAAGGATATTCAGTTGGCATATGTATCTACTAATATGCAATGTGTAGACTTGTTGACTAAAGCATTAGATGGTACAAAACTTTGCAGGTTTAAATCAATGATTGGATTGCAGGATATTCATAAAGACTAAAGATGAAGACCAAGCCAAAATGTTTGGCTTGAGGGGGATCTGTTGGTGCAAATCACAAGCCTATACATTCGGCTTGAAGTTCATACACATATGAAGCTCCATGGAAACCATTGCTAGGAAGAGTTTCATTTTTTACCATTTGTAAAAGTCATTTCCTTTTTTTAACTTGAGAATATTTGTAATCACCTACCAAAAACTCATGGACTTAGTTAGAAAAGCATCCACTTCTTTGAGGGAATATTTCCTAGATTGAAGGATCACTTTTTAGAGAGAGCCAAAAGTTGAATTCAAATTCAAATTTGAATGTAACAACTATATAAAGTCACTTGAAAAAGTCATGGTTAAGAGAGTGTCACTTCCTGAGTTCTCCATATTCATTGTGTAAGAGTGTAAGGCCTACATTTTAGCCTACACTATTCTCCATCATGAGGCTATGATTATCAAGCCTATGATCTTGTATAACATTGTTCATTAATACAATATATCTACATTGTTCACTATGACATCTCTATTATAGTCATTCCTAATGTTCAACTTGTGCTGCTCATATATCGGTCAATTCTCCACAAAATTCAATGATCTATAGCTTTTTGGCATCAGCTCCAAGGTCTCTACATGCTGACAGAGTTTGAAGTAAATCCATTCAGCCACTTTGAAGAAAAGCGTATCGAAGCACTCACTCGTCAAACTGTGCACAGGTCCTAAAAAATCGGGGTAATGATTCATTTGTTAAATTGATTGCTCTGTGTATAGTGCATCATTTCAAGTGATTTCACTTGGAATCATTAACGTACTAAGCTAATTAGATACCTTTAAAAGGAATGTTTCCAATTCTCACTGTACTAGTAGCACTGAGCAAAAGAAGCAGCAGGTGTATGATAAAAAATAGAAGGTTTTCATTGATCCTTCTATTTAGAAGTAGTTTGTTTTGATTCAATCTTTTCATACATCATTTCCAAAGGACATAGGCACTTATATAGGGTCATTGGAAAGATAAGAGGGCCCACATACCAACTCTAAAGCTACAAGGGGCTGGTACTAAGCAGGATTTGGTAGTACCTACTCATCACTTGGAGTGTCCATCCATCTATCCCAACAATCTAGAGGTGCCTAGATATTTCGCAACCACATCAGCATATTGGTTCTTATACACATCTAAAGAAGTATCCCCAAATGCATTTTTGAGTTTCTAAGTCAAAAATGACATTGTGAAAGCCGATGGGCGATCATATGTAAGACATGGATGACTGAATAACAATGGATGAAAAGAGATCAATATGTTAGGAATGAAATGTTCAAGAAGTGAATATTAGAAGTGAACATTCCGGATAAAAGAGATCAATATGAGAGATTAGGACATGTATGTATGTGCGTATATATGTATGTATGTATTTATATATGTATGTATGTATTTGTATACATATGTATGTATGTATTTATATACATATATATGTATGTATCTATATATGTATGTATGTATTTATATATGTATGTATGTATTTATATACATATGTATGTATGTATGTATGTATGTATGTAAGTAAGTAATTAAGTATGTATGTATGTATGTATGTATGTATGTATGTATGTATGTATGTATGTAGGTAGGTAGATAGGTATGTATATATGTTAGTGAATAAGTATGTATGTATGTATATATGTATGTTTGTTTGTTTGTGTGTATGTATGTATGTATGTATATATGCATGCATGTATGTATGTATTTATGCATGTATGTACCAATGAATGAAAGAATGTATTTATGTATGTATGTGTGTGTGTGTGTATATATATATATATATATATATATGCATGTCATATGTAAATAATAATGTCAGAGGACAAAAAAGGATTTGGTAGGATTTACACTATAATATGGCCACAATGAAATAATCCAATTAGGCTATAAATAAGAAGTGGCACGTAGACCGTAAAACCACTAGCAAAAAAAATATGCCACTTACAAATCCACGTGGAAAAGGATATTCTACATGCAAAAAAAAACATTCCACCTATATGTATCTAAGTTTCTACGTATGGAAGTGTGAATAGGTTTGCAATCTTCAACGTCAAACTACTCCAATAATGTGTCAATATAATATTTTGTTTGACACAAAGATATTCCTCTATCAACTTGCATAAACTCAAAAATTAAAAAATGATGTAAATGCCCCAAATGGGAAGTTTCAAAAGAGGCATATAAATCAGCCTCAAACTCAGCAATATGCTTCTACAATGATCAGAAGAACATATGCACTCTTAACATATGAGGTGTTCTCAATTGAATTGTTCTCAAAACCATGTGCTAGCAAATACACATGTATCTTCTCATACCAAGCATGTGGTGCTTGCTTCAAACCACATAATCCCTTTTTCAATTTGCATACTTTGTTTTCATGCCTACCTTTTTCATTTGCATACTTTGTTTTCATTCCCTTTTTGCACAAAAACACATGGCTTACAAACATACATTTCTTCATGTAAATCACCATTCAAAAATGCAATTTTAATGTCCAATTGATGTTCATTCCAACCATGATGAAGTGGAAGATCATAGATGCTACGAATAGAGGTCATTTTGCATGTGGAAGCAAACATATCACCAAAATTAATGCCTCTCTCTTGAGCATAACCTTTGGCAACAAGCGTAGCCTTATAATTGTCAACTACTGCATCGGGCTTACTTTTCAGCTTGTATATGCATTTAATGCAAATGGCCTTTTTGCATGGAGGCGAATCACATAAAGAACAAGTACCAATCTTTATAATAGCATCCTATTATGTTTGCATAGTAGCCATTCATTTTTTGAATGTTATGCTTCATCAAAAGATATAGGATAATTCTCATCACAAGGACTAGAGACAACCATTGCATAGAAATCTGATGCAAAGAAAGCACTATTTGAGCTAAAATGAGTATGATATGTGGAAAATGCATCTAATTTAAAACCTCAAGGTATGCACCAACCATTTAGGGATAGTTTTTGCCTCCTCTATGTTAACCCTCTCATCAATAAGTGTATCATGTAAATCGACATCGAAAATGGAATAATTAGCATCATTATTTGGAACCTGTAAAGGCTGAGAAATTGCCTCATTTAGACGAGTACTTGATTTTCCACCAATAAAAGAGGCAACAAAGTGTCATACAAATCTTTAGAGCTAACTAATATCTCCTTGGTACATGAAAATAATGTTTGAATTGCATCCTCCAAACAAACAACATCATGGCTAACCAAAATGTGTTCAGTATGTGGATGATATAGATGATAGCCTTTTCTTTCAGAACAATACCCAACAGAAATTCATTTCACTTCTTTATCATCCATCTTTCTATACTATTGTTAAGGAACCAATGCATATGCTCGATAAATAAAGATACACAGATGAGAAAAAGATGTCTTGTTGCTCTGCAAGCCTCATATGGAGTGATCAATTAGAGTAATTTGGTGATACACTATTGACAATAAGGGAGTAATCAACCCTAACCCTCTCACATGGAAGGAAAAGGCTCTTCGAAGTGAGGTTGCAAAGAGTGTATGCAAACCCCAAATGCTAAACCTATACATCAAGACCAAGGCCATGCACACAAGGACAAGAATGAATACCAAATTAAACCTTAAATCTATTCAACATAGTGCCCATAAGGCCTTGGCCAAGGGAACCATAGTACAACAAGTGTCTCTGCCTTTATAGAAGAGAAGAGGTGGGATTTCAAAACGACATGTGGTCAAAATAAAAGAAAGACCAAATGGGATAAATGTAAAGATATCCTAGGAGATATGAAACAAATAAAAAAAGGGAATCTTGGAAATGAGGATACGTGCTTGTTTGAGAGAATAATATATTTAGAATATAAAAGATAAGGCTTTTTTGAAAAAGAAGTTGCTTTATGTTAACACAAGGTTTTTATGTGTTGACTGATGTGGTTAATTCGCTCTGATACCACTTGTTATGGTCGACGCGGCAAAGGCCCGAACCTTGTCAAGCCTGCGGAATTTGCTGCGCCACCGAAAATTGGTTGCCAAGCTAGAGTGATATTAGAACACCTCTATAATCAGCAGTAGCTCAGCATGGTTACTGCCACTCAAACATATAAGACTGCATTTTGAATTTACTGGAAAATTCCATTGGAACTTCACCGGAGTGCCACCAGACTGACACCGTAGTAATACCGGAAACTTACCGGAATCAACTCCTATTCTGTTTGTAATTACTTCAAGTGAGTATACAAGAAGTAAGGAAGTGATGCGTGAACTTCCTTCACTGAGTGAACACTTTCTGAAGTTTAAGGAAAAACTTCTCTGGTTCAGAATGTCTCTTTCTGGTTAGACTTTGTACTGTGTGTACATATTCATTTCACCGAAATCTTTGATGAACTGATAGTAGAGATGTCTAGCTATAAGATAAGCTAACTCTCATACAAAACTTTAATTTACTTTGCGAAATATACTTCGTTGTTCTACCGGAAAACACGTTTTCTGAGAAAACTGTAACTGATCGAAAATGCATTTATTGATAACTGTAATTGACCCGAACATTCGTTTACTGAGAGAGTACCGGGGGACACGTTTATTGAACAAACTATAACTGTTAACAAACTAACTGTAACTGTTAACGAACTTTCTACCGTAACACGAAAATACTTAGAGTTCTTCACATACGAACAGTGCGTGCAAACTTCCACATGAACATGTGTTTTCTATTAGAGAAGATGTGTACAAATTAGCCTGGCCTCTTCTTGCTCAAGCTATGGAAACTCTCCTACACTGAGTAGTTTCTGTTTACCATCTCTCTCAGATGAATACCCGACATTTCAGGTTTTTGTTATTCATCTGTACATACGCGATCTCTGGCGTCTTCTGACAACTTCTCTCTCTCTCTCACTCTCTTCACACTGTGTGTTGTTTCTTCCAACACCAGCTTACTAGCTTATCTCCTAGGTATATCATATACCCATGTGTTGACCTTTTGTCATCTTGGCTTCCTGCCCAATCTGAGTCACTGTATGCTCTCAGTTTTATATCTGACATAAAAGGATAATATAATCCTTCCTTTATAGTTCTTTTTATATATCTAAGAACTCTCTGTCCTACAAACCAGTGTTGATCTTTCGGACAATGCATAAACTGTGAGAGAACTCCCACTGCATAGCTAAGATCCGGTCGTGTTAGTGTAGCGTAGATTAGGCTTCCCACTAACGACTGATACTTTCTCATATCTTTAAACTCTGCACCACTGTATTTGCTGAGTTTATGATTTGCTTCAAGCGGTGTTGAAGCTTCTCTGCAATTCTCCATATTAAACTTCTTCAGTAAGTTTAGGAGATACCTTTCTTGTGTAACATATACACCATGATCTGTGTATGTGATTTCCATTCCTAGAAAGTATGACAACTTTCCTAGGTCACTGATCTGAAACTCCTTTTCGAGTAATCTCTTTACTTCTTTAATTCCTTCATCTGAAGTACCTGTGATTATAATGTCGTCTACATAAATGCAAATGTAGATCATTCCTTCTTCTGTTCTCTTGATGAGTAGACTTGCATCTGCTTTCAAACTTTGGTATCCAAGTTCATTAAGATATTTCACAAGCCTGTAATTCCAAGCTCTTGGAGCTTGCTTCAGTCCGTAAAGTGCTTTTCTTAATCTGCAAACAAAATTTGGGTATCTGGAACTTACAAACCCTTCCGGTTGTTCCATGTAGACTTCATCTGATATGTATCCATTCAGAAATGCGTTCTTTATATCTAGCTGACTTAGCTTCCATCCTTTTGATGCTGCTATAGCAATCACTGTCCTTATGGTTGACATCTTTGCCACCGGACTAAACGTCTCATCGTAATCTATGCCATGCGTCTGAGCATAGCCCTTGATAACGAGTCTAGCTTTGTATCTGGCTATCCTTCCATCTGCAAGCTTCTTAACTTTGAAAACCCATTTATTTCCAATCACTTTCTTACCATTTGGTTTCGGAACAAGTTCCCATGTCTTGTTCTCTTCTAGTGCGCTGAACTCTTCTTCCATTGCTTCTTCCCATTTCTTCTTACCTTTAGCTTTGTCATAGTTCTGAGGTTCTTCATCATCTTTGACCATATATGCATAATTTTTCTGAGTTATGTACGAAGTATCATACGATGTCTTCTATTCCTGTTTGACCTTCTTGGTTCAAACTCTTCATGTGTATCTGAATACACTTCTTCATCAAATCCCTGTTCATCTTCATTTCTCATGCCTCATCCGATCCTGGACGTACTTGCCTGCATATAGTCTTCATCTCTATTCACCTGCACAATTGATTTCCCTTTCTCTTTTCTTCTTTCCTCTTCTTCAAATTCTTCCGTTGTATGACTTTGATCTGTATACCAGCTCTTCTGTTCATCAAATGTAACATCTCTGGAAACAGTAAACTGTTTTGTTAGAGGACTCCATAACCTGTATCCCATCTGCTTTTCATCGTATCCGACGAACACATATTTCTTTGCTTTTGGTTTAAGCTTATGTCTGAGTTGTGACGGTACATAAGCGTAAGCTACTGATCCAAACACTTTGCAATGATCAAGTGTTGGCTTCTTTCCCCACCAAGCTTCATACGGGGTCATTCCATCTAATGCCGTACATGGTAATCTGTTTACCAAGTATGTAGCTGTATTTACAGCTTCAGCCCAAAGATAATTTGGACAATCCTTTTCCTTTAGCATAGCTCGTGCAAATTCAACTAGAGTTTGGTTCCTTCTTTCTGCTACACCATTTTGTTGTGGTGTATACCTGTAGGTTATTTCTCTCTTAATACTTGCATTCCAAAGATAATCATTGAACTCTCGGGAGAAGTATTCTCCCCCTCCATCAGAACTCAGTCTCTTCAGCTTTCGTCCTATGAGTCTTTCAGCATATGCATGAAAGTGTTTGAAAGCTCCAAACACTTCTGATTTCTCTTTCAAAACATAAAGAGTTATCCATCTTGTAGCATCATCAATGAATAGAACATAATACCTCGATCCGCTGATTGATCCTTCTTTTGTGGGACCCCATACATCTGTATGAATGAGTTCAAGTACTCCATCATGTTTGAATCCTTTCTTCTAGAAAGGTAACCTGTGGGTTTTTCCCATCTGACATGCTTCGCACTTGTGAATCATGTGTTGGTTCTGTACATTCAGTAATCCCAGTACTGACTGATTTGAAATCATAGCTTTAATTCCTTTTTCATTGAAATGACCTAATCTCTTATGCCAGAGATCAAGTTCTGTAATCACCTTTTCACCATGTGTGAGCGACGCTTGGCCGATGTTCCCTTGTACTCTTAAAGTAAAGAGTCTACCTTCTTTCTTACCGACGACAATCTGATTATATCCGTTCTCGGGATCTTCTACAAATACTCCTTCATTTGTAAATCTGACCTGAAAACCTTTCTCAACTATCTGCCCTACACTAATTAAATTTCTTGGTATTGTCGGAACATACAAAACATTGGTTAGCAAATCTGCTCCACTTTTACACTTCACTTTCCCAATTGAATGTACACTATGTCTCGTATTGTCACCTGTTTGAACAGTATGACTGGAACTACGTTTTTCCAATTCTGGCATCAGTTCTATAATTCCTGACAAGTGATTAGAACATCCAGAATCAATGTAAAATACCTTCAGGTCTTCGTTATCTGATGTGCTGATTGAGTTCATCATCAATGATGTATGACTTTCATTCTGAGTGTCGTTTGCGTAGTTGTTGTAGGTGGTGTTGTAGGATTGATTCTATCCCCAACTTCTTGCTCCACCTCTACCATAGCCTCCTCTTTGATTTTGTCTTCCTCTTTGAAAATTACTCTGATATCTTCCGCTTCTGCCTCTACTGTTACTGTTCTAATTTTGATTTGATCCTTGTTGATTGTGCCAGCAATCATGAGCCAAATGATTACTTAGTCCACAGATCCAGCAAGCCTTTTTGTTGTTATTCTGGCTACTTCTTCCTCTTCCAAAACCTCTTGCTCTTCCTCTGCCGGTGCTTTTACCTCTTGCATAATAAGCCTGAGAACTCGACTCTTGTTCGTCTTTTGACTTACCTTTGTCTGCTTTCTTCTTGTTCTTCATGTACATTGCAGAGCTTTGTCCTTTATCTGCATCTCCTTTCAAGTCTTGCTCATATGTGAGCATCAAACCAAGCAACTGATTTAAATGTGGTACAAAATGATTTAAAGAAAGTTCAGTTGAGAGTACGAATGGTTTCCACCTTTCATCTCCCCTCAAACCTGTTAGCAGTTGCGCTATCAATCTGTGATCTTTGACATCTTCATTTATGGATCCAAGACTATCTGCTAGATCCTTCATCTTAGTAACATAGTCACTAATGCTTTGACTCGACTTCTTTTTGAATGTTGTCAACTCGGACCATAAGCTAGCCTTCCTAGCTTTCCTAGTATTTTAGAAATGATCTTCCAACGCACTCCATATGTCCTCCGCTTTCTCCAGACCTCTAATGTGCGGTAGTAGATGGTCTGTAACGGTATTATAAATGTAAGCTCTTGCCGTTGCATCTTTCTTCTGCCACAGCTTCAAGGCTTCTAATTCTTATTTTTCCGATTGACTATCATCTTCGAAAGTTGGCTTCTTTTCTTCTCCGGTCACATACATCATTAGATCCTTACTCATAAGTAAGGCTTCCGTGCACGCGGGATAATTATCTCTGTCCAATTTATGAATTTGGACATGATCTGCCATGATCTTCTTGCTTCTGTTACTTCCGGTGATCTTTTGAGAATCTTTCTGCTCTTCAGAATCTTTCTCGTTTGGGTTCCACTTGTTGTGGTTAACCGGGCTCTGACAGCAATTATGGTTAATACTCTGGCTCTGAACCCACTTCTTGGATCTCACGGCTTTAATACCACTGATGTGGTTGATTCGCTCTGATACCACTTGTTATGGTCGACGCGGCAAAGGCCCGAACCTTGTCAAGCCTGCGGAATTTGCTGCGCCACCAAAAATTGGTTGCCAAGCTAGAGTGATATTAGAACACCTCTATAGTCAGCAGTAGCTCAGCATGGTTACTGCCACTCAAACATATAAGACTGTGTTTTGAATTTACTGGAAAATTCCACTGGAACTTCACCGGACTGCCACCAGACTGACACCGTAGTAATACCGGAATCTTACCAGAATCAACTCCTATTCTGTTTGTAATTACTTCAAGTGAGTATAAAAGAAGTAAGGAAGTGATGCGTGAACTTCCTTCACTGAGTGAACACTTTCTGAAGTTTAAGGAAAAACTTCTCCGGTTCAGAATGTCTCTTTTCGGTTAGACTTTGTACTGTGTGTACATATCCATTTCACCGAAATCTTTGATGAATTGATAGTAGAGATGTCTAGCTATAAGATAAGCTAACTCTCATTCAAAACTTTAATTTACTCTGTGAAATATACTTCGTTGTTCTATCGGAAAACACGTTTTCTGAGAAAACTGTAACTGACCGAAAATGCGTTTACTGAAATAACTGTAATTGACCGGAACATTCGTTTACTGAGAGAGTAACGGGAGACACATTTACTGAACGAACTGTAACTGTTAACAAACTAACTGTAACTCACGAAAATACTCAGAGTTCTTCACATACGAACAGTGCGCGCAAACTTCCACATGAACATGTGTTTTCTATTAGAGAAGATGTGTACAAATTAGCTTGGCCTCTTCTTGCTCAAGCTATGGAAACTCTCCTACACTGAGTAGTTTCTGTTTACCATCTCTCTCAGATGAATACCCGACATTTGAGGTTTCTGTTATTCATCTGTACATACGCGATCTCTGGCGTCTTCTGAGAACTTCTCTCTCTCTCTCTCTCTCTCTCTCTCTCTCTCTCTCTCTCTCTCTCTCTTCACTCTCTGTACATACGCGATCTCTGGCGTCTTCTGGAAAACCTTCTCACATACTTCCTCTTTCTATCATCTCTATTTTTGACCTCTATATGCGCTCTATTTAAACTGCGCGCTCTTCTCACGCACGTTCTAGCTCGCACTTTCCTCTTATTATTCTTATGCACGTTCTCTCTGTATGTACAGTTTGATTCGGTGTAACGAACTTTGATTCTGCAAGATTCTGCGCTGTACATAACGGTCGTGAATTTGTCCCTTCATTAAGGCTTTTGATTTTCTGAATATTTGATTCCGCTTCTCTTTATCTTTCTTTTTCTTTATGTCTGTCTGTATGTCAAACTCGTGAGTGATTCTTCAACATTGACATTAAAATAAATTAAAGGGAGTTCTTATGAAGGAGCTTATATAACAATCCTAGCATAATGTTTTTAGGCGGGAATTTCGAATTTTTGCGTCAAGCCCCAAATGTGCAGAAAATCATGAAAAACACAAGCGCATGCACTCTCAAGCACTTCCTAGCTCTTTTTGCACTCCCACACATGAGAAATGATGTGAAAATGGTGAAAGTGCACTAAAAAATGAAAAACTTCTATGAAGATGAAGATGGAGATGATGGTGATGATGAAGGAGAAGAAAAATAAAAGAAATAACAAAAAAATACTATTTCTTACCTTCTAACGTTGCAACTCCATGATCTTACCATCACAACACTCGTCCTCGAAGCTCTCTCCTCGACAACGGCACCAAAATTTGGTGTAGCTCAAGCATAGGCACCACCTCCTTTACTTGTCAATCCGCAGAGACGTGAGGACTCATATTAAGACCACGAGCAAGTGAAGGCACAAGTGTCTGAGTGAAAGCACACAAGCATGCACACACATACACACACACACGCACCGTAAGAGCAAAGAGAGGAATAATGGAAAGCTTCTATTGCACAAGAAATCTCTTACAAAAGCTCTATTCACTAACAAGCCAACTCTCTAACAAGCTAACCCTCTAACAAGCTAACCTCAAAAATGAGCTCTCTAGCTGTTTTTATAGTTTTTTGAGTAGTTTTGGCCCTGCCCAGACCTAGTGTTCGGCCTAGTTAAAAATTAGGTTCCACAGCTTATTTGAGGGCTCAAACGGAGTCTAAAAATTATGAAAAATGGTAGGATGCTACTTCTAATACTCCTCAAGATCAATGAATCCTCGGCTTGAACAAAATGGAGTTAAAAAAAATATGAAATGGTATTTACAATGGTGGGTAAAAGCATGTTAATGTGAATGCTTTTTAGGAGTATTTATCACTTTTAAGCCCATTACTTTTTAGCTATTTCAAAAGCATTTTAAATAGCGAAAAAATAAATTCATAAAATTTCAATTTGCTAGTCGTACAATCACTACTCATGTGGCGGCTCACTGGGTATCATGGCTGGAACATCAATAGTAAATGTCATTATTCCTCACGTACTCCACAAGCTGGCGAGTCTATGGAGTTTGTGCCAATGGAGCACAGAAGCTCCGCACGACTTCGTCACTCGCGAGAGAAAGCTACCATCAATGAAGCTATTCCATCAGACGACAAAGGTGAAATGCAATCTCTAGGAACGAGTATGAGCAGGTATGGGGTCTAGCATTTATGCATGCAACATTTAGGTGCTCGCATGGCTAGGAGTAATTTCTATGGTTCTAATGTAAGAAGCCACTATTTTTGGCAGAGGAGAGGTGTCATCCGTTAAGAGTCCATCATTGAAGCGAAAGCAATAGACCAAGTAAGCTTCAAATCTGATATCAATCAGTGTGTCTAATGCTGTGTAATTTAATAGGCTAGTTTTACAGCCAGTTAAATGGCAAGTAGCACCTGGTTCTCCAAGAAGTAGACAACCATTGCATTGTCATCAGCAGAAGTTGAATTTATGGCCTTAGCTCTCACAGCAAAAGAAGGCCTCTGGATCCAAACAATCATGCAAGAGCTCTTACCGACGATAGAGAAAACAAAACATGTTGATTTAAAGTTTCATTTTATACATGAGCTTGTAGAGAAAAAAAACTTCATCTCTCATATGTATCAGCTCATCTAATGTGGGCTGATATGCTTACGAAGCTTGTGGGAGCAGATAAGTTCATCCTTGCGTGTACATACAAAAGTTGTGTGTATCTTTGCGTTATCTATGGGCCTGTGTAGGACCCTTCTTTTCTGCATCTACGAACCACAAAGATATAGGGACTCTACATTTAATCTTTGGTGCTACAACTGGAGTAATGGGCATGCATTTAAGAAATAATTCGCCTTGTTGATGCAGGTGGATATATCTAGCATATCCAAAAGTGTTAGACCACAGTGTATTCTACCAAAAAAAAGAGGATTTCCACACCGTTTACGGCCTCTCTATCACTGGTATAGATCCAGGTACTATATCAGAAAAATCGATTAGTGAGGCAGATTGGTTGTCTATCTTCAAGGTAACTCGACTCAAAGGCAAGATGAAAGTTAAATATGTCAGGCAAGAGTTCTATGATGCACTGATGGTATTACATCAGAAAGTCTACCATGAGGTACCAACAAACTAAAAATTTTCTGTACAATTTGCTAGAGCCTTTGCATTTGAAAACTGTACCACTACTCAAACATCAAAAAATCTAGCTATGTACCAAGTGGCATGGGTTGTAGCTGCAGAAGCTTTTATAGAAAGATGCAGGAAGATGGGTACATTATAGTCCAAGATGCAAAGGTCTTACAATTGTTTGAACGATGATGCTTCACCACTTTTAGAGCCTTTGGATGCGAACTTGCAGGAACACAAAGAAGATGTTGAGTTAAATGCTCAACAAGGTACGGCAGTTGCTGCCATAAGGCGAGTGGAGGGTACTAAGGTTATATGTACTTTAGAGTTGTTAATTGATAGTGAACAGAATAAGTTGGATAGGGTCAAGCTTGATTTGGATCAAGCCAATCTATCAAAGGCTACTGAGTCTAAGGTGACTACAGCAGCCATTGAGATGAGAAAAAAGTTACAGGTATCCATAGATGAATTGAAATGTGATGTGGGAATGTCTCCTGAGAGGAGGATTCACTTGGAGATGAAAATTCAGATATATACTATCAATTTGGAGCTGTTAGGGGTTGAACCAGATGAGAATGAAAAGGTGCCTGAACTGGAGGTAATATTTAGCTTTATTGACATTGGTTAGAACATTTTTCTAAGGTTCAATACTGATCATTTGGATTGTTACATACACAGGCTAAATATAAGTTGCATGAGAATCGCCTAAAGAGTGCAAATCGACATCTATCCTTTGTAAAGAACATGTTAAGCATGATGGATTCAAATGAATTGTAACCATTATTGCCATTACCTCCCCCATTGTTTCATCCATGTGCATAGCATGTGGTTTGAATATTGAGGAGAGGGTGAGTTTTATAGTGCACCTTATGCCATGCAACCATGCATATCACTATATTTGTTTTGTAGCACATTGTCATGTGTCAATCAATTGTTTAGGACCTGAATGTGGTGTTGAAATACCAGAACATGTGCGACAAACAATCTCTGGATTCTTTTTTGGTGGATTCAACTTTCACAAAGGTAAGCTTGTTGTGTTGATTAATATTAATAATATTACTTTTTATCCATGGCTGTGGCTTCTTGGTTAGTTGTTTGTAAGTAGATATTACTAATTAGGTTGCTACTTGTTACCTATTACTAAGTAGGTGGTTCTTAGTTACTTGTTACTAAGTATCTATTACTAATTAGATTATTACTAGTTACTGAGTTGTTGATTCTTGGTAACTTGTTAGTATCTATTACTAATTAGCTTGTTACTAATTAGCTATTATTAGTGATATTACTAATTATCTTATTAACAGTTAGCTATTGCTAAGTAGTTGGTTCTTAGTTAGCCATTAGTAATTAGCTATTACTATTTAGCTTGTTACCAGTTAGTTATTAATAAATAGCTAGTCCTTGGTTAGTTGTTTGCAATTAGCTATTACTAATTAGCTTCTTACCGATTAGCTACTAGAAAGTGGCTCATTCTTAGTTAGTTGTTAGTAATCAGCTATTACTACCAAGCTAGTTACTAATTAGCTATTACTAGCTAACTGATTAGCGTGTTACTAGTTAGCTATTACTAAGTTTCTAACTTTGGGTTACTTGTTAGTAATTAGCTATTGATAATTAAATTGTTACCAATTAGCTATTACTAAGTAGTTGGTCATTAGTTAGCTGTTAGAAATAGTTATTAATATATTAGTTTGTTACCAATTAGCTATTAATAATTAGCTATTACTAAGTAGCTATTACTAAGTAACTATTACTAAGTAGCTATTACTAAGTAGCTATTACTAAGTAGCTATTACTAAGTAGCTATAACTAAGTAGCTAATTTGTCATAGCTATTACTATTAGCTATAACTAAGTAGCTATTACTAACTAGCTGGTTCTTAGTTAGCTTATTAGTAAGTTATTATTAATTAGCTTGTTACTTATCACCTATTATTAATTAGCTATTACGAATTAATATTTAGTTTGTTAGTAATCAGCTATTACTAAGTAGCTATTACTAATTAGCTATTATGAATTAGTTACAATGGATGCTAGTGTGGATCCTTGTCCAATTGACAACATGCATGATGCGGAGTCCACTCGCATTGACTTTCATAGTGGTCTATATGGAATGATTGAGAATGTTCTTGATCTAGTTAGCAGCTCACATATTCATCTAGCTAGTCATAACTCTGGAGTTGATAATGATCTCGTTGTTTGTTCAAACAAATGTCATGTGCAGAATATAACTTTTGATCCTAATCAGAGTCCAAATAGAGATGTTCTTCAAATGAATGCTACAAATGAAACCTCCTTGAAGCAAAACTATTGTAACCCAGCCTCAGATTCTCACATGTGTGGATCCCAACAAAGGTTGTAGGTGTTCATGTACAAGAGGATGCCACTCTAGCATAGTTTATGGCAAATGCAGAAAGAAATTTGCAAGTACCTGTGAAACGACAGAAGAAGCCAAGCCATTTGCACCCAATTACAAGGTGGCAGACTACTCGTTGACACTTGAACGGAGGCAGTGTACTTGATATAGAGGATCTTTTGAAAGAATAGTACCAATGTTCACCCTCTTACATGATTTTCCTTTGTAATGGTTACTATTTGCATGTGTGGCATCATCTAAATCTATTAGCTTTCATCACAATTTGTGATCAACCTATTCCATTTCAAGAAACTGGCTCATTTATCGGACAAGAATGTGGAGTACGAGCCTAACAATACATTGATAATTGATACTACTGCTTACAGGTTATTTTCCAACATTAGAAGATGTTGTCTAATGTTACCAAAGATGACAATCAGTGAAAGACTTAACTATCTGTCAAGAACTCTTTGTGATCAACTTTGGAAATGTTTAATAGCCCAAAATTGTATTGAGTATGCAGATATTATTTCCAGATTAATTCCTCTTCATGAAGAGAGTTTGTCTATATATCATGGAATACATTGATACCATAATCGAGATTACAGAATAATCAAGATTACAGACACAATCGAGATTACAAACATAATCGAGATTACAAACAAAAACACTGAGTTATGCCAACTCTAGGGTGGCTATGAATGGTTTTGTTTCTGAACCCTTCAATCTTTATAGATCTATCAGATAGGATTGTCCCCTTGCTCCTCTTCTGTTTGCTATTTCTAGTGATGCTCTAGGATGGTTAGTCAAAGATAAAATTGAACAAGGAATTATTAGAGGTATTTCTATGCCTGGATGAAAGTTAAAGAGGGTTATACCTTAAATCCAATGTTTGTTTCTAATCTCTGGTTTTTGTCATAGGACTCATTATGGACTCGACAGGTGAATGTTGAAGACACTTCTCCTTTGCTTGTTAAGATGAATAAGTGCAGGAAAAAAGGCTTTAACTCATGGAATAGCCTTATGTTTGGGCAGGATATTGTGGATCATTTCTTCATTAATGACATTGCTGATTTATCTCTTGGTTGTAAACAGGTGCTTATGGATCAGAGGGATCTGCTTCTGAAAGCCACGGAGAAGTGCAACCACTACAAATATTATGGAGAGCACAAACATTATGGAACATCTGGGTTGGAAGAAATAAAAGATGCTTTGGAGATGGTAGTAGGAATCAAATTTACAACTATTGGAAAGAAATGAAGTTTGCTAGACAGGCCTACCTTTCTAGTATCTCTAATGCTCCTATGCATCAAGCCATGTATTCAAAAATCATATGTAATGTTAGATACCAATAGTGGAGAGTCACTCTCTCTAAGATGTATTGTCCCAAGAGGGCCTGCCCCCTGCATAGCTGTACAATATTTCCTAAATTTCATTTAATCTTTGTTTTGCATAAAAAAAACTTTTAAGTCTATGGGTGGATTCAAACTATTCCGATGGAACATAAATGGCATTTCCTTCCAAAATCATGCTTCCACCTGCACATCAATTCATCTGTTTCAGTGGTGCATGTTTTGTTCTGAGGGGGGTAAGCTTCTGTGCTTTTCTTTTTTCCTTTTTAAATGGAGGTTCAGTCTAAGCCTACTCCCCTGGACTTTAATTTTGAAATTGCAACTGTACAAGTGAATAGGCATAGTACCCATGGGACCCCCCCCCTGTATCCCACAAAGCAAGGGTTAGACGAGTTACATAGTTTCTTGCCATAGCCAGGGATTGAACCCCCCTCCCACCTCAAGAGGGAAAGAGCTAATCCAACTGAACTGAGCCACGCTCTTTTTTTTGAGAGAACAAAAAAAAAGAATATTAATGTAGAAGGGTTACAAACTATGCTAGGGGCAAACCCTCACCAAATACAGATAAGTTGTACACCTTTTTTTTTAAGACAACAAGAAGATTAGATTAATGATGGTATGTGTAAGTGTACAGAGGGAAAGATCCCACACAAGGGTCCCAGATTACAGTAAATACTCACCAAATACTACTGGAGCAGGGGACATACATCTAGGCAGGATACAAGTCAGAGAGATACAAAGGTTCCTGATACACAAGCTCATGTACATGAGAAAATCATGTCAAATCTGGACCTAGAGTACAACTTAAGTAATGAATCTCTCCACTGGTTAGGGGAGGTGTTATACAAATGTTTAGACACTTGAAAATCCTTAGGGGGGGTTGTCTTGATAGCAAGAAGACACCTCACTACAATGTCTTTGAACCCTCTACAACTCTTGAATTTTTGCAACATGTATCTCGCAACATGAGGTGAACATGCCTGTGGGAAGTGCATTCAAGAAGCCTCTCCTACAACACCTTTTTGTGGAGGAGCAATACCTGAAGACAAGCAAGAGATAAGTTAGTGATATCCATTATAGCACAGTACTGAATGACCCCACCATTGATAGTGAGTTCATTCCAGCTAGAGTATCCCTTCTTGCAACACTTGTGCTCTTTGATTCCCATTTTGCAATTGTTCCACAGAGATAGCCATCCAATCCAGATGCTTTCCTGAAGAAAAAAGTCAGAATGAGTAAAGTACTTCTGATTAGGGCAACATGCATTTTTAACCTCCATCCAAGCCTTCCATAATCTACAACAAAGGGAACTGCCTACAGCAACAAAAGAGTGAGGAGACACAATAATATCCCATAAAGAATGATCTTGCCAGGATTTATAGTTTTCTATATAAAAATGTTTAGTGTTTCTTTTTATGAGGTTAGCCCATATGTAAGAAGAATCCAGGGATCTAGCTATCCATTTAGCAGCTTTATTAGGGAGCCAATGGATGTTCCACTTGATTGAACTTCTCAGCACAGAAATGGTAAATGAAGAAACTAGTTTATAATTATCTAGTCAAATCGTGTACTACATAGTGCCAGAAAAAAAGTTGTCCAACATCACATGGGTATTGCAAATTCTAGGGCATACTATTATAAATGGCCTCATACACCACCATTTATGGTAAACATGTCTGTACAATTGTGGACTGGTGACATGGGTATTTTAATGCATCTTACAATATGGGAATACATATAAGCTGGTGGTCTTGTTTCTAACAGCCTGTATACATTTTCTTCTAGTCTCTCATAAAATAAAACCCACCACATAATATGTTCCTGAAGCTATCAGGTTGTTCCATGCATCCATTACATTCTTCGGACAGAACTGTTTACCTTGTGTGCACTTTAATAAAAAGAAATCTGCACTTTGATCATTGTCCTCTTTTGCATTGACTGCAAAGTTGTCATCCATTACAAATGCATCTGATAGGTAGTTGCCATCACCTTCAAATGTAAAATTGGAAAAGGATGAGTCTTCTGCTTCATCTGACTCACTGATAGGAGTCAAAGTATGGTATGCCCAATCTTGAACGTGGCATTTTTTGATGCATCTTCTCCATTGACCATGGATACAATGAAAGCAATAACATGTTAGTTCTCTAAAACCAATGCAATGTCTACCTTACCTTGAATACCCACGAATCTAATGCAAGGATCGAACTTGAGATATCCCATTACAATCTCAAGCCTTCTCTCGGTTCACTTCATCAATCTTCACTTCCCAAAAGACCCATGTGATATCTCTCCCTTTTGACTCTGACAAATGTCCCCTGAAAAATTTCACAACATCTGCAATGCACTTCAGCATTGCACCTTCAGGTTTAAGTTGTTCATGGGTTAGCACGCTTTTCACAATTGCACCTGCACCATCATGTTCTCCCTTCCCATGCCCTGACTCAAAGAAGTTCCATATCATAGTCATGCCTGTTAGCCCTGAATATCTTCCTATGAAGTAAAATGGACGTTTAGCTTTAAATTGAGAAGCTACACCATTTGACCATACCCAATGTTGGCTTAATTCAAGATTTAGCTCTCTCAACCATTGCCAATGTAATTGGAAACAATGTTGCACAAAACGGGTGTCATGCTTCTTGTCATCAGATATGAAGAAGTGGATTACTTTTTTAGGAATACCCTCCAAACAAAAATATGTGATATGCACAAAAATAGTTACCTATATAGACCACCAATGCATAGATTGTATTTCATTTTGCTCGCGGAACGTATATCTTTTTGTAAAATCAACCATTGAAACCGCAACACGCTTGGGAATTCAAAGACACACATCTTAAACTGATTTGATTGCCATAAATAAATGAAATTGTGCCTGATAAATTTCTTTAGAGTTTTCTAAAATAATCCTGTTACAACTTTAGGACTCATCTCCCTCTTTATCAATTCTTTCCTTTTATGAACTTGTCCTTCATACATTGACTCGACATCTTCAAAGATCTTTACACAAATATGATATTCCTCAATGCTAGTCTCTCTCGGACACCACTTAAAATGTCCTACTCCGCAATCAGAGCACTCACCCATCACACATTTGTACTGGTGGAATGTGGTATCATTTTGACGTGGACATAGAATACTCTCTATAATGCTACTAATCGATCGAAATGTAGTTGTTGAAGCATTGCACCTTGATGTCTTCCCCAATTGACAAATAGAACAATCACATTTACAAAGACAACTATGCACGACCGAGCTTGATTGATGTAGGAGATTGATTGCATCCTTAAGGTATGGCATTTGAACGTGATAAATGCAGCAACATGTGAATCTGTCTTTCAATCTCTTAACAAAATATGGCTTCAATGATTCGAACTTTCGAAGCTGGATATTTATCATTGGATGCAATTGTTTGAAGCGTATAAATAGCTCCATCTACATTACACAAACAAGTGGCTATTAGTAGTCATTAATTAGCTAGTTATCAGTTTGCTATTACTAAGTAGTTGGTGGTTAGTTGTTATAAGTTGTTAGATTGTTACTAGTTAGTTCTCAATAATTAGCTATTACTAATTAGCTTGTTAGTAATTAGCTATTGTTAAGTAGCTAGTTCTTGGTTAGTTATTTGTAATTAGCTATTACTAAGTAGTTGGTTCTTAGTTAGTTCTCAGTAATTAGCTATTATTGAGAACAATTAGCTTGTTAGCAATTAGCTATTACTAAGAAGCTCGTTCTCGATTAGCTGTTTGTAATTAGCTATTACTAATTAGCTTGTTACTAATCAGATATTACTAAGTAGCTCGTTCTTGGTTAGCTGTTTGTAATTAGCTATTACTAATTAGCTTGTTACTAATCAGATATTACTAAGTAGCTCGTTCTTGATTAGCTGTTTGTAATTAGCTATAACTACTTAGCTTGTTACTAATTAGCTTGTTACTAATTAATTTGTTAGTAATTAGCTATTACTAATTAGCTTGTTACTAATTAGCTATACTAAGTAGCTCATTCTTGGTTAGCTGTTTGTAATTAGATATTACTAATTAGTTTGTTACTAATTAGCTATTACTAATTAGCTTGTTACTAATTAGCTATTACTAATTAGCTTGTTATTAATTATCTTGTTACTAATTAGCTTCTTACTCTGTGTACTTAAGTCATGAAGTCTTAGGGACTTGTGCCGACAAGACTAAATCTCAATCACCCCACAAGTGCGTATAGTGGTGGATCAATACACGTTTAATTATCAATCCGAAAAACCACACAAATCAAGTGTATGAAGACATGTGCACACATAATGGAAAGTGAAGTGGCTAAGCTACAATGCATGTGAAAAGACTAAACTACCTATCCAACTCACTAAATCTGTGGAAATGCCTATCGTGATACCATTTATAACACTAAGCACAAATTCAAATGTTTCTCCTAGCTCAGAATTCGGAATATGGCCAATAGCGGGTTTCTTTCAAAGCTCTCGACGAGATGCATCTATTAATGGTATTTTCACTTGAATCTGACAAACACTCTTCAAGTTATGTGCGAAATAGTGAATGGTGGGAAACACCTACACTCATTCCACAACTTGTACCAGTTCACACACACACAATAGTAGTTCAAAAGTGATGGGAAGGGGTAGAAAACAGTCCTACACACACATTTCAAGCATTGCACACACACAAAAGATCATCGAGAAGGAGAAAATCAGTAAGAAAGAAGCAAATTCGAATTTTCAGCTTTCGTATTCACAATGGCAAAAAGTCTTTACAAAGAGTCACAAAGTGACTTATATACATGTGCCCTAAAAATGGTCCTCTCACACAAGAGACCGGCACTTTATTGACTAATCTCTAATTTCCTACTATTTTACAAGAATTATGTTACAAGGATTTGGGGCTTATGCATCTAGAGGACTCCTCTAGTTTATGTACATAGTTTCAAGGGAATTTCCTAGAATTTTGAAGAAGAAATTTTATGCCCATTGATTTGAAAATTTTGGGGCTCCACTTTTGTGCCTCTTTTCTCTGCAACACCCTCCCCCTCTTTGTCTCTGTCGTTCCTTGACAGGCTTTGCTTCTTGTCTGCAGCTTGTTTGTGGCTCCTTGGTAGATGCATCCAATGGTCAAAGAAGCAATAAGGATTGTCAAAGAATTTGTTACTCTATCCGAAATTAGTCCTTTGCTTCTATAAGCCCCTTGGTATTCCTTATATCATAAATCTGGGTTGTTGTATTAAGTCAGGCTACCAGGCATTCCATCAGTGGCTAAGAATGTGACATTCTTAGTTACCCGCTTCAACTTCTCAACCTCTCCCCTTTCTAACTTTTGGTCTTCTGATATGTCTTTGTTTTCACACATCTGACCTTTTTATATTGCCTAGAGCATGTTTACTTTTTCCCGTTGCACACCTTACTTTGTAGGCCTTTGCTCTCTTCTAAGTTAGCATTATGTTTTAAAGGTCTTGTTCTTAAATCTTCTTTGTCATCCTTTGGGACCTGATGCATTGCTTAGCTTGTTCATTTCTTTCTATCGCATGCACCTGGTGGATGAGGAAGCTGTGTGCAACTTCCCTTAAAAGGTCCGGGATGTTGTTCTTTGTTTCCACTCTTCGGGAATTGGTTCTTTGGTGTTGTCGTATGATGCCTGCCCGTGCGGGGCTTTGGGCAGAGGGTTGTTCTTTTCTTGATGAGCTTTTTCTTCATTGAGCCGTTTTGGTCTTTGATTTTTTTCTTCTTCTCTTTTTGCTTGATTCTCCCTCCACACGTCCCTCCTCCTGAACTCTCCCCGATAGGCTTTTTGTGGCGACGTGCATATGTTTGGATGACTTTTTGCTCTCTATGGTTAAGCGAATTTGCTTACATATCATCAATTCTTTCCATTGAGTGGACTTTATGCCATCATCTGGAGCCTGTCTATGATCAACAAAAAAGCTTAATTCGTAGGCCACCAGTCGTGCATTTAGGTTAGAAGACATTTTTGCAAAGATCTTTGAGTCCATTTCAAAAAATCCTATAAAGAATGCTTCTTCGGATGTTTGCATATATGGACTTGGCAAAAACATGTCGGGAGTACATGGCCATGAATGTTAAGCGACTGTTATAGTAGATAAATCAAAAACTAATGCGTCTGATCCTTGGTTAATTCCAACGAAGTTCAAAAAGGTATACTACGCGTGTTGAAATACCTTTATTATGGTAAGTAGCATACTCAAAATTTTTGTTGGTCATCTTGATGGCTAGATCCGGTAATATGGCATATTTGGAGATCCTAAACTTGATAGTCTTCACCATATATTCTTCCGTTGGTAAATATTTACGTGGTGGGCTCGGTAATAGTGGATAATTGAGCCATTGGTTATTTAAGCTTCCCTGGCGTTGTTCTTCCCAAAATTGCATCCAGGATTGTCTTTGAGGTACGAGGCAAAAAGATGGGTTAACTTGAAGCACATACGGTGCTGATTCCGAGTGCACTCGTAATGTAGGGTTCTTTACCAAAAACTTGCATCACCATATAGGATCTGCTTTATCAAATTCCTCTTGTGTATAGGTAAATGTCTGCATATTGAACTGCAAATTATTATTGGGTTCTTTATTGGTGGTCCTCCTAATATACTGGCATGTTTCTTCTTTGAGTAACCCATAAGGTACATTGAAAGGCTTCATAACCTGTTCTAGATTCTTGCTCTCAATATTTTCTTCTCTCATTACTTTGATTACTTGTTCTTCAAACTCTTCCATAAGCTGGGACACTAGTAGTGCCCACTCATGTCGGCTTAGTTCTGCATTAGCCCGATTATGTCTTTTAGTGTGGGTTTCTATCTCCTCCCTTATCGATGAATGATGCATGGGGGGAGAAAGAGGACGTACCTCAGTCTCCTTAGTAGCCGCTGTGGAGCTTGGAACTACTGGTGTCCCCACAATTACCTGTTGATCTATTTGAGCTTTTAATTTAGTGATGAGTTCATCCTTTGCTTTGATTTTGTGGTGGCTCGGGTGATTGTGTCCTTGTTCTTCAGGAGGTCCTCTCCGATGGTAGCAAGTTGATTCGCATGTTCATTGCATTGTACTACGTATTGATTCTTTGCCATCTTCCATTTCCTCCTAAGTTCATTGGTGTCGTCCATAGATCTTTTTTCCCATTCCGCTATGATGGCCTGCTCATTTTTTAGCTGATCTTCATACTTTGCTATTTGATCCTCCAATGTTTTTGTGCTGTTTGTGGTCGTTTCATGTGCTTTGATGGGTTGGTTACATAATATGGCAGTCATAAGCTCTTTATTTCTATTCCTTAAAGTGTCTGCTTCCTCCATATATACTTTGATTTGACTCTCGAGCAGCTTACTTTGTGCATTCATTCTGACCTTCTCGGCTTCACCAGTTTTGTACTTTCTTTGTAGCTCATTAAGTTGATCTTGAGGTTTTTGGTTCTCCGTTGCTAACATGGTGTTTTTGCATTTTTCATCTTCAGCCTCTGTCTCCTTGGCTGAGAGCGCCTGTTGAGCTTGAATTAATTTTGGAGATATGCTTTCACTTATTACTTGGAATTGATTTTTCTCTGTCATGGCCTTATCATAATCCACATGTGCTTCAAGCATTAAGTGTTGAGTATCCATAGCGGTTTGTATCATTTGTTGCACTACAGGCTTGAGTTGAGCTACATCCACATTCAACCGTGTTTTGGGGATGCTCGGTTCTTCCCATGTTTGTATGTCTCTTCCTTGTTCCACATGTATCGTCTCGTTCTGCGGTTGTCTTATCTGGAGATGTACTTCTTGCTCTTGTTCTTCATCTTTATTCGTCGTCACGTTTGTGGTACTACCTTAAAAAGTGACGTCCAGTGAGGAGGGCTCTACTACTACCCGAATCAGTGTGAATGGTTCAAGCTCCTTCACTAGGTCTTCTACTTTTTCTTCCTTGGGGTTCTTGACTGATTCTCCTCCTTCTAAGTGAGTCTCTGTGATTTGAATATTCGTTGCTTCATTCATCTTGAATACATGAATTTCTTGAAGCTTCCGAGTCCTCAGAAGCCATCTACACTTGTAATACGGAGAACATCAGCTTCTTATAGAAGTTAAGTCGTGAGTTACGTGTGTCTCAGTGACATGTTGCTTATTGCATCACTCCGTTTCCCCTTACTCAAGTAAGTAAGATCTCTTACCCCACATCTTTTGATTTATATTCCTGAAAGAAAACAAGAGTTAGTTTAGCCGAAGCATTTATTTGTTCACATAGTAGGTTCATTCCTATGGAAGTAGAATCTAGGATCTATTCCCAAGTGGGAAATGTGCCTCACTAGTTTTGTTGAACATATTATGTGTCGAATGCATGGCCTCGTAGTGTGGCCCTGGCATGCATACTTTAGGTGCAATTAACTCTTCATGACTGCAATTGGAATCCTGTTGAGTCTGTTGTTCCTGTCTATGCAGCCTCTTGGGTCTCCATATCCATTTTGTAGCTGATGTTTGAGGCTTCGTCTTCTCTTGGTTTTTTCGGATTCTAGGCCTTTCCTCTTTCTTTCTTGAAATCTGAATGGTTGATGTCATGTTCCTTTTGTCCTTTGGTGGGTCTTGTTGGGCTTCATGGTCTTGCTTTGTCGGCATAAAATTTCCTCTTGCTTATCAAGTTCTTGACTTGCAGTCTGTCTGACCTTCTTTGGAATCCACATATGTTGCTGTTTTTTTTGGGCTTCTACTAATGACTTTGGAATACATACTTTCAAAAATCTTTTTGGTTCTAATTGTAATGGAGAGAATTTGTTGTTTTCTCCTTGCCCTCATAGGGTGGGTGACCTGTATCGGTGTTGACTTCTCTGATTCCCTCATTAGATCCTTGTGAACCCAATGTAGATTAGTGTTTACTGGTTGCAATAATCGAGTAGTAGACTCCCACATGGATGTTCTTCCCTTGTTGTAGGTAACTTTAGGAGCATTGTCTTCACATTTACTCTTGGATTCATCGTTCATGGGGGATAAAGGCACATCATCAACTAATGCATTTGTATTGGTAGTCAATCCTTGTTTAGGGTACTCTTGGGGTAAACTCTCGATTGATTCGTTTTCCAACTCTTCTTCTAGGGTTTCTTTCTCACACTTGATGGCTTCATGCATGTGAGGACGTCTTTCTTCTAACAGGCTAAAGATTTCCTTATGCCCTATTTTGGCTGAGTTGTATCCTTGCGCTAGATGAATGATCACTTCATTCTCAATAATCCAATCTTGTCCTAGGATCAGGTTTTCTATTAGATCCTCATCTTTACATATCCGAACTCATTGCCCAAAGTGGAATTTCCTAGGAGGAGGGAGAGCATGGCTTCTCCAATACACTCTATGACTTGGCCCCCAACGCCTATCATTTGAGCTTTAGTTGGTTTTATGATTATCTGAAGATGTGTAATAACCATTATTCATATGCAGCTCAGTGCTACTCTTGAGTCTATCAATGCATCTATCAATTGGTATTCGGTAGTTCCAATCCCTAGGTTCAAGTATGGTTGAGATATGCAGAGGTTTTTTGTGTTGGCTTGTTGAACTTGGCAATTGGCCATGGGAATTGGTTCTTCTCCTTGTAAAAATCCTTCATCCATTTGCCTTATCCACTCTTTTTGTTTCTTGATACGCTCTAGGGCTTCTTGCCTTGCTTCTTCTTTTGTTCATATTCTTCTACACATCTAGACAATACAGTGTTGGGTTCTTTATGGTACACACTTCCAGCTACAATGTGTAAGTTACGTGATTGCATAATTTCCTTTCTAATCTCCTCATTAATTGAGTGTTGTGGTCCATGAGTGAGTATTGGAATAAGCTTTTTTGCCCACTTAGGAAATGCTTCCAAATTGAACAGGTAAGTGTCTAGCAAATCATCGGGTACTCCGCTAGGTAGTTCTCCGTGTGTTAACCGAGAGAGATGGTCAGCTCTCACGTGGGTATTTCCTTTTTTAGAATCACTTCAAAATCAAACTCCATTAACTGCAGAAACCATATCACTAGTCTTCCCATGTTACAAGGCTTATTGACTAAGTACAATAAGGCTTGATGATCTATGAAGAACTTGAACTTGTTGGCTAAAAGGTAGTGTCTGAATTTCTTTATAGCGTACACCATCCCTAAGCCTTCTCGCTCCATAGTTGTATAGTTTCTTTTAGCTTGATTCAATTGTCTACTCGCATAGGCAATAGGGTGGTCTAGTTTCCCTTCATCTACAGGTTGAGCTAATATGCATCCTATTGTGTAGTTGGAAGCATCCACATGAATAAGAAAAGGCTTGTTCTAGTTGGGTGTTTTCAAAATAGGTGTTGTGCTAAGTCATTTTTTTAGTTCATTAAATGCTTTCTCACATTCATCCGTCCATGTGAATTGAGTCAACAATCCATACAACGGCTTGGAAATTATAGCATACATGTGAATAAATCGATAATAGTATCCACAATGACCCATAAACGCTTGCACTTCCTTTGCATTTTTTGGTCTTGGGAGTTCTAGAATTACTTTGATCTTGTCTTCATCAGTCCATATTCCATTCCTAGATACAATGTGTCCTATGATTTTTCCTTGTGTCACCATAAATACGCACTTCTCAGGATTCAGACACACTCTATATTGCCGACATTTTCCAAATATTCGTCACAACTCCGGAATATGTTCCTGTCTCCAATCTAAGTATGTGCATAACTCATCTACATATACTTCCATACTCTTCCTTAGGAATTCTTTGAAAACATGAAACATCAATCATTGGAAGGTAGGAGGGGCATTCGTGAGCCCAAAGGGCATCACCTTGAAAGCATAGACTCCCCATTCAGTCACGAATGCGGTCTTGTTTTGGTCCTCAGTAGCAATAGGTATTTGGTTGTATCCAGAGAATCCATCCAAGAAGCTATAGACTTCCTTACCTGCAACTCTTTCCAAGAGGTGATCAGTGATAGGTAATGGGTAGCTATCACAGATTGTGGCTACATTGACTTTCTTCATATTAATGCACACTCTCAGTTTCTCGTTCTTTTTGGCCGCAACTACTAATGATGACACCCATTCAATGTGTTCTATCTCATAAATGAACCCGGTTGCTAATAGTTTTTCTATTTCTTCCTTAATTTTTGCTGCATAGACATCATTATAAGTGTAAGGCATTGCTTTGATGGTTTTGCATCAGGTGTCATTGGTATTCAATGAGAACAAATGGAGGGCTCCACACCTTTGAGGTCATTATAGGTCCATGCAAACACATCTTGATATTCTCAAATCAATCTTATCAATTCTTCTTCCTCCTCAGGTGACACATCTTTTCCTATGTACGTGCATCTTTCTTCTCCATTTTCTAGAGCTACTATGACTTTCTTCGTTTGCTCCTTGTTGTCATATGCTTCTCCTTCTCTTGCCTCTCTCTTAGGCATCTGAATGGCTATTTTCCTTTCCTCTACTTTGTATCTTTTGCAGTGTTCTGGGACTTCAAATAGATCTAGGATGGGTTTGGTCTTATCCATGGTTTCCTCATGGTTTAGTACTTTTTGAGTTGCTTCTATTGCTAACACTTTGGTTGTTCCATCCTTGTCCTCGGCTTGGATGGATTCTAAGTATGGTTCCTCTGAATCAAACTCCGGTTCCATCTCTATGCTCTCGTATTCTTCCTTCCATTCCTTTTCTAATACTTCTCCTGCTTCTACCTCCTGAAGCACTACCATTTAAAAGCTTACATCATAACCTTCTTTGTCCACACCTTCATTCATGGTCAATACTTCTTCGTTTACACATACATCCAAGGTGGCTAGAATCTTCATCCAACCGTGTGGTTCAAATGCTTCATCAAGAATAACTTGAGGCATATACATTGGGTCCTCTATGGGTTGATAATTTCGATGCCATATGGGCCATAACTGAATTTTTTAATCTTCTCTATTTGCTTCCTTACACATCCATAATTGTGCATCTTCGTGGATCCATGATTGGCCACTTGAACCGGCACTATGGATAGACAAATCATCCTCTTCCTTGTGTATGGGGTTCCATTGTACTGGGGGTACGTCCCTATATGCAAACGTATGCAAATTTATCTTGGTAGTAGTTCCTTGATGTTGTAGGTACAAAGCATCTCTCCCCCAGTCTTGTACTGCCCTAAGTTGTCTCATGAAAGGTCGTCCCAGTATCATTTCATAATTATTAGCTTTTCCAAATTGACATATGGCTAATGTGTGCTCAAACTCCACTCCGCAAGTGGTTAACTTAATTTTCTCCAATATTCCTAGGGGTCTCTCTACATGTCCATCTGCTAATTGAAGCTTCATACGAGTTGTTCACAGGGCTGGCTTTCCCTATTTCTCCCAAATCTCTTTGGTGGTGATGCCCACTCCTGCTCCTATATCTAGTATGGCCTTGGTCATGTATCCATTGTATGTGATGGGTAAACATGTGTTGCCCTCATCTCCTTTGCTAAATTCTCCAACTTTATCCACAAGAATTTGTATAGTAGAAGGGGCTTCTGTTTCTTTACTTTCCTTTTTGTTCTTCTCACGCTCTAACTTTAAATGTCCTGCTAATTGTTTCCATATTTGGGGTTCAGCCCGTAGTAATTCTTCCACAGTCAAGCGACATTGTACTTTGGCCTTCTTCATTTGAGCTAAATTGTGGGAGGTCTTGTCTGAAGACTCCTTTTCCTTTCCTCGTACTGTGGGAGCACGGAAGATTATGGATTCTTTCTCATAATCTCCCATGTATTTTGGTAGGGTATAAATGATGTGTGCTTCCTCTCTATTTCGGTCTAGCATAGAGAGTTCTTCATATATTTCTTCCAAATTCGGTGTTGGCTGATAGTCTTCCACATCTAACCCCTCAAACGGAGGTTTTGCATTTCCATTTTTTTTTCATTGATCTTCTCTAATCCTAGTCCACAACTCTCTTGGCCAATCATCCTCTAATTCAGGGATTACGGAGGTTGATTTGTCTTGAGTGCGAGGTAAATCTTCCTTATTTCCTTTCTCTTTTGGTTTTTGGTCCTTTGTTTTAAGACAATCATTGTATTGATTCTTGGATATTCTCATCTCTGGGAGGACAAGGATAGTCTTTTCTAGAGTGGCCTGAGCTACCTCTACGAGTTTTCTACATATCGCAAGTCTCGCCTTTTCTAATTCCCCTTGTGGATAGAGTTTCTCATGCTGCTCTATGTTTGGTCCATTTGTGATTCTAGCTTGGTAAGCTTTTAACCACATATCCAAATCGTCTGGTCTTGGGTTTTCCAAGATTGATCTTGACTTTTTTGGTTCTTGTGTTTGAGTCGTAAGTGGAGTCTCTTCTCGTATTTTAGTTTTCCCAATTTCTTACTATCTCTCATGTTCTTCAGGTCTTTCTTACTTTTATTTTTCATCCATTTGTCTTTAAATTTTTCCCTTCTATCCTTCTTGCCTTGGGTCTTCTTTGCTTGGGTACTCTCATGTGGGTCTTCAAAATCTTCCACAACCTATATGTTAGGTTCTAGGTTTTTATTCTTTCCTTGTACCGAGTCTGCGTTTTTTCTCTCTTGTCCTTTGGGTTGTGCTCGTGCGATAGCTTTTAATGGTAGTGTGTACTCTTTATCACTGCCTGATGATTCAATTACTTCAATCACATTGATTTTTGCAGTGTCATGAGTCTTATTGGGATTCTTTGGACCGTCTCTAAAGAGATGTTCCTTCCCACATTCATTGCAATACCCTTCCCAAGTCCTGGGAGGTGGTGGGTTGTATGGCCGAGTGCACTCTCTTATGAAGTGGTCTCCCCCACATCTATAGCAAGGTCCCTTTGGCACAAGTGGTCTAATGGGTAGCCTCATGGGTGTTGGTGCTTTGGGTGCGGTGTACATTAGGGTTGCAAACTCTTGTCCATAGGTGTTGTCGTATCCCTCATAACCATAGTATTATGGATCATAAATTTGGTCATATTCCAGCAAACTAGCATCATAGGGATAGTATTATCCTAGGGTTTGCTCATATCCTTGATTTGTTAGTTTGTGCTGGCTAAGGGCGTAGTTGGCACTATGGCTCTCTCCATGTTTTCCTCTGGTTAAGTATATTTAACCGGCACTACATTCTGTGGAAGTGGTGGTTGCTATCCTAATACTGGCTGAGGTTGTCCATATTGCCCTTGGTCATATGGCATAGGTTCTCCATGTGGTCCTGGATAGGGATTGTATCTTGGAATCTCCCTTCCTGGCTCTCTAGGAGGGTATCCATATGGCCTATGCTGAGGATGATTTAAGGGTCTTGACTGCCTGTTGAATGGGCAATTCTCAGTAGTGTGATTAGTGCATTTCTATTCTATCTAGCAATACAGGGCGGTTCCTTGATGTGGCTACCTATTATAAGGATAAGCTTGAGGCATACCTATTCCTCCTCTTACACACATATGAGTTGGATGGTCTCCTCCACATAAGCTGCATCTTTGCAACATGAGTATTCTCATTGATGGATGCTGGTAGTTCTACTGTCCGTGAACTCCTAACTTCTTGGCTACTAGTTCTGCTAACTCCTCTACATTACTAGAGTTAGATGTCACTATACTTCATGTCTTCTAATTTTGTAGGGCTTAGTGTACTTTTGAGATCGTCAACTAGGTTATCCTCTAGGTCAATACATCCTTGAAGACACTCACTCAACGTTTGAAGTCATTTCACATAGACTAGGGTTCTCAAAGTCCCGTTTGTCAGCCCGTCCAAAAAATAGTGATATCATTTTTTGTTGAGTGGGTCTTTCTATTGTTGGGCATCTATCGACATATTGATTGAACCTCCGGGAAGCTGTTTTCGCCGTTTCATTTGGATTTTGTTTGAAGCTATGGATTAAGGATGAAGAGTTGTGTTTAATCCCTCTCTTGGTGAATTATCCAATGAATTCTTGAAAAAATTGCAAAATGCTTCCATATTGATTGGGATCCAATGGTTGGAACCAAGTCAAAGCCGTCCTTATGAGAGTAATTCCAAAGGACTCATACTGCACAATGAAATCATCCACTTGCTCTGCCCGTAGAACTTGTTTAAATTCAGCTATGTGATTGTAATGTTCTCCCATTCCGTCATAATGATTTCTCATACACTTAACCACTTATATTGGTCTTAATCTTCTTATGGGTTCTAGTGGTCTAGGTATTACAAGAGTTGTTGGTCTAATTGGAGGCATTCAAGGCTACACTCCTAGTGGTGGTCTTAGCTGCACGGGTGGCCGATGTGGTTGCCTAGTCTAGGGTGGGTTTGATTGTGTGATTACAGCCCTGACATTGTGAATTGCACATGGGTTTGGTTAGGAATACTTCGTTGACTCTTCTGGCCCGACATTGTATTCTCTGGCCCGACATGGGTTTGGTTAGGAATACTTCGTTGACTCTTCTGGCCTGACATTGTATTCTCTTGATGCGTCCCAAAGGGATTATCGGAGGTAGTTGCCTGCTCTCGCAAAGGGAATACAGGCAACCTCATATACTTCAATTGAGCCCTATCAACTACATCTACCAACCAATACCTTCTTTGGTTCTTGTCTAGGTATGTGACTCTAGATTCCTCTTCAGGATCTTTTAACTTATAGAAAGTCATTGGGCTTTCTTCCTGTCCGCGTGTGGGTGAATCGGTTTGTAACAATAAGTCTGATCCATGGATCAAGTAGACCTCTAATAGGTAATCATCTTCAAGTATCAAATCCCCTCTCAAGACTTGAGTTACCACTGATTTGCCTCTTGGTGTAGTTATTATCTCTTCAGGGTCCGTTCTTCCTGAGTTTCCTTGTCCTTCCAATCCTCCTCTCTCGTTGATCCGATCTGGGTGTTCCATTACCACGTAGATGTGACCTAACTTGTCCATGTACACTCCTCCTTTGTGCTTGATTGCAGGTCTGGGCACTATTGTTGATTTAGTGGAGTTCACCATCCTTGCTAGAGACCTATTTAAACCATCCACGTAGATAGGGATCCCTTGGGGATTAGTGGACACATATTGTAGAGAGGTGCGGTATTCCCCCTCTACCATTGACATTAAGTTCTCCCCAGGGATAGAACCTTGCATGTCTTATGAGGCCATAGGTATCTCCTCCTTTGAGTCACTAGAGGTGTCAGTATAGATAGAGTGATGACTTCCTTGGGTTGCACTTCCTACCAATGGAATGACACTTCTCCGGCTACTTAGCACACGCCCTGATCTCAAGTTCATCCACCCTTCTAGGCCTATGTTGGTTTCCCACTTTCCCACAATTGGCTCCTTAATTACCTCTAATTTTTCCCTCAAATGGCTTGATAGGTTCTAGACGATACCACTTTAGGCGATACCACTCAGACAATACAATACTGGTCTTACCATGATACGATACCAAAAACTTCAGGTGATACGATACCACCAATTAACACGATACGATACCGATTATAGCACGATACAATATCTCTGCATGTGATGATACGATACTATATTAGTGGACGATACGATACTGGAGTAATAGGCGATACGATACCAGATTCCTCGCGATATGATACCAGAACTTTGCAGGATACGATATGTGTCCACTACACGATACGATACTAAAACTCTCACGATATGATACAAGATGGGTCGGATGATACGATACCAAAATTTCCGCGATAAGATATTAGTGCAAGTGACAATAGGATACTGAAACTCTCACAATATGATACTAGAATATCCGACGATATGATACCAAGTTGGTGATACGATACCAACAGTGCGTGCGATACGATACCGCTCGATCGATGATACAATACCATGATCGAGATGATATGATATCGAGTGGAGCACGATACGATACCATCGGCTGATCATGATCGCAATACCAACTTGGCGATATGATACCAGAATGGTATCGCGATACCTCAAGTGGTACACAACGATATGATACCAGGCGAGTATCGTGATACTAGGGAATTTTGGTATCGCGATACCAAAACTCAATCAACTGCAATACTTCAGCCAAAATTGCTCTAAACTCAAAAATTTTTATGCAACTATGTTTAGTTCTCACCCCTCCTCACTCTTGACCCTCTCTCTCTCACACAAACTCTCCAAAAACTCTCTGTTCTACCTCGGGATATCGGAAATGATTCAAATCACGTGTGGTGGTGTTTTGAATTGATTTTGATATCAAGAAATTGTATGGTTTACCTTCAAGTATGACTCAACCCAATTTTATGCTTCCAAATCCTCTCTTTAGCTCACTTTGCATGATACCAAGCTCGCGATACCAATCGCTATACCAATTCCTTCACTAGTGTCAAATGAACTAATTTTTTTGGGTTTTATAGCTTTGTGATGCCTGAGACCTACTCTACACTAATTTTGGCAAATTTTTGGGGATTTTTCTTGATGTTTCCAACTTCCTCCTACTCAACTCCTCTCTCTAACCTAACCCTAACTCTTCCCTCTCTTCCTCACTCCTAACCCTAAAAACTCATTACACACACCTCAAGGATGTGAAGTAACAAGTGCTAAGTGCCTGACTACGTGCCACTGAATGAATTCACCTCTACAAGTATGATTCCTTCACTCCACAGCTATAACCATCACGAAGGCACCTTGGTTAAGTTTGTTCCTCGGCAACGGATCCAAAAACGTGTGTACCTAAGTCGTGAAGTCTTCGAGACTTGTGTTGATGAGACTAAATCTCAATCACCCCACAAGTGCGTATAGTGGTGGATCGATACACGTTTAATTATCAATCCGAAGAACCACACGAACCAAGTGTATGAAGACATGTGCACACGTAATGGAAAGTGAAGTGGCTAAGCTACAACGCATGTAAAAAGACTAAACTACCTATCCAATTCACTAAATCTCGCCAAATTCCTGCAACGATACCACTTACAGCAGTCAGCACAAATTCGAATGTTTTTCCTAGCTCAGAACTCTGAATATGGCCAATAGCGGGTTCGTTTCGAAGCGCTTGACGGGAATGCATTCTGACGGTATTTTCACTCGAATCTGACAAACGCTCTTCAAGTTATGTGCAAAATAGTGAATGGCGGGAAACACCTACACTCATTCCACAACTTGTAACAGTTCACACACACACTACGCTAGTTCAAAAGTGATGGGAAGGGGTAGGCAACAGTCCTACACACACATTTCAAGCATTGCATACACACAAAAGATCATCAAGAAGGAGAAAATCAGCAGGAAAGAAGCAAATTCAAATTTTCAACTCTCTTCTTCACAATGAAAAAAAGTCTTTACAAAGCGTCACAAAGTGACTTATATGTTGCGAACATTTGTTTTATGTAGGGTACAAGTTTCAAATTATGTAAATACCTTTGGGAAGTCTTCAAATACTTCAAGAAGGCTCATATTATTCATAAAATGTAGCAAAAATACCACGTGAGTTCTAGAACATGGTGAGTCAAATTAGTGAGTCACAAGGGAGCTTCAGTGGTGTCCTAGTGGAAGGTCGATGTGGCTAGTTCTCAAAGTCCATCAATACTTTGCTTATTTGAGCACTTGAGTCATGTAATACCTCCATCCAAGTGTCTACCACGAATTTAGATGTATTAGGAAGGTTTTAGATTAGTTTCCCATGCTATAAAAAGAGGACAAAAGTCGTGATCTTGTGGGATGTCCAAGAGAGTCATATGTGTATCTCTACACTGCTGTAGTTTTGTATGCAGAGATTGCAGAGCTTGTATCTCCCTCATTATATATCCAAATTACATGTTTGATAGCTCATTGGAAAGCTCTTACTGTCTAATTTCTGCCTGTAAATTTTCATAATCATTGGATTTGTGAGCTGAGAGCAATACTCTCTGCAAGTAGTGTGTGTTCTCTGTTTTTTATCCCTGCTGAAGGTCTCCATTAAACCTCAAACTTGCAGAGGTCATATCTCCTTGTGTATGTATCCAAATCATGTGTTCTTTGGCTTGTTAGAAAGCTCTTTAAGTTTACTTGTATTCTGGAAAGTTTCAAAGTCATTGGAGTTGTGAGTTAAGAGCAGTAGTCTCTGCAAGTGATGTGTGTCCTCAGGTTCATCTCTGTTTCAAGGTCTCCATTAAAGCTTCATATTGCAGAGGTCATAGCTCATTGTGTATTTATCCATTTGAGGTGTTCTATATCTTGTTGGAAAGCTCTTAGAGTCTAGTTTATGTGTGTGAAACAGTTTTGGAAAATTCCAAGTGAGTAAAGAGAAATTTGCTCTGCAAGAAAATTGGTCTGTGCATACAAGTTTGTGAAAAAGTCAACTAGGTCCTGTTAGGGTTTCACCTACTTCTAACTGTACTTTGGAGATCAATAAACTCCAACATTATATACATGTGCCCTAAAAATGGTCCTTTCACACAAGAGACCGGCACTTTATTGACTAATCTCTAATTTCCTACTATTTTACAAGAATTATGTTACAAGGATTTGGCTTTATGCATCTAGAGGACTCCTCTAGTGCATTTACATAGTTTCGAGGGAATTTCCTAGAATTTTGAAAAAGAAATTTTATGCCCATTGATTCGAGAATTTCGACAAAATTTTGGGGCTCCTTTTTTGTGCCTCTTTTCTCTGCAACACTCTCCCCCTCTTTGTCTATGTCGTCCCTTGATAGGCTTTGCTGCTTGTCTGCAACTTGTTTGTGGCTTCTTGGTACACGCACCGAGTGGTTGAAGAAGCAATAAGGATTGTCAAAGAATTTGTTACTTTATCCGAAATTAGTCCTTTGCTTCTATAAGCCCCTTGGTATTCCTTATATCATAAAACTGGGTTGCTATATTAAGTCGGGCTACCATGCATGCCATCAGTGGCTAAGAATGTGACATTCTTAGTCACCCCCTTCAACTTCTTAGCCTCTCCCCTTTCTAACTTTTGGTCTTCTGATATGTCTTTGTCTTCACACATCGAAAATTCTTGTATTGCATGGAGCCTGTTTACTTTTTCCCATTGCACACCTTACTTTGCACGCCTTTGCTCTCTTCTAAGTTAGCATTATGTTTTAAAGGTCCTGTTCTTAAATCTTCTTTGTCATCCTCTGGGTTTTGATGCATTGCTTAGCCTATTCATTTCTTTCTACCACATGCACCTGGTGGATGAGGAAGTTGTGTGCAACTTCCCTTAAAAGGTCCTGGATGTTGTTCTTTGTTTCCAATCTTCAGGACCTGGTTCTTTGGTGTCGTTGCCTGATGTGTGCCCCAGTGGGGCTTTGGGCAGAGGGTTGTTCTTTTCTTGATGAGCTTTTTCTTCATTGAGCTGTTTTGGTCTTTGATTTTCTTCTTCTTCTCTTTTTGCTTGATTCTCCCTCCACATACTCATTATCTTGTTACTAATTAGTTATTACTAATTAGCTTGTTAGTAATTAGCTATTACTAAGTAGCTTGTTCTTGGTTAGTTGTCTGTAATTTGCTATTACTAATTAGTTATTACTAATCAGCTTGTTAGTAATTAGCTTGTTACTAACTAGCTTGTTACTCATTAGCTTGTTACTAATTAACAATTACTATTTAGCTTATTACTAATTAGCTATTACTAGTTAGCTCGTTAGTAATTAGCTATTACTAATTAGCTTGTTAGTGATTAGCTATTACTAAGTAGCTTGTTCTTTGTTAGTTGTTTGTAATTAGCTATTACTAATTAGCTTGTTACTAATTAGCTATTACCAATTAGCTTGTTACTAATTAGCTTATTACTAACTAGCTTGTTACTAATTAGCTATTACTAATTAGCTTGTTACTAATTAGCTTGTTACTAACTATCTTGTTACTCATTAGCTTGTTACTAATTAGCTTGTTAGTAATTAGCTATTACTAAGTAGTTAGTTCTTGGTTAGCTATTTGTAATTAGCTATTACTAATTAGCTTGTTACGAATTAGCTTGTTACTCATTAGCTTGTTACTAATTAGCTTGTTAGTAATTAGCTATTACTAAGTAGTTGGTTCTCGGTTAGCTATTTGTAATTAGCTATTACTAAGTAGCTTGTTACTAATTAGCTTGTTAGTAATTAGCTATTACTAAGTAGCTGGTTATTAGTTAGTTGTTTGTAATTAGCTATTACTGATCAGCTTGTTACTAATTAGCTATTACTAAGTAGTTGGTTCTTGGTTAGCTATTTGTAATTAGCTATTGCTAATTAGCTTGTTACTAATTAGCTTGTTACTAATTAGCTATTACTAAGTAGCTTGTTACTAATTAGCTATTACTAAGTAGCTGGTTCTTAGATAGTCGTTTGTAATTAGCTATTACTAATTAGCTTACTACTAGTAACCTATTACTAAGTAGCTGCTTCTTAGTTAGTTCTCAGTAATTAGCGACTACTATTTAGCTTGTTAACAGTTAGTTATTATTAAGTAGCTAGTCATTGGTTAATTGTTTGTAATTAAGTATTACTAATAATCTATTACTAATTAGCTAGTTACCAATTAGCTATTACTAAGTAGCGAGTTCTTAGTTAGTCGTTAGTAATTATCTACTACTAATTAGCTTGTTAGTAATTAATTATTACTAAGTAGCTAGTTCTTGGTTAGCTGTTTGTAATTAGCTATTACTATTTAGCTTCTACCAATTAGCTATTACTAAGTAGCTGGTTTTCGGTTAGTTGTTTGTAATCAGCTATTGCTAATTATCTTATTACTAGTTACCTATTACCAAGTAGCTGGTTCTTAGTTGTTAGTAATTAGCTATTACTATTTAGCTTGTTAAGATTTTGTTATTATTAAGTAGCTACTTCTTGGTTAGTTATTAGTAATTAGTTAATACTAATTATCTTGTTACCAATTAGCTATTACTAAGTAGTTGGTTCTTGGATGGTTATTAGTAATTAGCTATTACCAATTAGCTTGTTACTAATTGGTTATTACTTAAGAGCCAGTTTCTTGGTTAGTTGTTTGTAATAAGCTATTTCTAAATAGCTTGTTACTACTTAGCTATTACTATCAGCTTGTTACTAGTTAGTTATTACTATTAGATTGTTACTATAAGTTACTTGTTATTGTTTCTTGTATAATTAGCTAACATCGTGAACTGATGATTGAAAATAGGATTACCTGAGATACATCAAGAAGGTGAACAGGATGCTCCAAATATTGATTTATGCCAAGTGGGGTCCTGCAAGAGCGAATATGAGGACTAATGGCACATTTGACAGACAATGCTATCAATGCATGTACGTGAGCATCTCTACCATCCCAATGACTTTGCTCTGTAGTAGGTGCAACAAAAACTGCAACACAAACAAGAATCTGAAGAATATTAGCATCTTCAATGCCATCTGCATCATCTTCAATACCTGTATTTGTAGGTGTAATATGATGCCCTTCAAAATGTTCCACTTTCCTTTTGCAACCAGTACATGTCGCATCATATAAGCCCATAAGGGGTAACTGTTACTGTCCAAGTTATCCTCAACATCCAGCATACGGAATACATCACTGCTTTCAACGATGGCCACTGACTAAAATACCCTGATGCAAAAACATGACTGTATCTGAAAAAGTTGAATAGAAGTACCCTGATGAGTTCTACTAGACCTATAGCAAACTTCAAGATGCTTATACTGGCAAACCAAAACCTGTATATATCTTTGGCACAAAAAGACAAAATAGCCTACACAAGCACTGTGATAGTGCATTCGGAGGCCGAAACGCTTAGATTACAATTTTGGCACACAAACCAAAGCTGTTTTGATCTCCTAGTCACCTAAGTATGCTCACCAACTTTTGTGTGATTTTGAGACTATAATTGGAGGGGTGTCGACAATTCCCTAGATGAAGTGGTGACCTGCTCTGATACCAATTGTTGGAGTTAGACGTGTGCGAAAGCACGTGAAGAGCGCGAGGAAGAAGAAGAAGCTTGGAGCACGACACACAATACTGAATGTATTACCATTAGAATGTACAAAGATAAGTAACACATTAGGGCTATAGGCGTATATACAAGGGGGGGAAAAAACCTCCTAAAGAGGGAAAAAGGTCCCCGAGAATCCTAGTGTGTTCACACACATCACTACCTAAATATATCAACAATACATCAATACCAAGGATCAGCTAGCAGATATCATGACCAAGTTTATGGATGTAAGCAAGTTGAAGTTCAAGATCAACCTTAACTTGAAGGAGATCAATGGAGACTAACACTTGATTTTGAGGGGGAGTGTTAGAATTTTAGGAATCTCAAGTGTGGGAACTCATGCTAAGTTGAAGTGCCACATCACTCACATTTTTTGGTAGGATATACAACCACGTTTTTTCTCTGGTCTTTACTCACCTAATTGATGGAGAAAAGTCGAGATCATTTGAAGGGCATTTTTGAATTCAAATCTACAACTACCTTTTCAAGCATTTTATAAGCAAACACATGGAGCAAAGACATGGTCATCCTCCTCTACCATTTGAGCACTTGTTTGCTCTTATTAGGATTGTTTACTCCAAGGGTAAGCTAGCCCCTTGCTTGGTAGAATTTTCTCATAGGAAGTGATCTTTGATCACCCGTATCTCTTTGTGTACTAGTCCGATTCATTTGCAAGATAGACCATTTTGTTCCTATGATTGAAAGCTTTATTTTGGATATAATCTTAGTATCAAGTGTTCATTATTCTTGAGTATATTGAGCTTGAAAGGTTTCTGGTCTGATCTCTGCATATTCCCAAGTATATGTGTGTTGGAAGGTACACATAGGTGCAAGCTTCCTGTTTGGACAATTTCTGGTTTGTCTTGTGAAAGGAGATGGATACTTCTAAGATTATACAAATTGAGTGATCTTTGGCTTGTTGGAAAGCCCATATGGTCTTTTTGTACTGTGCAATATTTCATAGGTTCAATTTTCAGGTCTAGAGAGCAATTCAATTTTTGGTAAACTATAGTAGTGAACTGTTTGGTCCTAGGAAGTGCCTATCATTCTTCTATTGTAACTAGGAGTGGATATACTCCATCAAAGGTTGGGAAGGAGGAGTTCATAGGTTCAACTCCCATGGGAGCATGGAAAGAGAGTTTTACCCAAAGAGCTCTAGAGCCTTCTTACTCAAGTGAACATGAATTAACTTGAATCCAAAGAGATGTAACTCGAGTGGTGACTACACCTACCACTAGTGGACTCTAGTGGAAAGCTTTAAAGCAGATGTAGAGATCACAAATGCACTTATTGTGGTCCTCATTGATTCGAGTAGCTATATATAGAGGCATAAGGTTGGGAGGAGACTCATCTCTCGAGCATGTGATGGTCCTTGTGATCTTATCTTTTTTACATTGGAATCAGATCATTAGGTAATGTTCCATAGAGACCTTCCATGGCTCATCTTCTTCTTCAAATTTTAGGGGAAATTCCATTCTCTTCTCTCTCTATCCTCAAAAGTTTCTCTTCTTCACTTGTTTGCATGTAGTTTCAAAAAGCTTCGATAGTTTAAGCTCATCATTCACCAAAGCTTATGTTGCTAAAAGGAAGAATCCTCCTCACAAATACATTCACACTTGCTGAACAAGGGTATTGAGCCCATAACCTCATGGAATGGAGAGTTTTTGTAACCACATGAACAATGAGCTGTGTCTTGAGATTTCATTGTTTCTCGAATTGATTTATTTTATTGGATTGTTTGAGACTTTTTGGTCGAGATCTAGAGAAGTTCAACAAAAAAAAAACTATTTTGGTGGTGCTTCCTATTGGCTACAACATGAAAGATTAGATTGTGCAACCTCATAACGAGTATCAAATCTGCTTATCCAACATACTTCATTTCCTTTCACTCCGTAGATGTTTGAGATGTTAAATTGTATGTCATTGTGCAACTAAACTCATGGCGTACAGAGCATATGGGCTTCTCAAGATGTCATACTCACATGCATGAGGGAGATGATAGATTTGTACGCCTCATTTGTAATGCCCTCTAGCTTTCCGAACTTGCCCCTTGCTTTGTGGGATTTGGGAGGTCCCATGGGCACTAGCCCCATTCACTTGTAACTTTTCTTCTTTATTTTAAGTTAAGTCAAGGAGAATAGGCCAAGGCCGGACTTCCTTTAAAAAAAACATTGAACCCCCTCATGAGAACTTAGATTGGACAAAAAAGAAGAGTAATGACATCTTGATTTTCTCATTTAAGCATGCCTATAGAGTGATAGGATTTGAGAGTTCCCAAAGATAAATTGAGCATACAACGCATTCTTAATGGTACAGGACTTGACCGTACACTTAGCTGAAATTTTGTTTGCAAGCCTCTTCTATTTGGATCTCCAAGCCAAAGAAACTTCATGCATGTCCTTTTCAACTTGTGCAATGTGTTCAACAAGAAAGAAAGGATGATATACGTAGTTGCACTCTCTTCCAATATTGAAGCTTTTGTTCAACATTGTTGAGCTCCCAATCCCAATGTTGGTTGATAGAGGCTTCAATCCCAATGTTGGTTGATACAACACTGTGCCTGAAACCACAATATATGTCCACATGCAGTTTTGAAGTCATATGCTAATGTAAGGGCGATCATTTGCTTCCCTGCTTTGAATATGCCATACATATGGATGCTTTGTCTAATCACAGCATCAGTCAATTTCTACATTGATTGCAAATAATGTGTTTGTGCATATAAAGAATGTGGCGGGCGTGTGTGTGGGTGCGTGTGTGTGTGGGTGCGTGTGTGTGTGGGGGGGTGCGTGTGTGTGGGACGGGTGGGTTGATAGCATATATACATTCTACCATTTAGACAAAGCTTTAGAGAAATTTGATGTGCCTGCCTTTGAGCTTATCGTCATTGCTTTCTCCATTTCGAAGGGTGAAAGGACATTGGGAATCCCATCCTATTCAAACTTTTTGTCTGTCGTACGTAAGAGAACAATGGCGGAAAGTCAGCAAGGAGGCCTGCGCTCGTGTCCTATACAGTCCTATCTGTCTGTGTAAAGCAAGCAGTGGTCCATCAGCTCCTTCGACTTCCATATCCGCCCTTCCCTTTCTTTATTTTAACGTCTCATGAAAATTTGAAGAAAGGGAAACAACCGGGCATGCCTTATCACAAGGAAAAAAAAGATCGGGTCCCTCCCCTCAAAGAGGGCAACCATCAATAATGAAAATCACATCGCTAAACGTCAGGGGTTTGTCTGACCCCTCAAGAGTGGCGATTCTTGGTCAGTGGTTCAAAGACAAGTGCCTCATCCCCGAGGGGGGGGCGTTGCGATTGGTATTAGTCTCTCCTGGTCCGGTAGAGTGACCTCAACTTGTGAAGATCAGAATGATCGTTGGATTGCTTCCTCTATCAGGTTCTCTAATTAGTTCACTGTGGTCTCAATTTATGCCCCTAACGGAGAGGTGGATAGGATCGATACATGGACTTCCCTTGACTGCCTCTCACATAATGTTTTGATTTGCGAGGACTTCAACATGGTTGAGCTTCCTGAGGACCGATGGAATAACAAGGGGGAAATTATTGACGGTCGGGAGAAAGAGATATGGGATAAAACCAAGCTCCATCTCGACCTGGTCGAGGTGAAAGACATGAAGGGGTTCTCCTGGTCTAATCTCCAATTGGGGGACTCTGTGAGGAAAGCAAGACTTGATAATGTTACATCGACCAAAACACCATCCTCCACTGGGGTATTCCTTCGCTTTCCCAACACACGGACCTGACTATCTCGGACCACTACCCGATTTCTCTTTCTTTCAAACCAATTCCCATGCTCCATAAAGCTCCTTGGTTTCATGCCTGTCAGACGTCGTTTTCCCTCCCCTCTGTCCACCAAGAAATTTCCGCCATGTGGGCGGAGGCCTTTGCCTTCGGTAATGAGCCGGCTAAGTGTTGGAGAAGCGTGGTGGATAGGACTCGGCAAATTTTGATCAGGACTCATAAGGCTATAAGAGATATCCGGAAAAAAAAGAAGAGAAATGGTATACCGGAGGCTCTCACGGCTTGAAGAAGAAGTGAACAAAGGTAACTTGCAATGCCAACAAGGGCTTCTGAAAATCAGGGGAAGACTAAGACTCGAGGAAGAGGTTCAAAGGAAAAATCTGCAAATATTCTTCAACGATTGGTGGGTGGGGAAGGCTGACAAACCATCGAAAGAGATGTGTAACATTCTCAAAAGGAAACAAGCTAGGGAAGCCATCCCCTTCTTGGTCAACAACAATGGGATCAAATGTAGCACGGAAGTTGACAATAAATCTATCATCGTCGAGCACTTTACCCATCTTCGAGAACAGTCCAACTGAAAGCACCTTATATGTTAAGCATGCTAATGATGTGCTTCTAATCACTGTGGTGTATGTTGATGACATGCTGCTCACTGATCGTCATGAGAAGCATTGATTTCAAGGCTGATTTACATGCCTATTTGAGATGTGTGATCTGGGGCATTTGCATCATTATTTGGGCATTCAATTTATGCATGTTGATGGTGGAATGGCTTTGTGTCAAGTGAAATATATTGACACATTATTGCAACATTTTGGCCTTGAAGGCTATAAACCTATTGCCACTCCTATGAAGATAGGTTTACGATTGAGTCTTCATGATGCTAGAGATGCATTTGATGTTGTTCTCTATCAGCAGGTTGTTGGATGCCTGATTTACTTATGCATTACTCGGCCAAATATTCAGTTTGCTATCTCACAGATGAGCAGATTTATGTACTGCCTAGGTTTCAAGGATTGGCAGGCAGTTAAGCACATCTTTTGCTACCTGAGTGGTACCCAGCTATTTGGATTGTTTTATCCCAAGGGGGGATCACTACCGCCAGATTTGCATGCTTTTTTTTACTCTGACTGGGCTGGTTGCTATGACACTCGTGTGTCCACTAGTGGTTTTTTCTTCATGCTTGGTAGCTCATGCATATCTTGGCTGAGCAAGAAGCAACCTACTATGGCCACTTCTAGTTGTGAGGCTGAGTATAGGGCAGCTTTCAAAGTGATTGTTGAGTGTGTGTGTGTCTCAGACGCCTTATGGGTGATTTGGGTGCTGGTCAGCCTTTTGCCACCACCATCTTCACTGACAATTAGAGCGCATTGACAATTGCAAGGAACCTTGTGTTCCATGCTCGCACTAACCAAATTGAGGTGCACTATCATTATGTCAGGGAGAGGTTCTCTACTGGAGAGATCAGCTTGGCATATGTGCCCACATAGGAGAACATTGTAGACCTTTTCATGAAGGCTCTACCTAAGGAGAAGTTTGAAGCTTTTCGCAAAGCATTGGGCTTACTTACTTTTGTGGATTGATTCCACAATTTCCTTATACATAAGTGCCAGCTCCTTGTTCACCGCATCACTCCCACGGGGGAATTGTTAGTATATTTAGGTAGTGATGTGTGTGAACACAGTAGGATCATTGGGGCACTTTTTCCCTCTTTAGGAGGGTTTTTCCCCCCCAGGTTGTATATACGCCTATTGCCCTAACGTGCTACTTGTCTGTGTACATTCTAGTGGTAATACATTCAGTATTGTGTGTTGTGCTCCAAGCTTCTTCTTCTTCCTTGTGTTGTTTGCGTGCTTTTGTAGATGTCTAACTCCAACAATAACTCACCATGTGGTAAAGCATTCTTCACATCCATCTAATGCAAAGTCCATCTTTTTGTTGTAGCTAATGCAACAACTATTTCGATAGTACATATTTTAGCTACATGGTTGAATGTTTCCTCATAATCAATGGCATACGTATGTAGGAAATCAGTTGAATGATGTGTGTGTGACTCTCCTTGCATCCATATATACCCTCTTGTACTCTAAAAATAGAAATGGTATACACTAAAAATAGCAATCATCTGGAATACTCTAGTGTGAACATGTGGTCATCATGCAACACTTATTCCCATTACTACCCAAGTAATTCCCATTACTACCAAAGTACCTTAGGGTATCCCCCAAGCTTGGGACCTTGGCTAGCTGGCCCTTGTCCCTCACACACATGAGCTGATCCATGTGGATCATATGGACTAATCCCTATGGATCAAATGGACTAATCCCTGTGGATCAATGTCTAACACTCTCTCCCCCTTCTAAATATCATTGCTGTCAATGATCAATGAGGGAAAGTACTTGCGAACCAGAGCTTCTGATTCCCAAGTAGAGTCAGTAAATGGTAATCCTCTCCAGGCTACTAGATATCCCTGGATGACACGATTCCTCAATCCTTTTTTTCTCTTATCTAGTACCTTGTCTGGAGAATAATCGTTGCTTTTACTTTCTTGTAAAGAAACAATAACTTATATTAGATTATCCTCCCTAGAAATACACTTTCAAAGTTTACTAACATGAAACACTGGATGCACTCTACAATCTGGAGGAAGCTCTAATCGGTATGCAACTTCACTTAGCTTTTTAACTATCTTCCAAGGTCCACAAAACCTTGATGATAGCTTACTACACTTTTTTGTGGAGAATGAAGTAGATCTAGCTGGTACTTGAAGAAAGATTCTGTCTCCCTCCTCAAAGGATCTAAGAGATCTCTTCCTATCAACGTACTCTTTAGCCCTATCAGCTGCTTGCTGCATCTTGGCTTTGGCTATTTCTAAATTTGCTTGGATTTTGTTGGAAGGACTTCCGCACTCAAATTAACATGCAGAAAAATAAAAACTTTTTTGTTTTAAGATGTTTAACTTTTATCTCTCTCAAATATTTTTGATACATTTCTTTGGGTTTGACTAATCTTTCTCTTGAGTATCTACATACAAAAGAAGATGAGAATGTGTTCTGAACACATAATGAAGGGATATTTGAACCCTCATTTGAACCCTTCATTTTATGATGATTCATATGTTTATGTGAACACTAAGTGAGTTTTATGTGTGTCCATGATCATATGAAGATATATATGTGTGAATGGTAGTGAACTTAATTATGGTTATGTACATGTGCCTATGCTTATGTATGTATGGGGTTGTATATCTATATATATGTGAGTGCACTTAATTATGTATGTGTTCATGTGTCTATGAATGTGAGTGTGTTATATGAATGTGAGTTTTATGCCTATATGTATGTGCTTGTATATGTATACTTAAATGATACGTATGTGTGTACCTATGGCTATGTGTTTGTGTGTTTTTGTCTACCTAAGCATGAGTATATATGGGTCCATGATGTATGTGGGTACAACTAAACCTATGAATTATATGTCTAAATGTCATGTATATGGTGATATGTGTGTGAGCGTGAATGCTCATATGTGTTAAATACTTTTGTGTATGTCTATATATTTGAATTTAACTAACCATCACTATATGTGAGTATGTGTTTTGCATTCCATAAGTAAGCATGTATGTGCATGTGTGCTAATATGTTTGTATGTGTGCCTATGTGTTTAGGTCTATAAGATTTAATGTATGTGCACCATGTGAATAGACCCATGTTTTATGAGCTATAAATGTGCATCTCCATTATAAGTGCATGTGTACTAACCCTAAGTACCTAAATTTGTTCCAGGAACATTAATAATAAATAGGTTAGTATTTGTATATATATGGTTAATAAATATTTATATACGGTTAATAAATACGTCTAATATACAAATTAAGAAGTCAAGATGAATTAATAAATGAATAATGACATTAACTATTTAATAATTAAAATACTATTATAAAAATATGATTAATATATTTTTAATTATTAATTTAAATAATATATGTAAATAAAGATAAGTGTGTGTGTGTGAGATAACTAATAGAATGCACGAAGCATGAGTATGATAACTAAATGAATACTAGGATTAGTGTGTTAGTTAAAAATACGATGCATGCATACATTAGAAGCTAAGAATATATATATATATATATAAGTAATATGTGATAATTGTTTTCCTATGCATATTTCTCCATACTATTTGAAGAGGATTGATGAGTAATAATGACATGATGAAACCTACGAGCTTATGACTAGGAGCTGCATTTATGCCTCTTTTCCTAGTTCCCCTTTTTCACATTTGAAACATAAAATCTTGTATTATGCTTTTTTATTTAAGGATTTGTATAGGAGTATCTTCAAGTATCTATACACACACACACACACACACACACACACATATATATATATATATATATATATATATATATATATATATATATATATATATATATATATATATATATATATATATATATATATATAATATGTGATAATTGTTTTTCTAATGCATGTTTCTCCAGACTATTTGAAGAGGATTGATGAGTAGTAATGACATGATGAAACCTATGAGCTTATGACTAGGAGCTGCATTTATGCCTCTTTTCCTAGTTCCCCTTTTTCACATTTGAAACATAAAATCTTGTATTATGCTTTTTTATTTAAGGATTTGTATAGGAGTATCTTCAAGTATCTGTATTAGGACTTTTTCTCAAAGCACTTGTATAGGATTATTTTGCTTCTGAGATCTTAGTATTATCACCAAACAGTTCAATTGTCAATCAAATTGTTATATTGCACTTTCTTTCTCATGTTTGGAGACAATGCATCTTTAAGTAAATCTTCTAATGAACATAACCTACATACCTCTTTTATTTTAGAGACTCTATTACAAGCTCGTATTGAGAATACTATTACTCAATCCAAGGAGAACGACACTAGTGAAGAATTAGAAATAGAAGAAGTAGTTAAAGATCGTATTGTTACTGAATCTTTACACTCTCCATCATATGCTTATTATTTATCTAAATTTTTAGACTTCTGTTCAATTATGTCAATAGAACCTGAGGATAAGGAGATTTTGTTCCCTCCACCCTTAAGTGGAAATACTCATCCTAAACAAATAGAAAATGATGTGGCTGAAATTATCGAAGATAGGATAACTGACAAAGAATTAATCTTGCAATCATATTGAGACGATGTTTCTAGGTATAGAGCTTCACTTCCTTACGGACCTTAGGTTTATAGGCTAAACTTAAATAGAGTATTAAACTATAGCTAAAAACTCTTCACACACTGAAAACACATCCTAGTTGCTAAAGTACGCAACGAAACACCTAGCGTGTAGTCACACAGTGAGGCTAACACAAGTCAGTTCTGATGAGCGGATGCCTCCTTTCACACTCCTCGACAGATTTGGTGAATCCGACATGAAACGTGATGCTAGTATGCTTAGGGCTTTTGGCTGTGTTTTCAATTTTATTTAAAACAATTAACCGTTATTTTCTTCTTGTATGTAGGTAAGTGGAGGAAGAAGTTACAAAGACAAGTGAAGATCATGCTGCCACCTACTCTTTTCCCTAGTTGTTGAGGACTGTTCTTTAGGTAACTGAGCGCCTCTATGGGAAGAAGGGAAATTCAAGCCGGAGGAGCCTTGTCACTTCATCCCCCCCCTCCCCCCCATCAACATACAAGAAGACCATCAATACACGATCACTTTAGTTTTGTACTTAGGTTTGATTTATTAAGAAAGTTTGTAAAGAATTATCATAGTGCACATTAGAACCTTCTGCATCAAGCAACTAAAGGTAATATGTTTATTCAAGTTCCTTTATTTTCGTACACTCATATCTTAGAAAAAGAAGGATTGTTTTCATTGCATTAGGAAATAGTCACACTACACTTGCATTAGCAAAGCATTAAAACATCATTTCATTAAGAATGATTATTTTTGTTTAGCATTGCAAACAACTCTATATTAGATCATAAGATTGTTTATTGGAAAACAAAGGATAGTTTGATAAAGTACTCAAAAAGATTTACTTCATTGCATGAAAAGATTTTTATTCTAAACGGATAAGGCTTAGTTTCTTGAGTTAATTAGTTGTTATTATTTGTGCACGTTTTGATTGTTAGCATAAGAAGCAAAACACAAAAGGATTATTATCACTCGCTTAAAAATATTAAAAGAATTTGTTTCTTTGCATATTTGCATCAACTCTTTGTAGTGCTAGTTTAACCATGTGAGTAATGGAAATTGCGAAAAACACAAATATGAAAATTTGAAATCAAAATGAAAGTAATGAATCTTACACAAAGGAATTGCAAGGGAAAATTCCAAAGAGTGTTGAAGTGTATTGTTAAACTTCTATGGTTTAATCTATTATCAATCCTGCGTTCTTGGGATGGTTAGGGGTCTGTAAACAGAGGCCCTGTTTGTATTTTCCCAAATCTCCAGACTCAAAGTATACTACTTCACATCCTTTAATGCATTCACTGTTTTGAATATGTTTACCAAAATACTTCAATTCCGCACAGTTACTGTGTACGTCTTTACTTATTGCATTAACCAGTTAATCTTTAATACTTCATTAAGACTTAATTAATTATTAAGCTTAATCAATAGAATTGACAAGTGCTCAGATTACACAGGATTTCAACAATACTGCGCTTCACTTCCGGCTCTCACCCAGACAAAGAGTCCGGCGATACACCTTCTGCTTTGCGCGACTCTTCTTTCATTAGTTCGTAAGGAGTTACAACTTTTGTGCTACGCCTTTTCAGTATGCGTGCAACTTTTCAGGGTTATATTACAAAAACTATGAGTTCCTTTCCGGCAGCTCACACTGGCACGCACGGTGGTTATATTCCCAGAGACGACACTAGTGTTAGACTTCTATGGTTTAATCTATTATCAATCCTGGGTTCTTGGGATGGTTAGGGGTCTATAAATAGAGGCCATGTTTGTATTTTCCCAAACCTACAGACTCAAAGTATACTACTTCACAACAATTAATGCATTCACTGTTTTGAATATGTTTACCAAAATACTTCAATTCTGCACAGTTATTGTGTATGTCTTTACTTATCGTGTTAACCCGTTAATCTTTAATACTTCATTAAGACTTAATTCATTATTAAGCTTAATCAATAGAATCGACAAGTACTCAGATTACACAGGATTTCGGCAATACTGCACTTCACTTTCGACTCTCGCCCAGACGAACAGTCGGGCAATACACTTTCTGCTTTGCGCGACTCTTTTTTCATTAGTTCGTAAGGAGTTACAACTTTTGTGCTACGCCTTTTCAGTATGTGTGCGAGTTTTCAGGGTTATATTATAGAAATTATGAGTTCCTTTCTCGCGGCTCACAGTATGGAAATGCATTGATGGATGAAAAATTGAATACATGGAAAGAAACATTTGTCAAAATGGAGAGTAAGGCTAATGAAGAGATACAACATAAATTTAGAATTATGTTGACTTTACATCATACCATAAGTGCTATGTTAGGAACTCTCCAATTATTAGGAGTTGGCCTAAGAACATGGAAAGAAGAAGTGAATATTGAAATTGTAGAAATAAACCAAAAATATGATTTGTTGTCCAAATAAATACAAGAATTAGAATTAGCTAAAGCTAAGCATCAAAATGAGAGAAAATACCAAGGTCTATCTGCATACCCTTCTTCTAAAATCCATTCAGATGATTTCAGAAGATCCACTCCTAAACTTCCACCAGGAATGCCAAATAGGATTAAAAAAATGACCTTTGTAGTGTTTTTGGTGTGATCAGTATGGACACACATTTTGGGCTTGTAGATGCATCATATGATGATGCATGAAGAAGACAATTAGTGATTGAAAAAATGACCAATTAGTGATTTTGGGCTTGTAGATACACACATGCATCATATGATGATGCATGAAGAAGACAATTAGTGATTGAAAATGATCAAAAAATTTGTAATTATCAAAATTTATTACCTTTAGAATTAAATCTGGGAAGAGGTGGAATGAAGGAATTCATAAAACAAACCCAGATTAAATCAAATCCAACAAATCCATATGAAGAGAACCAAAAATTATCCAAACCTAACATACATGTGAACATCAAAGCAAATGAACAAATAAGTGAGAGTACATTTATAGCAGAACATGAATTAATGAAAGGAATCAATAGCAGTAAAAGCAAAGAGGAAAATCAAAATTTTGAAACCATTAGGGAAGAATATTTGGATATCAAGCAAAATGAATGTGATCATGAAATACGAGTTGGATCAAGGAAACTTGAAAATTTTGAGGTTTCATTTGATCCAATGCTCTTTTCCAATGAGAAGTTTTTTGATCAGGAAAAAGTTAGGGAATTACAAACTCAAATTAACAAACATGACAAACAAGAAGGAAGTAAGAAAGAAGAGATACTACAAAAAATTGTGTGAAACAAACGAGTGATACAAAAAAACAACTTCTTGATAACAGTATTAAACAAATTGAGAACACTATGAACATAAATTCAAAAAAACCAAAACCTTTAAAATTGAACAAGAAAACTAAGAGTTTATCATTGTAGAAAATAGATGAGTTTAGCATTGGAAAAAAAATAGATGAAATAATTTAAACACCAATTTGAAGATGAAACAAATGAAGCAAAATGAAGAGTTAATTTTTTTTGTCCTTTGAATATGAAACATTTTGATAAACAAAAAGAAGTTCTCTTTTTATAAAATACAAATACAAAGAATTTAAGAGTTCTTTGAATATGAAATATTTTGATTAACAAAATTATGACAAAGCATTTAAATATTAGATTGAACAAAAGGAAGTTTTCTTTTTACAAAATAGTTACTATTTTACGAAGCTATTTTACATAGGACAAAGATAAAAAAATGATGAGTTTAAAACCAGGAACTATTTAAAAGAAGGGCAAGCAGTGAATACGAGCTAGATGAAGATGAAGCATAATCAGGTGAAATAATTCTAATTGTTCTTTATTTTTAATATAAAAATTTTGAGCATGGTCATCCACCAATAATCAAAGCCTTGGCAAAAGCCTGCAATGGGAAAATTAAAAATTGGCCGAAATTTTTGGGAAGATGAAGATGAAGATGAAGCATAATTAGGTGAAATAGTTCTAATTGTTCTTTATTTTTAATATAAAAATTTTGAGCATGGTCATCCACCCATAATTAAAGCCTTGGCAAAAGCTTGCAATGGGAAAATTAAAAATTAGCCAAAATATCTTTTGTTTGCCTTGTGGGCAGATACGATGACATATACCAAGACTACTGGCTATATGCCAGCAAAACTGATGAATTGTCAAAAACATATTCTATCGACAAATCACATGCTCTAGCATGGACTTCTTTGCCCTGGGAAGATGGAATGTCAAGAGAGGATCTACTAGCGATTGGAATCCTTCAGCTTGAAAGAGGAAAGAACCTAGTAGAAGAAGCAGCGGCCAAGCTTAGAGCCTCTAGAGATAAAAACAAGATAGCCTTTGATAAAACTCATAGGCTGAGGCCAAAGCAGATCAGAGAAGAGGACTGGGTAGTAGTCTATGATAGCTCTCTCGATACGCAGTATGAGGCCCAAAGAAAGTTGATTAAGAGATGGTTCGGTACTCATGTTGTGAGTAAAGTATTTAATAATGGTACTTACACACTCAAGAAGTTGGATAGAAAAAAATAAAAAGACTTAGTTGCTAGAAAGCAGATTAAGCTATTTAAACAGAGGGAATATGAAGAATTTGAATGCATTTCAAAATTAGGAAATGATTTGTTTCTGGTATAAAAGGATTTATTAAAATTATGTAGATAATGAAAAAGAAATCAAAGTAGGAATGTGTATGCAAGTTGAATATATAATTTAGGGAACTTATAATTTGTTATGAGGATAGGAGAGAGGAACACTTGACCTACAACTCTTAGTAAAGGTAAATTTACTTTATACAAGTAGGCTTCTTTATTTTCTGAAACTGTTTAGCAAATGAGATCCTAGTTCTGACTCTAGCATGCTTATAGATCCTCAGCTCTGATTAGGGGTTAAGCCTTTCCCCTTTAACAAAAAATTTTTGAAGAAAAAAAAAGAGAACATCAAGCAGTACATTAATGGTTGCTGTAAGATGGAAAAAGAAAAAGAAGAAAACCAAAGAAAAAGAAAAAAAACAATTATTATGAATTAGTTGTGGTCTCAAAATCACTCCTGAAATGCATTGCGGGCTATATGAGGCAGAGATCTGCTGTAGAAGAATTAGTTAGATGTATCTTATGGCGGACGACTAAGAGATAGGAGATAAATTACTTATATAAATTAAATCTTGCTTGCGAACAGGGTTAATGGAATGGTAAGTACCGCGAGTGTTTAAATGACTATTATAGGATTTTCTAAATTTTTCTTTTTGACTTCATGCATTGCACGAAATGATTTCCATTTTAGATTTACATAATTTTATGAATTTTCTTTATTATCAAAAACTTAATTTGAATTAAAGGCATTTTTTATCATCTTATTTAGATTCAATTTATAAGTTTTTCCAAAGAATTTGATGCTGCTTTCCATGATCTGCAGGTTGCCCCATTGGGACGATGTGCAGGTTTGGTGGAGGTAGATCTTGGAAGGATTTCCGCACTCAAATTAACATGCAAAAAATAAAAACTTTTTTTGGTTTAAGATGATTAACTTTTATCTCTCTCAAATCCTTTTGATACATTTCTTTTGATTTGACTAATCTTTCTCTTGAGTACCTGCAGGCAAAAGAAGATAAGAATGTGTTATGAACACAGAACGAAGGGATATTTGAACCCTCATTTGAACCCTTCATTTTATGACCATTCATATGTTTATGTGAACACTACGTGAGTTTTATGTGTGTCCATGATCATATGAAGATATCTATGTGTGAATGGTAGTAAACTTAAGTATGGTTATGTACATGTGTCTATGCTTATGTATGTATGGGGTTGTATATCTATATATATGTGAGTGCACTTAATTATGTATGTGTTCATGTGTCTATGAGTGTGAGTGTGTTATATGAATGTGAGTTTTATGCCTATATGTATGTGCTTGTATATGTATACTTAAATGATATGTATGTGTGTATCTATGACTATGTGTTTGTGCATTTTTGTCTACCTAAGCATGAGTATATATGTGGGTCCATGATGTATGTGGGTACAACTAAACCTATGAATTATATGTCTAAATGTCATGTGTATCGTGATATGTGTGTGAGCATGAATGCTCATATGTGTTAAATAGTTTTGTGTATGTGTATATATTTGAATTTAACTAACCATCACTATATGTGACTGTGTGTTTAGCATTCCATAAGTAAGCATGTATGTGCATGTGTGCTAAACTATAAATGTGCATCTCCATTATACGTGCATGTATACTAACCCTAATTACCTAAATTTTTCCAGGAACATTAATAATAAATAGGTTAGTATCTATATATATGGTTAATAAATATCTATATATGTATATATGGTTAATAAATATGTCTAATATATAAATTAAGAAGTCAAGATGAATTAATAAATGAATAATGAAATTAACTATTTAATAATTAAAATACTATAATAAAAATATGATTAATATATTTTTAATTAGTAATTTAAATAATATAAGTAAATAAAGATAAGTGTTTGTGTGTGTGATAACTAATAGAATGCATGAAGTGTGTGTATGATAACTAAATGAATACTAGGATTAGTGTGTTAGTTAAAAATAGTATGCATGCACATGTGAGAAGCTAAGAATATATATATATATATATATATATATATATATATATATATATATATATATATATATATATATATATATATATATATATATATATATATATATATATATATATATATATATATATATATATATAAGGAATATGTGATGATTGTTTTCCTAATGCATGTTTCTGCAGACTATTTGAAGAGGATTGATGAGCAGTGTCAACATGATGAAACCTACGACTTAATGACTAGGAGCTGCACTTATTCGGCTTTTCCTAGTTTCCCGTTTTCATATTTGAAACATAAAATCTTGTATTATGCTTTTTTTATTTTAAGGATTTGTATAGGAGTATCTTCAAGTATCTGTATTGGGACTTTTTCTCAAAGCACTTGTATATGATTATTTTGGTTATGAGATCTTAGTATTATCACTAAACAGTTCAATTATCAATCAAATTGTTGTATTGCACTTTCTTTCTCATGTTTGCAGACAATGCATCTTCAAGTAAATCTTCTAATGAACATAACCTACATACCTATTTTATTAAAGAGACTCTATTACCAGCTCCTATTGAGAATACTACTACTCAATCCAACGAGAACGAGACTAGTGAAGAATTAGAAATAGAAGAAGTAGTTAAAGATTGTATTGTTATTGAATCTTTACACTCTCCATTATATGCTTACTATTTATCTAAATTTTTAGACTTCTATTCAATTGTGTTAGTAGAGCCCGAGGATAAGGAGATTTTGTTCCCTCCACCCTTAAATAGAAATACACATCCTAAACAAATAGAAAATGATGTGGCTGGAATTATCAATGATAGGATAACTGACGAAGAATTAAGCTTGGAATCATATCGAGACGATGTTTCTAGGTATAGAGTTTCACTTCCTTACTGACCTTAGGTTTATAGGCTAAACTTAAATAGAGTATTAAACTATAACTAAAAACTCTTCACACACTGAAAACACATCCTAGTTCCTAAAGTATGCAACGAAACACCCAGCGTATAATCACATAGTGAGGCTAATGCAAGTCAGTTCTGATGAGCGAGTGCCTCCTTTCACACTCCTCGACAACGTTCGCTAAGAACTCCGAAGCACTAGGACATTTATTTGGCATGCCTATGGTACTGGAAACTTTGGGATTCATGCCATAGTTCAAACTCAACTAGTGGAAAATAACTATCCCATTCTATTTGTCTCTTAGACACATATGCCCTCAACATGTCCTCTAAAATCTGGTTGACCGTCTCGGTCTGACCATCTATTTGAGGATGATCACCACTACTCATCTTTAATGACATCTTCAATTTGTCAAATATAAACTTCTAGGAGTTTCCTATGAATCTGACATCCCTATGTGAAACGATGGATGTCATGGGTATGAATTGATCCCTATGGATCAATGTTTGTCACTCTTATCCTTGTGGATCAAGTGGATCTATGGACCAAAGTCATGATCCCTCTGGATCATCAATTTATCTACCACAACTAGGATAGTATCCCACTTCCTTTGGGTCCGCGATAATGCGAGTATAAAATCCAAGGATACACTATCCCAGTTATGATCTAGAACATGTAAAGGATACAAAAGACTTGATGTCTTTACCCTTTTTGCTTTGTTGACTTGACACATAAAGCCTGTAAAACATAAGTGTGGAGATCTTTGGCTATCCAAGCTGTTGGAGATAGACGTCTGCGGAAGCACGCGAACAACACAAGGAAGAAGAAGAAGCTTGGAGCACAAACACACAATACTGAATGTATTACTAGAGAATGTACAAAGATAAGTAGCCCATTAGGGCAATAGGCGTATATACAAGCCGGGGGAAAAAAACCTCCTAAAGAGGGAAAAAAGTGCCCCGGCGGTCCTAGAGTGTTCACACACATCACTACCTAAATATATCAACAAATCCCCCCTGGGAGTGATGTGGTGAACAAGGAGCTGGCACTCATGTATAAGGAAGTGCCAAGCTATGTGGAAATCACTCCACAAAAGGAAGTAAGCCCAAAGCTTTGCAGAAAGCTTCAAACTTCTCCCTAGGCAGAGCCTTCGTGAAAAGGTCTGCAATGTTCTCCTGCGTGGGCACATATGCCAAGCGGATCTCCCCAGTAGAGAACCTCTCCCTGACATAGTGATAATGCACCTCAATGTGCTTAGTGCGAGCATGGAACACAGGGTTCCTCGCAACTGCCAATGCGCTCTGACTGTCAGTGAAGATGGTGGTGGCAGAAGACTGGCCAACACCCAAATCAGCCATAAGGCGTCTCAGCCACACACACTCAACAGTCGCTGTGAAAGCTGCCCTATACTCAGCCTCACAACTGCAAGTGGCCACAGTAGGCTGCTTCTTGCTCAACCAAGATATACATGAGCTACCAAGCATGAAGCAAAAACCACTGGTGGACACATGAGTGTCATAGCAACCAGCCCAATCTGAGTCAGAAGAAGCATGCAAACCAGGCGGTAGTGATCCCCCCTTGGGATAAAACAACCCAAGTAGCCGAGTACCACTCAAGTAGCGAAAGATGCACTTAACCGCTTTCCAATGCGTGACTCTTGGGCAATGCATAAACCTGCTCATCTGTGAGACAGCAAACTGAATATCTGGCCGAGTAATGCATAAGTAAATCAAGCATCCAACAGCCTGCTGATAGAGAACAACATCAAATGCATCTCCAACATCATGAAGACTCAATCGTAAACCTGTCTCCATAGGAGTGGCAATAGGCTTACAGTCTTCAAGGCCAAAACGCTGCAATAATGTGTCAATATATTTCGTTTGACACAAAGCCATTCCACCATCAACGTGCATAAACTGAATGCCCAAATAGTGATGCAAATGCCCCAAATCAGACATCTCAAATGAGGCATGCAAATCAGCCTTAAAATCAGCAATATGTGTCTCAATAGGACCAGTGAGCAACATGTCATCAACATAGACAACAATGATCAAAAGCACATCATTAGCACGTTTAACATATAAGGTGCTTTCAGTTGGACTGTTCTCAAAACCATGTGCAATCAGATAGGCATGTATCTTCTCATACCAAGCACGTGGTGCTTGGTTTAAACCATATAATGCCTTCTTTAACCTGCAAACCTGGTTTTCATGCCCTTTCTGCACAAAGCCACGGGGCTGAAAAACATATACTTCTTCATGCAAGTCACCATTTAGAAATGCTGTTTTAATGTCCAACTGATGTACATTCCAACCATGATGGGCTGCAAATGCACAAATGCTCCGAACAGTAGTCATACGGCATGTAGGTGCAAAGGTCTCATCAAAATCAATGCCTCTTTCCTGTGCATAACCCTTTGCAAAAAGCCTAGCCTTATACCTGTCAACTATACCATCAGGTTTACACTTCAGCTTGTATACCCACTTAGTGCCAATGGCCTTCTTGCCAGGAGGCAAGTCACATAAAGACCATGTACCATTCTTCATTATAGCATCATATTCAGATTGCATAACAGCCATCCAATTTTCTGAATTTTGTGCTTCATCAAAAGAAACAGGCTCATTCTCATCACAGAGACTAGATGCAGCCATAGCATAGCAATCTGATGCAAAGGAGGCACTATGAGAGCCGGAACGAGTACGATATGACAAAGGTGCATCTAATTTGCTGTCACGCAAAGTCTGCACCAGCCATTTTGGCATAGTTTTTGCCTGCTCAATATCAGCTCTCTCATCAACAAGTGCATCATGTAAATCTGCATCAGAAATGGAATGATCTGCATCATCATATGAAACCTGCAAAGGCTGAGAAGTTGCCTCATTAGGACCAGCACTAGCCTGTCCACCTATAAAAAGAGGCATCAAAGTATCATACATGTCTTTGGAGCTAACAGATGTCTCCTTAGTACATGAAAGCAATGGCTGAATAGCATCTTCCACAAAGACAACATCACGGCTAACGAGAATGCGTTTAGTCTATGGATGATACAGACGATAGCCTTTACTTTCAAAACTGTACCCAACAAAAATACATTTTACTGCCTTATCCTCCAATTTTCTGCGATGTTGTTCAAGCACTAATGCATATGCCAAACAACCAAAAACACGCAGATGAGCAACAGATGGCTTGCGGTCATGCCAAGCCTCATATGGAGTGATAGACTGCAACGCTTTAGTGGGACACCTGTTCAGTACATATGTTGCACACATGACAACCTCAAGCCAGAAACTATGTGGTAAAGCCTGACTTTTGACCATGCACCTCGCCATCTCCATGAGTGACCTGTTCTTTCGTTCAGCAACTCCATTCTGTTGAGGTGTATACGGCACTGTACACTAGTGTTTTATCCCACGTTCAGCCAGAAATGCATTAAAATCTGAAGACATATATTCCCCCCCTCGATCAGAACGGAGGGTGCCCATTTTACATGCTGACAGATTTTCAACCAAAACCAAAAACTGTTTGAAGCACATGAACACTTCGGACTTTGCTTTGAGTGGATATACCCATGCATGCCTGGAAAAATCATCAATGAAAGTCACGAAGTAAAGGTAATTTCCAAAAGAGGGTGTCTGCATAGGACCACAGACATCACTATGTACAAGCCGCAATTCTACGTAGCCCGAACTGAACCATCTTTTGGAAAGGAAGAACGCTGCATTTTGCCCAAAATACAGCCTTCACAAACATGTTTTCCAGGTGCCTCAAGTTTGGGCAAAGAGGACACCATTTCAGATTTCTGCAGGCGTAACAAACTAGCAAAATTCAGATGACCAAAGCGTGCATGCCAAAGCTTTGCATCTAACATAGCCTGAGAATCATGAACTGCACATGCCGAATCATTCACAGATCTTTCATAGTCTATGAGCTTATACAGCCCACGACATAAAATGCCAGAAGCAATAATCACATCGCCATTTGAGAGATCATGGACTGTACACCTGTCATCAACGAATTTCACAACCAAGCCAATCTTGGCTAATGCAGAAATTGATAACAAGTTCTTTTTGATCCTTGGCACAAATAAAGCATCTGACAAAGTGAAAGAACTACCATCAGCAGTAGTCAGAATGATCTTACCAACTCCCATAACAGGATAAGAGGAGTTATTGGCGCATGTGATAGTATTCCCTGTAGGGGCAGGCTCGAGTGAAGAGAAGAAACTGCGCTGCGTGGTAATATGTTTGGTCGCCCCACTGTCAAAGTACCAAACATCTGAGTCTACTGCAGACATGCACTGATCATGAGAAGATGGTTCAAAACTGTAGACAGTAGTAAACGCCCATTCTTCTTCCTGCACAAGGTTTGCAGACTCTATTTTTGGTGTAGAGGCCTCTGCAACAACCATTCCAGCCTCTTTCTTCTTTGCCTCTTTAGCAGCCAGTTTTGGACAGTTCTTTATAATATGATCATTTCCTTTACAGTACTTGCAGAACAATTTCTGCTTTTCTGATTTCTTCTCATCTTTATCCTGGTTCTTCGATTGTGCAGCATTTGCAGATTTCTGCTTACTAGTAGAAGAGCTCCATTTTCCTTTGCCCTTCTGACTAGCCAGGAAAGCTTGATCTGCAACACGCATAATGGACCTGTTCTGCCTGGACTGATCTTCCTGCAACAGAACAGAGACTAATTCCTCAAATGACAAGGCATTCGGATTGCCTTTCATCATCAACCGAAGAGTAGAGGCAAAACTCTGATATGAATCAATTGTTCCTTCAGGTCTTTGATCTTCGTAAGAAAACTGTCCATAGAATCACCTTCATTCATGTGCTCACTCTCCAACTCTTTTCGGAGATAAGCAACACGAGCCTCATTCCTAGCCTGGTACAAAGTGGTAAGTGTATCCCAAGCATCCTTTGCTGTTCTGCAAGAGCGAATGTGAGGAATAATGGCACGTTTGACAGACAAAGCTATCAATGCATGTGCCTGGGCATCTCTGCCATCCCAACGAATCTGCTCTGTAGTAGGTGCAACAGAAACAGCAGCACGAACAGGAATCTGCGGAATATCATCTTCGACACCATCTTCATAAGCTCCAACACCTGTATTTGCAGTACCTGTCGTTACAGGTGTAACAGGACGTCTTTCAACACCCTGCACAATGTTCCACAATCCTTTTGCAACCAGTACATGTCGCATCATATAAGCCCATAATGGGTAGTTGGTACCATCCAACTTATCCTCAACAGCCAACATATAGAATACATCACTGCTTTCAACCATGGCCGGTGACTAGAATACCTTGATGCAAAAAATTGACTGTATCTCAAAAAGTTGAACAGAACTGCCCAGACGAGTTCTGCTAGACCTGTAGCAGACTTCGAGACGCTTAAACTGGCGAGCAGAAACTGGTATATACCTTTGGCACAAAAGGATGAAATAGCCTGCACAACGCTGCGATAGTGCGTTCGGAGGCCGAAATGAGCTCAGATCTCGATTTCGGCACCACAAAGCGAAGCCGTTTTGATCTCGGAGACACCCTGAGTATGTTCACCAAATTTCGTGTGAATCTGAGAGTGCAAACGGAGGAGTGTCAACGGTGCCCTAGAAGAAGCGATGACCTGCTCTGATACCAATTGTTGGAGATAGACGTCTGCGGAAGCACGCGAACAACACAAGGAAGAAGAAGAAGCTTGGAGCACAAACACACAATACTGAATGTATTACTAGAGAATGTACAAAGATAAGTAGCCCATTAGGGCAATAGGCGTATATACAAGCTGGGGGAAAAAAACCTCCTAAAGAGGGAAAAAAGTGCCCCGGCAGTCCTAGAGTGTTCACACACATCACTACCTAAATATATCAACACAAGCCATCAAAATGTTCTTCTAACAAGCTGTAATTTCTTGTCAACACCTGGATGTCCTATACAAGGCACATCTTGGTTATCATGCATGAATTTTCTTCTCAAATCATGGGAATCTGGTACACAAACCTTTCCTTTCCGTCTAACTATACCATTCTCCTACGAGAAACTAGAATATGGAATGGAATTGTTCGCTCTACTAGGGGAAGACTGGGACTATCCCATCTACTATAATAGAGTCATCGCTGATGGCTCGAACAAATGTGGATCTTCCACCTGTGCTTCCTTTATCTCTTGAAGCAATGAGCTTTCTAGAATTGTAAAGCTCATTTGATACATTATCCGTGATAATGCATCAACAACTATATTCTCTTTGGCTCTTCTATACAAGATTTCCATATGAAACTCCTATATGAGCTCAGCCCAACGAGCTTGTCTGCCGCGAAGATCTGGATGAATACCAAAAATACTTAATTATATGGTGATTTGTGGATACCTTAAAGTCTACACCATAAAGATAGTGTCTCTAGAGTTTAAGTACATACACCAATGCATACAACTCTTGTTCATGCACTAGCCTACAATCTTGGCTCAAAACTATCCCTATGTCTTATGCCACTAGCATCTGTCTCAAAAGAGCTTGTTTCAGAGTATCAAAACTAGCTTGCTACTCTTGCTTCCATGCAAATGGAACTTTTCCTTGAAGCAAGTTTGTCATAGGTGATGCTATCGACGAATATGAAGATATGAATTTCCAATAGAAACTAGAAAATCCTAGAAATGATTGTAACTACCCCTCATCCTAAGAAGTAGGCCAAAATAATATAACTGAAACCTTCTTGAATCCATCTGAACCCCATTGACACTCCATGATTGGAAGACACAACTGCATCTTTTATGGATTAATTGAGTCTTATCATGATCTCTTACTCTAATATGATGGTAGCACTTGTAAAATCTATTTTACTAAATACAACGACTCCACCTAGAGTGTCTAAAAGATCATCGATCCTGCGTGAAGGATATCCATTTTTTATAAGAATCTTATTGAGTGCTTGGTAGTCGACGCACATCCTATAAGATCCGTCTTTCTTCTTCACTAGGAGAACTGGTGTTGCAAAGGGTGAATAGTTGGGTCTAATCAGCCCTTCCTATAAGTACTCATCGACAACCTTGCGGACTGTAATTCTTTTAGGAACAACTCTTGGAATTCTGCTCTCACTTTCACTGAAAGTGCTGAAGCATTTTGACTAGAGTCTCCATGACTACATGAATTCATCATAATACATGATGAATGCATAAAATATATAAAATAAATAAACTTACAATCAACTTTAAGAATCTTAGTAGCATTTACCAATCTCGTCTCTTGGACATCTAGTTCTCCACGGATCAGTAGTCACCTCCCCTCATGTTCAAACTTGATCACTATTTATGATGTACTATAAATAGAAACATCAAACTTGCTTCTCAACTTGTCTTCCATTTGGAATTGACTTTCTTACTTGTATATCTTGCATTGTTGTATAATCACTCCCTACTTGAGACAACCTTGCCTTGCCTAATAAATGCAAACCTTGTGTTGTTGTGTAATCATTCGTTCTTGACTATTTCCCAAATTGACATGGTGCACATACCTTTTGCATTTTTGCAACTTTGAAATTCGGTAGTCCATTGACAATCTCCTTGGACTGCATCAATTTCAGCCTCTGCAAGTTTGCATGTCCAATTTTTTTATGCCAGATCTCTATATCAACAATAACTCTTGCAACTTTTGCAATTATGGATGCATTCGTTTCAAGAATTTTCACATTTAAGATGAGCATCCTACCCACTTTGTGTCCCTTGGAAATAATCGTCCACCCTTTTTGTATGCTTCTACATATAACCCATCAGCATTGAACCTAACTTGTAATCCCTAGTCAACCATTTGTCAAATAGAAATGAGATTCTTTATTATATTTGGAACATGCAGCACATCAGCAAGATGTTTTACCTTCCCACCCTCCATAGACAATTCTATGTTTCTTGTATGCTCGATAGGGTGTGATGTGTCATCTCTTGTTTAAACATATCTAAGAATGGCAATTTTTGCAAATTAAACCATTTTGCATGGCTAGTCATGTGATTTGAAGCACTTGAATCAACATACTAGACATTTCCATTCGATTTTGAAACATATGCAGACATCATATTCATCATATGATGTTGAACCATGAACAACTTCTCATAATCATCTGCACTTATGGATGCATAGTTGTTTTGTTGCCTTCTGTTATTTTGATTCTTTAACTTGCAATCATGTTCAAAGTGTCAAGGTTTACCACAATTCCAACTTCCTTTACTATCATTACTTGAATCATTTCTTTGGAAATTTATGTGGCCTCTTTGGTGCCCCCGGCCTCAAAACTATCCTCTACCTCCTACATGATTCTGATGTTGACTTTGTTCTTGGTTACTATTTCCTCTTCCACTTTCGAAGCCTCTACCTCTACCTCTTCCTCTTCCTCTGCTAGGGTAGAATACTTTCTCAAAAATAGGTTTCCCTTGGGACTTTGAGTCCTCACCAAGATTTGTTTCTGCAATAATCAACATGGACACCAGATAAAAAAAATTTGGATTATTTTCCCTAGTCTGAATAGATGTTTTGAACTACTTATATGCAACTCCTAAACCATAAAGTCACACTTCCACCTTATCATCATCATCATCATCATCTACATTCACACCAATAGATGCAAGTGACTCACATATGCTTTTGATTACCTTATGTGCTCCTTGATTCCATTCCTCATATGCTCTTAACTGGTCTACAATCCAATTCCTCTCTAGTAATTGTAGAGCATTTTCATTCTCTCCTTCAATGTACTTCCATAGCCTTTTCCCATTAGGAAATTTGTCATTCTGAATCTCCAAGCATGGAAGTTGTTCTTGTCTAGCTTATCACTCATAAGCTGACTCATTCCGTCCATGTTTGCCATTTTTGTAGAAATTTACTCATAAGCTTATCACTTCACGCAATATTTTTGTTGCACTATTACGTGATAGTTTGGTCTCAGAAAAACATGGCTTTCGTGTACCAAAAGTACACGGAATCACTTGAAACAAAGGTCGAGATGGCTTCGAAACAGAAATCTAACAAAAAAAGTGATCCTATTACTCTCAAAAATATTTTGAGGCCTTCTACCTTCATGCCAATGTTCATAGCAATCTAAGGTCATTTGTGAATTGTTCTTTCTCCGTGCCTTCTCAGATACTCTTCACTGTTGGCCTTCTCCACGAGCTCTCTATAGCCACACTAGCTCTGATACCATGTCACGAGGAAGGAGATAAGGAAGAGATCTCACACACACACTCTCTCACAATCAAAGAGGAGCACACATGTAGATTGATGCAAGGTAGAATGATCTTCTTCTTCTTCGTCTTCTTCTTCTTCTATTACATAAAAGGAATGTACAAGAATGACCTAGAAACAACAATACAACAAATGCAATATATAAAGAATAGTACATAATGAAAATCCTAATGTCCGTGAATGAGCTACCTGAAAAGAAACAAATGTGCCATCACTCTCGATAGATAAATCTAGTAGAGTGCAATGAAGTATCCCTGACATATACTGGTGTGACTGCTATACCTGTCAGAGAAATGAAAAAGTGATACGTGCCATCCTGGATCATCACATGTTGCGCTTGATATCTCAACAACTAGCTCATAACCATTCCTTGTATCTTCTATGAATCATCCCTTATGTTTGAAATTCACTCGATATTCTCTTTCTACCATCTGTCCAATAGAGAATCGATTCTTGGTGATGGTGGGAACATGTAGTACCTCATATAAGCTCATTGCTTTGTGGTTGCCTTCGAGCTTGACATTTGTGTCTCATCCTATAATTTTTCAACTACTCCACAAAGCTTGTTTCTAAAGAATATTGGAATCTTCGGTCATGGAAAAACGTATGGTACAAGAGTTGCACTTATATTCTAGCCATATAACATTGGGATTGCTATCCACTCAATGTACCAAAGGGACCAAGTCGACCACCACTTGGAAGTAGTTGCAGATTGTATTAGAGGTCAATGAGACTATGAGAACTTCCTTAACTCCATGAGAACAATATTTCCATTTTCAAAGGCAAGAGAAATACACCATTCTACATAATACGATATTGCATTGGAATATAGTAGAGCAAACAATCGGATATGGTCGGGCATGTATGGGAAAACCTCACTAGATTCTCTACAATGGAGAATTGGAAACAAAACAAGATGCTTCATGGTATACATGTAGTCACCAAAATGATCTTCCATGCTATTGATGAAAATGTGGCATCTAATACTGCCTATACCATTCATGATGTAGCGGAATTCAAGTATTATGCAAAGAGAGGCACTCCTACGAGGGACATTCAAGTTCCATTTATAAGTATTCAATCTAAAACCTCACGAAGAATGAGAGGTGCTCAAGTATCTTATAAATTTGTTTCCTCTGAGAGTGAAGTGCATTTTCAGCATTGCACTAAACAATGTATGGAGCCTCAAGCCAAGGCATTTGCAGAAGAAGAAGAAGAAGAGGTTATAAAAGCTCAATTAGAAGGTAGCTTGGACAAGTTCAACATCAAGCAAACACTTTTTTTGGAGTCATATACAAGTAATAACCTTAGTCTATTGGTTAAGTCCAAGGGATGGGAAGAATGAAGCCTCAACTTCGACCCCCATGAGTGTTATGGAATTGTATTTTACAAAAGACTCTCTAGATCATTCTAGAAGCATCAATTTTGAGTTAGCTTGACATAAATCACGTAGAATCAGACACATGATAGGCTTACCACATAGTACAATTGAGTGGACTTAGACACCTCGTATACATAGACTCTAGAAAACTAGGACACTTAGTCTGTCTATGCTTACACATGCACATGTTAACACAAGTGAGCTCTAGATTGCACCTCCCCTAGTTCAAAAGTTACATGAAAGATGGTTAGGAGGAGAAATACATTTCATCTCTCTCACGATGGTGGTGGAAATTTTTAGGGCAAATTCTAGAAGGTGACTACGTGCCCTTCAGAATATGATAATAAGGGAGACCATTTGGAAAATATAGAAGGAACATTGTAGGATGTGTTGGATTTTGAGGTTTGGGGAAGCACACGAAGAGCAGAAGGAAGAAAAAGAAGCTTGGAGCACAACAAAAGATTGACTAAATTACCAAGTGAATGTACAAAGATAAGTAACCCATTAGGGTTATAGGTCTATATACAACCCAAGGGATAAAACCTCCTAAAGTTAGAAAAAGGTATCCCAACTCTCTTAAAAGTGTTCAAACACATCACTATAGAAATATATCAATAGATCCCCCTTGGGAGTGATGCGGTGAACAAGGAGTTGGCACTCATGTGTAAGGAAGTGCTAAGCTACTTGGAAAGAGATCAATCCATGTAAGTAAGCCCAAATCTTTTCAAAAACCTTCAAACCTCTCCCTAGGATGTAGAGCCTTTGTGAAAAGATCTACAATGTTATCTTGTGTGGACACATATGCCAAACTGATCTCTCGAGCAGAGAACCTCTCCTTGACATAATGATAGTGCACCTCAATGTGCTTTGTGAAAACATGGAACACAAGGTTACTCACAACTACCAATGCACTCTGGATATCAGTGAAGATGCTAGTGGAAGAATACTCACCAACACCCGAATCAAACAAAAGGTATCTGATCCACAAAAACTCAATAGTTGTTGTGAAAGTTGCCCTATACTTGGCCTCATAACTAGGAGTGGCCAGAATAGGTTTCTTCTTAATCAACCAAGATATGCATGAGCTACCAAGCATGACATAAAAACCACTACTGGACACACGATTGTCATCATAGCCAACCTAGTCAAAGCTAAAAAAGCATGTAAATCTATTAGCAATGGTCTTCCCTTGGGATAAAACAATCCAAGTAGTTGGGTACCACTCAAATAGCAAAAGTTTCACTTAATCACATGCCAATGCTTGACACCTGGGCAATGCATAGACCTACACATTTGTGAGATAGCAAATTGAACATCAAACCAAGTTATGCATAAGTAAACCAAGCATCCAACAACCTACCATTAGCGGACAACATCAATTAAATTTCCAGCATCATGAAGACTCAACCATAAACTTGTTTCCATAGGAGTGGCAATATCTTTGAAATCTTCAAGACCAAACACTTCAATAATGTGCTCGTATATTTTTTTGGCACAAAAATATCCCCCATCAACTTGCATAATTGAATGCCTAAATATTGACAAATGCTCAAAATCTGATAGCCCAAAAAAGGCATGAAATCAGCCTTAAAATAAGCAATATGCTTCTCATTTGGACCTGCGAGCAACATATTGAGAAGTGAAGTGAACATCTCTTATCATTCAGATGTAAATTTTCAAAGTAAAGGAAAAAGGTGCGCCCGATATTTTGTTGTGTTCTCCTTTTGTGCTTGATCATTTTAGAAATCCTTTTGTAGATTTGAGAGCCTAATTGTAAACAGACTGAGAGAATTATGTGTAGGAACATTTGTATGTGAAGAAGTGATGAGTGTCTTCTGAAACAAGTGCAATCTCGACGGTCAAAGAATTGATCAATTCTTAGTGCACAGTGTAAAGTTTTGCACAAATGAGGTGTCAAAATCTAAGTTCAAAGGTAAGCCAACTATGGATAAAAGCATTTGATTAAAAGGGCTCTACTTTGGCAGAACCATGTGTTAGAAGTTGCAGGTGTCAAAGTTGAGTATACAGGAGAACAGTTTCAGACATAGGTTGATTGTTTGGGTCATTTCTCAAGATCTACTAAATCTTTTGAGATGATTTAACTTGGAGAAAGTGCCCAAACATTAGGTAAAACCTGCTACAAGTTTTCATTGAAAACTTTACACATTTGGTTAGTCAATGAGTGAGTAATGTATAGAAGACTTTTCTAAGTAGTGATTCTCTTCATAGTTAGTGCAAGTCTTGATAGTTTGGCACTTGTCTTCCCAATTGGTTGAAGGTTTAGAGTTATTCTTGATATATAAGTGTTCTAACATCAAGGATAGCTTGTCTTTTGGAGATTAACACTCTTCATCAGTGGTTTCAGAGTAGGAATCATCAAACTAGAAGAAAGGAGGACCCCGACTGCTGCAGTCATACAGAAACCAACACTTGAAGGTTCAAAAGGTGAAAGTTTAAAGAGAGCTTGAGAAGGAGGTCTAAGCTATCAAGAATATCAAAAGAAACTTCATTTGAAGTAAAGGTACACTTATTCCTCATAAAGCTTGAAGTATTTAATACACAAGTGAAGAAAGGATGGGAGATTCTCTACAGATAGAGAAATTGGATAGAGAAAACTATCTAGCTTGGTCAATGAGGATGGAAGCTCATCTCATGAGCAAAGACCTGATAGGTTACATTATAGGTGAAGAAGAAAAACCACAATTCAGAGATCCTAGTGTTCCAACTAGGGATGAACTTTCAGATTTGAAGACTTGGATGAAGAGAGATGCTCAAGCAAGGAGCATTATCTACATGGGAGTTAATGACTACTTGCTACCTCATATTAGAGGACTTGAAAGTGCAAGTGACATATGGAATGCTTTGGAGTTTTCCAAAATACGACAAAGTCAAGAAAGGCATCTTTGTGGGCAGAGTTCACTACATTAAAAAAGAAAGCCTCTCAATCCATTTCTGATTATGTAACAAGGATGAAGGACATTGCAGATGCATTAGGAGCAGTTGATGAAGATATTGAGGAGGATAAATTGGTAAGGCAAATCCTCATAGGTTTGAGAGGAGATGAGAAATGGAAGCCATTCATTTTGTCTTCTGAATTGTCAGTGGATCATTTCGCTCCTGATTTAAATCAGTTGCTAGGACACATGCTAACTTTTGAGGAGGATGTCAAAGGTGATGGTGATAAGAGTTCAGGTCACGCAATGTATCCAAAAGATAAGAAGAAGAATAGCAAAGGTAAACAATAGCTAAATGAAGAAGAAGGTACAACTAGCCAAGCCAACTTCCTAAGAGGAAGTGGAGGTGGCAAAGGTAGAGGAAGAGGCAGAAGCAATAAAGATGGAGCCAAAGCTTGTTGGATTTGTGGTAAAACAAATCATTTAGCTCATGATTGTTGGCATAATAATCAGAATAATGGAGGATATAGTAAATAATACAACAAGTGCAATATATAAAGATCAGTACATAAGGAAAAGCCTAATGTCCGCAAATGAGTGAGCTGGCAAGGAACAAATGTGCCATCACTCTCGGTAGATAAATCTAATAAAGCTCAATGAAGTATCCCTGACATATACCGATGTGACCACTATACATGTCAGAGAAACAAAAAACTGGTACGTGTCATCCCGGATCATCACATGTTGAGCTTGATATCTCAACACTCCCCCTCAAGCTACACACCATATCTTGTAATCCAAGCATCTCCCGAAACTTCTTCAACTTCTCACCTCCAAGTGCTTTGGTGAAAATATCAGCAACCTGCTCATCTGTTCTCACATAAACAAGATCAATATCACCTGCTAATACCTTCTCTCTGATGAAGTGATAATGTACCTCGATATGCTTTTTTCTAGCATAACAGGATTTCATGCTAACTCTATGCTGCTAACATTATCACAATAAATAGTGATAGGATTTCCCACTTCCACACCTAAATCTGCAAGTAGCATTTTTGCCTCACATGCTGCCATTGCAGCATCTCTATACTCAGCCTTTGTACTCGACAAAGCAACAGTGGGTTGCTTCTTGCTGCTCCATGTAAGAGCTGCACTCCCAAGTGAGAATAGAAAACCACTAGTAGATCTTCTATCTGGAATGCTACCAGCCCAATCTACATCGGTGTATCCATAAACCTGCAAATCTACACCAGCCTCATAAAACAATGCATAATCCAAAGTAGCAGTCACATAACGTAGAGTGCGCCTCATAGCATCCAAATGTGGCTTCTTGGGAACCTACATAAACTGACTTTCAAGTCCAACAGTATAACTTAGATCAGGCCTTGTAATTGTGAGATATATAAGACTTCGCACACTTTTCATGTACATAGTAGCATTTTTCAATGCTTCACTTGATGTAGTATCCAACTTCAAATTCTGATCTAATGGCATAGAAATTGGCTTACAATCAGCCATACCATACTTTTGCAGCATATTCAAGGCATATTGCCTTTGCGACATCCATATACCTGTTTCTTTATGTATAAACTCAATGCTTAAGAAATAGCGCAGCACACCAAGATCTTTCATGTCAAATTCCTGCATAACAATTTGCTTTACCTCTTTGATGCTTCCTTCATTATCACCACCTACAATTAGGTCATCAACATAAATAGCCACAATAGTGATGCCATCATCAGCCTTCCTTGCATATAGTGAGTGATTTGCATCACACATAGAAAACCCAGTGCTAGTTAAGTAATCAGCAATCCTTGCATGCCATGCATGAGGAGCTTGCTTCAACCCATACAAAGCCTTTTGCAACTTGCAAACATATTCTAGATGCTTTGAATCTTCATATCCTTGTGGCTGGTCCATATATACTTCTTCCTGTTACTCACCATGTAGAAAAACATTCTTCACATCCATCTGATGCAAAGTCCATCCTTTTGCTGTAGCTAATGCAACAAGTGTTCTGATAGTAGACATTTTAGCTACAGGACTGAATGTTTCCTCATAATCAATGCCATATGTCTGTGCATATCCTTTAGCTACCAATCGTGCTTTATACCTGCTTATGCTACCATCATTATTATGCTTTACCTTGTAAACCGATTTGCAGCCTATGGGTTTCTTTCCTTGCGGCAATGGAACCAGCTTCCATGTATTCTTTCATAAAGTGCAACCATCTCCTCTGTTGGAGCAAGTATATGACAAGCCTAAGTATTGGCTTGAGCCCCACAAAGTCATAAAAGAAGCTTCAAAATGAAGACTATGTAAAGTTCACTTGTGAACTACCTCTTGTAACTTTTTGAAGAGTTTACTTAATGTAAAAGTGAAGGAATCTTAAGTGGTTGAGTCCACATGATCAAAAAGGGAAAGAGGAGCCACGACGATGAGGGAAGTTAGCCTCCCAAACTCAATTATAAATAGATGGCTGTTCTAGTCGTGGTTAGAGAGACCTATGTGAAGACCTCCAAGAGCTGAGCTTTATGCCATATCAAGGTGTGATTACAAGGCACACACATGTATCAGTAAGTCCATTGTATTGTACAAGCAATATACTTTCATTTTTATGATCATTTGGGTTCATATTTCCATGTGCTTGTGAAGTGTACTACTCACTGCCATTACTCTCAGTTTTCTCAGTCAGATTGCAGAGATGGTTTCTCTGAGCTTGGTGCATCATTTTCAGTAATTTAACTTGGTAAAGTTATCTCTATAAGTCTACTATATTCTCATAAATTTTCATCTCATTTAGATGTTGCAATCTTCAGTTATGTTCATTTGAAGTCAACAGGGTCTGTTCATCTTCACTTCTCTGTCAGGTACCCGATTTTTTTCACTCACCTTGTCAGAGCTATTTCTCAGTGGTTACTTATCCAAATTCAGTGATTTAAAGCTTTTTGGATTTAACTTACTGTCTAGTATAACCATACAAATTTTCATAATCATTGGATTCCTGAGTTATGTTCATTTTTCTGATCACTGGTCTCAAACTGTAGCAGCCCGTGAAAATCGGGATGATGTCATCACTTGTTAAAACTCATTCTCAGTGTGTGGTTTATTATTTTTGATGCGATTACTCTTGAAAGTTAGCTCTTTAAGTTACCTAAACTTCCCCAAGAGGAATTAAGCTAATTGCTGGTGTGCTCAGAGAATTAGGCAAAACACTAGACAGGTGTATGAACCAAATTAGCAAGTTTTTCACCTCTGAGCTAACTCCAACTTATCTATTTTGATCTATCTTTTTGAGAGTGATCTTCCAAGGTACATAGGGTGTCTAATACATCCATTGGCAAGCTAAAAGGGCCCACCATATATTCTTGGAGTTCATTTGGCTGGTGTAGATCAAGGATTTTGCAACACCTCTTCATCTTCAAGCACATACCTATCCATCTCTTCACAGTGGTATCAGAGCAAGGTTGGACAACATGGCAGATGGATTTCCTTCATCAATTGACAAATTGGACAGAGGTAACTATGCCGCTTGGTCATTAAGAATGGAATCTTATCTTCAAGGTAGAAGTTTATATGGTTATGTGGCTGGAGATGAAGTTATGCCAAGTTTCAGGAACAAAATTCAACCAACACAAGAAGAGCAAGAAAGATTGAGCACATGGTGCTCCAAGGATGCACTTGCAAGGTCTTATCTCCTCCACTCTATCTCAAATTTTTTGTTGCCTCACATTAGAAGTTGTAAGACATCTCAGGAAGTGTGGGATGCACTTGAAGCTTTCTTTTCTTCAAGTACCAAAGCTAGGAAGCATCAACTATGGGTGGATTTCACAACTCTCAAGAAGGCTCCCAAAAAAAATGTGACTGATTTTGTCACAAAGCTCAAGGACATAGCGGATCAGTTGGGAAGCATTGGAGAGGTAATAGATGAAGAGCAAATTGTAAGGCAGGTCATCAATGGCTTGAAGGCAAATGACAAGTGGGAAGCATTCACCACAGCTATGGATTTGTACATGGACATGCATGTACTTGATTTCAATACACTCATTGGACAACTACTTACTCAAGAGGCAAAGCTTATCAAAAATGGAGAAAGCTCTAAAGGTAATCAATCTTCAGCTTTATACACTGATAAAAGAAAGTCCAAAGATAACAAAGGAAAGGCAAAGAAAGTGGATGATGAAGCAGGTACATATCAAGCTAACTATGCAGGTAGAGGAAGACATGGCAGAGGTAGAGGAAGAGGAGGTAGACAAGGCAGGGGGAGATCCCAAGACTCCAACCCATGTTCTATTTGTGGATTAACTAATCATACAACTGAAAATTGCTTTAGGAATTCTAGGAATCAAAGAGATAGAGGATACAATAGAGGAAGTTATGGCTACTCAAGAGGAAGGTTCAACAATTATCATGGCAACTACAACAACTACAATCATTCAAACTATCAAGGAGGCTACAAAGGAAGGAGAGACTACAATAACTACATAGAAGACTCAAACAAAGAGGATTCATTATTGATCATGAACATGGCTATGCCACAAGGTAAATCTGATGAGCATGTTTTCTACATAGATTCAGGTTGTTCAAATCATGTGGCAGGAAATGTGGCACTCCTATCAGATTTAGAAGATCCAAGGAATAAGCATGAGGTACAAACAGGAGATGATACAAAACATCCTGTGGAGAAAATAGGCAATGTCAAAGCACCTGATGGAAACATCAACCTACTCAGTAAGGTACTCTATGTCCCTACCATTACAAAGAATTTGATATGTGTTGGGCAGATAGTAGAGAAAGGGTTGCAAGTTAGGTTCACAAAAGCAAGAGCATTTGTTGAAGATCCAAGTCAAGTATTCAAAAAAATTGCAAAAGGTGAAAAGACAGGTAGATTGTTCACATTTGAAGTACAAGACACTAGAAACATTGCTCTCTTTAATTATGGTAGTCAGACACTCACAGAATTGGAAGTATGGCACAAAAGGTTAGCACATATTGGTGAAAGGTCATTAAAGCAAATTTGCAGGGACCAAAGTGTACTTGGACTCCCTAATTTGTCAAAACAACATATGATTTATAAGTGTAGTGCATGTCAATTTGGAAAGTCTCACAGGTTACCATTCATGAAGAAAGGTTATATGCATGGAGATCTCTTGGAGTTGGTTCATACAGATGTATGGGGACCTAGCAAGGAAGCTTCAATATCTGGATCAAGGTATTATGTCTCCTTTATTGATGATTGCAGCAGATGGACTATCCTATTCTTTATGAAACACAAAGATGAAGTTTTTTCATGTTTCAAAAGATATTTGGCTCTTGTGGAGAATCAAACAGGTAAATCACTAAAAAGGCTAAGGTCAGATGGAGGGGGAGAATACTTCTCCCATGATTTTGATTCTTTTCTTCAAGAAAGAGGAATCAAATGAGAGGTAACTGCAAGGTACACTCCTGAGCAAAATGGAGTGGCAGAAAGGAGGAATAGGACAATTGTTGAAGCTGCAAGGTCTATGTTAAATGAAAAGAATTTACCTAACTATCTATGGGCTGAGGCTGTATCTACAGCCACTTACTTGATTAACAGGTTGCCTTCAAAATTCAGCTTACTGTCTAGTATAACCATACAAAGTTTCATAATCATTGGATTCCTACATTTTGAGTTATGTTCATTTTTCTGCTCACTGGTCTCAAACTATAGCAGCCCGTGAAAATTGGGATGATGTCATCACTTGTTAAAACTCATTCTCAGTGTGTGGTTTATTATTTTTTATGAGATTACTCTTGAAAGTTAGCTCTTTAAGTTAAATAAACTTCCCCAAGAGGAATTAAGCTAATTGCTACTGTGCTCAGAGAATTAGGCAAAACATTGGATAGGTGTATGAACCAAATTAGCAAGTTTTTCACTTCTGAGCTAACTCCAGCTTATCTGTTTTGATCTATCTTTTTGAGAGTGGTCTTCCAAGGTACATAGGGTGTCTAATACATCCATTGGCAAGCTAAAAGGGCCCACCATATATTCCTGGAGTTCATTTGGCTGGTGTAGATCAAGGATTTTTCAACACCTCTTCATCTTCAAGCACATACCTATCCATCTCTTCACATCCTCATCCATAGCTTTTTCCCAATCTGCAATTCCAATTGCATCTTCAAAACAAGAAGGTTCAGCATCTTGTATTACCTTTGTCATGTGGGCACAATGACGATCCATATAACTGTCATACGTCAATTGTTGCACTGAAGTGCCTTCGTATTGGTCTCATACAATGTGACCAAACTGTTCCAAGCCTCTTTTGGAGTCTTGGCATCCTGTATGTGTCCAATCATGCTATCCTATATGCTAACAGATAGCAAGTACATTACCTTTCGTGCTCCTTAATTCCATTCCTCATATGCTCTTACTTGATCTGCAGTCTGATTCCTTTCTAGTAACTGCAGAGCGTTTTCATTCTCTCCTTCGATGTACTTCCGATAGCCTTTTCCCATTGAGAAATTCATCATTCTGAATCTCCAAGCATGGAAGTTGTTCTTGTCCAGCTTATCGCTCATAAGCTGACTCATTCCATCTACGTTTGCCATTTTTGTAGCAATTCACAACACTACAAAACACTACAAGCAGCACTTCTGCTTGAACACTGTTGCACTATGACGTGACAGTTTGATCTCAGAAAAACATTGTTTTTGTGTATCAATAGTGCACGGAATCGCTTGAAATCCTCGATCTAGAATATATGAGTTGCCGAATACAAGGCAAGTTACAATTTCTAAAATTGACCTGGTTTTTCTGTGGGCCCCACCTTGCGGGCTTGAAATAGAGGTCGAGATGGCTTCACACCGATTTTCATAGCAAACAGAGGCCATTTGTGAATCGCGTTTGATCCATGCCTTGCTACATACTCTTCACCGTGGCCTTCTCCACGAGCTCTCTATAGCCACGCTGGCTCTGATACCATGTCACAAGGAAGGAGATAAGGAAGAGAGGTCACACACAAACCCTCACTCTCAAGGAGAAGCACACACAAATTGACGCAAGGAAGAATGACCTTCTTCTTCTTCTTCTTCTTCTTCTTCTTCTATTACATAAAAAGGAATGTACAAGAATGACCTAAAAACAAGAATACAACAAGTGCAATATATAAAGATCAGTACATAAGGAAAAACCTAATGTCCGCGAATGAGTGAGCTGGCAAGGAACAAATGTGCCATCACTCTCGGTAGATAAATCTAATAAAGCTAAATGAAGTATCCCTGACATATACCGGCATGACCACCATACATGTCAGAGAAACAAAAAACTGGTACGTGTCATCTTGGATCATCACATGTTGAGCTTGATATCTCAACATTGTATGCCTCTATGACCCATGTAAGATGGTTCATGCATTTCTTTGATGAAAAAATCTTTAAAAGCTTGTAATATGCATAATCTATGTTGAAAATAAACCAAACCATGATGAAATGTATAATGTTCATGAGTTAAAGGTGCACAATTATTGAAGTCATGCAACACACACGAGAAATGCAAATAAGATGCATAAGTGAAACTCATTTCTTGAAATGAATGAATTTGGATGGTAGAAATATTATGCAAAACAATAGAATATGAAGGAAAACAGTTAAAATCATAAGCTACGACATTAGCTTTCCCAAGTTGATATTGGATCATGGGTTGGAAATTTTGAATGAATGAAGCCCATTTAAGATGTCTATCAGAGATTAAAGGTTGATTTATTAAATGCTAATTAATAGCATGTTGATTGGTTTTGACTAATACCTCAGATCCCATAAGATAGTGTTTCCAAATTTGCAAATTATGCACAACTGCTAATAACTCTTTATCATATGTACTATAATTTGTTTCTGAGGGCTTAAGCTTCCTACTCTCAAATGCAATGGGATGATCATTTTGCATTAAAATAACACCTATTCCAAAATCACTTGCATTAGTAACGACATGAAATGGCTGTGAAAAATCAATTAACTGTAAAACAAGTGCATGTTTGAGTTTTTCAAAGGATTTTTGTTGGGTAAGTCCCCATGAAAACTTGTTTTCTTTTTCAATACTAAGGGAGGCAATGCTAAATAAGGAAAACCTCAAACAAACTTCTATAAAAACTAGCCAACCCAAAAAAAGGACATCATTGACTAATTGTGTTGTAGGCCATCCCACTATAACTTTAATTTTTTTTGGATCGACATGCGTGCCTTCACTTGAAATAATATGTCCTAGATATTCTAGCTCATGTTGAAAGAAGTAACACTTTTCAAGATTAGTGTAAAGTATGTTCTCTCATAGCAAATGAAAAACCATTTTAGGATGCTTCTCGTGCTCACTATCATTCTTACTGTAAATGTGGGATTTGAACTCAAGACCTACCAGCTAGAAGTATGATGAGCTAACCACTTGCCCCAAAGGCCATGATTGAGGATTAATCCTCCCTCTTATGGTGTGGTTCAACCATCTCCTACCTGTCATATCTTTAGTCTAACACTCTCTTCCCCTTCTAGAGATCATTGTCCTCAATGATCAATCCTTGATCTCCCCTTGAATGGATGTCCTCAACCTTACACAGTCTCTTGAACCATCTTGTTCTCAACCTTGGTCTCTTGAACCCTAGCTCTCAACCTTGGTCTCTAGAACCTTGCCTTTTGGCATCTTGGCCACTTGCCTACACACTTGCCTTGTTCGGAACCTTGGTCCCTTGAGCCCCTTGTTCTCAACCTTAGTATCTTGAACCTGGTTCTCACCCATGCAAAGCATCATGGATCCACAATCTAGATGCTCCCATCAGAAAGCTTTTTTTGAGATCTTTCCAACAGTATCTTACGCATCTAAATCCGACCTATGGATTGGGAGATACACTCAAATCTTTGTTATACTCACCTTTGAAATCAATGCGCACATCTTCCTTGCCCACGCCTACTTCCTAGGCTTTGATACCAATTGTGGGATTTGAACTCAAGACCTACCGACTAGGAGTATGATGGGCTAACCACTTGCCCCAAAGGCCATGGTTGAGGATTACTTCCTAATCCTCCATCTTATGGTGTGATTCAACCATCTCTTGCCTGTCATATCTTGAGTCTAATAGTAAACACATATATCATCAAAGAATATGAGAACAAAATCTTGGTAATCAAGAAAAAAATTTTTCATCATTCATGCAAATGTAGCAAGAGCATTGGTAAGTCCAAAGGTCATTACCATAAATTCATAATAGCCATTTTGAGTTCCAAATGTAGTCTTAAAAATCTTTTTATGCATCATAGGTATCTGATGGTAACCTGATTTAAGATCAATTTTACTAAAGACATGAGTTCCTCGTAATTTATCTAAGAGATCATCTATTCAAGGGGTAGGGTATCTATTCTTTATTATGATCTTATTAAGGGCTCTATAATCAATGCACATTTGAGAAGTTTTATTCTTCTTCTCTACTAAGAGAAACATGGCTCCAAATGGGAAAGAAGTAGGCCTTATGAGTCCTTTGTGGAGTAAGTCTTTAACTTGGTTTTCTATTACCTTTTGATGTAGTGGACCATGCCTGTAAGACGTGTTATCAGGAGGAGAACTACCAAGAATTAAGTCTATGCTATGGTCAAAGGTTCCTCAACATGGTGGTAGTTCAGAGGGATCATCAGCCATAAAACAATTCTTATAAGTAGTCATGAAAGGTTTATGTGCATCGAGAAGTGTATGAGTATATTCATTTATAAAATTGACAAAAACAATGCATGGATTGTATTGTTTGCTAAATGCATGTTTTACTTGGGTATCACTAATCAATGGAAATGGTTGGAAATCATGCCACGAAGACAAAGTAATGATTTGACCTTTCAATTCAAAGTTAAAGGTATGTGTATGGTAGTCAATGCATGGGTTATAATGATTACGAAAAGGCATACTAAGTATAACATCATAAGATTTCAAAGGTGCAATTGAAAATAGTCGTGCATCTACATATGGGCCTATGCTAATTGTAACGTCTCGCACTTCTCGTGTTACATTATAATGACTACCTTGAAATATAGCTTTCACTTTATACAAGGAAAAAAGCTTTTTATGTAAGTTCTTGTACTATTAAATGTGAAATGAAATTATGTGAATTACCATCATCATGTAAAATATTATCCAGTTTGTTATTAATAGTACCTTGCATGCAAAGTAAAGAATGAATAGAGATATCATTACCCAAGGTACTTAAGTGCTTCTACAATGCTCCCTCTATCCAAACAAGACAAATTTCTTCATAGACGGTCTCCATGTTATTCAATTGAGTTGTAGTTGGTTTCATGTGAAGAGGTTGCAATCGGCAGTTCATTCTTGTATGTGCAATTTTAACTCAGTTCCAGCAGGTGATATGTGGTCGCTTGGTTTAACAAAAAGTGGTCATTGAATGTGGTTGTTGTAGACAAATTGAGTTCGTTATGGAATAAAGTTCCTTCTCTGCATCATAGGCAAAAGAGATAGCTTTGTTGAGGGTTGTAGGCCATAGTGTGTGAAGCTTGAATCAGATTCCCATCTCCAAACCATCTTCATAATTCTACTACAAGCTATCCTCAATTACATCTTCGAGCATTCGAACCAATAATAGATTTTGCTAGAACTGCTCCATGTAGGTAGTGATAGTGTCACCCTCCTTCCATGTAAAGGTTGTCCATGCATGTCGGACATGTAAATGATATTGCGGAAGAAAAAAATCCATCACCTTATCTTAGAAATCCTTCCACATAGTTGGATGCTTGCTGCTCTAATGTAGGACATCCCACCAGAGTTAAACTTTTCCTACTAAATAATTAGTAGCAAATTTGACTTTTTGACTTTGATCATATGATTCATAAAAATAGAAATCAACAAATTGTGAAAACCATGAAAGAACTAAACCACCATCATTATGGCCATCAAACTATAGAAATTGATAACTCTTAACACCAATCTTGGAATGCATGCCATAAGATTCGGCCGAGACAATAGCTTTTACCACCCTCACAAGGTTATCTTCTTCAAATTGCATCTTTTGAAGTACTTTGTCATGTTGCGGAATCTTGTTCTGAGCACCTTGAAGTTCATACCACAAGAGCTCCACTATTGCTCGAGCGATACCTTGGGTAGAGGTGACTCACCAAAATGATCCATGGTATTCATCGGCTCCATGTAGAGAACAAAACCCCCTTGCTATATCTGTAAAAACAATTTTGAGATTGCTTGAATTAAAATATAAAGGGTGAAGTAATTCGATAGCGATGCACCACAATGAATTCTCCTTCTCGAGATCTCCATGACGATATCCTTGGAGTAGAAAATCAAGCTCCAAGCACCGCACACAGTACTCTACACAGAGGCTGCAGAATACACAAAAAAACACAGTACATAGGGAGCACAAACACAGACTTCTTAGTTGTTACAATTGTGGTCAAACTTACAGTCTATGGCTGACCAGGCCACTATATGTCTTATTAAAGAACATATACAAAGAAGTGTTTGGTGGCCATTTTGCTTTTCACATGGACACTAACGGTAACAATCTTCCACTAAAGTATAACTATGGGAGAAAAATAAAGAATGATAAAGAATATCTAAGTGTAAGTATACAAACGGTACCTCCCACCTGATGCGCATGTTACACAATATACAAGTGACTATGTAAGATCATGAATCAAGTAACCCCCATCAAGTGACAACAGTGTTGAGAGCATGTGGTAGAGCTTTAGTCAAAGCATTTGCAACATTATCTCGAGTGTGAACCTTCTCAAGAATAATGTGCTCAGTGGCTAAGCAATCTCTAATGAAGTGATACCTCACCTCAATGTGTTTGGTCTTTGCATGATAGATCCGATTTTTAGACAAAGCAATGAAACTATGACTATCACTGAGAAAACGAGGTACATGTTGAGGTAAACCCATATCAGAAGCAAGATGAGAAAGCCACAATGCATCCGTACATGCCTCACTTTCTACAACATACTCTGCTTCTATGGTGGAAACAGTTGTACATTCTTGAAGATGAGATCTCCAAGAGATAGCACCTCCAACAAAATGAAAAATGTACCTTGATGTAGACTTACGATTCTCTACACAACCAGCATAGTCAGAATCTGTGTAACCAATAATGGATGCTTTCCCTCTACCTAAGCATAGACACTTGCCCTTAGTGCCACTCAGATATCTCGAATTCATCTTGACCGCTTCCCAATGTTTCTTGCTAGGATTAGACATATATCTACTCATAAATCCCATTGCAAATGCAATGTTTGATCTTGTAGTTACCATAGCATGCATGAGACTACCAACAACAGACTGATAGGGAATTTTGGTCATGAATTCCTTTTCCTCATCTTATTTGAGTCAATCATCCTTTCTCAATTTCACATATGTGGGTAAAGGTGTACTCAATGCCTTTCCACCCTTCATATTGAACCTGTGAAGTACTTTGGCTATGTACTCACTTTGAGACAAGTATATGCATCTTTTACTCCTATCACAAGTAATGTGCATGCCAAGAATATGTTTGGCATCCCCAAAATCCTTCATATCAAATGTCTAACTCAACTTCTTTTTGAGAATTGAAAAGTCATAAGATGACTTCCAAGCAATCAACATATCATCAACATAAAGTATTAAGCATATCAAGCTGACATCTAAGCATCTCTTTGTGTAATAGTACCTTGCATGCAAATTAAAGAATGAATAGAGATATCATTACCCAAGGTACTTAAGTGCTTCTACAATGCTCCCTCTATCCAAACAAGACAAATTTCTTCATTGACGGTCTCCATGTTATTCAATTGAGTTGTAGTTGGTTTCATGTGAAGAGGTTGCAATCGGCACTTCATTCTTGTATGTGCAATTTTAACTCAATTCTAGAAGGTGATATGTGGTCGCTTTTGTTGGGCATCCACCGATGAGTTTGCAAGGTAGGTGGTTTGGTAGGTTGGAGAGATGAAGCAACAGGTGCAGTTGAGTAGTTGGATTGTGGAGGACGTGGAAAACTAGAATAAGATGGGGCATTAAAATTACACTTCATAGGAAAAGTAGGTTTAACAAAAAGTGGTCATTGAATGTGGTTGTTGTAGACAAATTGTGTTGGTTATGGACTAAGTTTCCTTCTCTGCATCATAGGCAAAAAAGATAGCTTTGTTGAGGGTTGTAGGCCATAGTGTGTGAAGCTTGAATCGGATTCCCATCTCCAAACCATCTTCATAATTCTACTACAAGGTATCCTCAATTACATCTTCGAGCATTCGAACCAATAATAGATTTTGCTAGAACCGCTCCATGTAGGTAGTGATAGTGTCACCCTACTTCCATGTAAAGGTTGTCCATGCACGTCGGATATGTAAATGATATTGAGGAGGAAGAAAAAAATCCATCACCTTATCTTGGAAAGCCTTCCACATAGTTGGACGCTCGCCAATCTGATGTAGGACATCCCACCAGAGTTGAGCTTTTCCTACTAAATAATTAGTAGCAAATTTGACTTTTTGACTTTGATCATATGATTCATAAAAATAGAAATCACCAAATTGTGATAACCATGAAAGAACTAAAGTGCCATCGTTATGGCCATCAAACTATAGAAATTGATAATTCTTAACACCAATCTTGGAATGCATGCCATGAGATTCGGCCGAGACAATATCTTTTACCACCCTCACAAGGTTATCTTCTTCAAATTGCATCTTTTGAAGTACTTTTTCATGTTGCGGAATCTTGTTCTGAGCACCTTGAAGTTCATACCACAAGTATTGCTCATGTAGTACCTTGGGTAGAGGTGACTCACCAAAATCATCCATGGTATTCATCGGGTCCATGTAGAGAACAAAACCCCCTTGCTATATCTGTAAAAACAATTTTGAGATTGTTTGAATTAAAATATAAAGGGTGAAGTGATTTGATAGTGATGCACCACACTGCACTCTCCTTCTCGAGAGCTCCATGACGATATCCTTGGAGTAGAAAACCAAGCTCCAAGCAGTGCACACTATACTCTGCACAAAGGTTGCAGAATACACAAAAAATCACAGTACATAGGGAGCACGAACACAGACTTCTTAGTTGTTACAATTGTGGTCGAACTTACAGTCTATGGCTGACCAGGCCACTATATGTTTTATTAAAGAACATATACAAAGAAGTGTTTGGTGGCCATTTGGCCTTTCACATGGACAATAACGGTAACAATCTTCCATTAAAGTATAACTATGGGAGAAAATAAAGAATGATAAAGAATATCTAAGTGTAAGTATACAAACTGTACCTCCCACCTGATGCCCATGTTACACAATATACAAGTGACTATGTAAGATCATGAATCAAGTAACCCCCATCAAGTGACAACAGTGTTGAAAGCATGTAGTAGAGCTTTAGTCAAAGCATTTGCAACATTATCTCGAGTGTGAACCTTCTCAAGAATAATGTGCTCAGTGGCTAAGCAATCTCTAATGAAGTGATACCTCACCTCATGGTGTTTGGTCTTTGCATGATAGATCCAATTTTTAGACAAAGCAATAAAACTATGACTATCACTAAGAAAACGAGGTAAATGCTGAGGTAAACCCATATCACAAGCAAGATGAGAAAGCCACAATACTTCTGTACATGCCTCACTTGCTACAACATACTCTGCTTCTATGGTGGAAACAGTTCTCTGAAGATGAGATCTCCAAGAGATAGCACCTCCAACAGAATGAAAAATGTACCTTGATGTAGACTTACAATTGTCTACACAACCAGCATAGTCAGAATCTGTGTAACCAATAATGGATGTTTTCCCTCTACCTAGGCATAGACACTTGTCCTTAGTGCCACTAAGATATCTCAAATTCATCTTCACCGCTTCCCAATGTTTCTTGCTAGGATTAGACATATATCTACTCACAAATCCCATTGCAAATGCAATGTTTGATCTTGTAGCTACCATAGAATGCATGAGACTACCAACAGCAGAGTGATAGGGAATTTCGGTCATGAATTCATTTTCCTCATCTTATTTGAGTCAATCATCCTTTCTCAATTTCACATATGTGGGTAAAGGTGTACTCAATGCCTTTCCACCCTGCATATTGAACCTGTGAAGTATTTGGCTATGTACTCACTTTGAGACAAGTATATGCAACTTTTACTCCTATCACAAGTAATGTGCATGCCAATAATATGTTTGGGATCCCCAAAATCCTTCATATCAAATGTCTAACTCAACTTCTTTTTGAGAATTGACAAGTCATAAGATGACTTCCAAGCAATCAACATATCATCAACATAAAGTATTAAGCATATCAAGCTGCCATATGAGCATCTGTTTGTGTAGAGAGAATGATCCCCATTGCTTCAAGAATAGCCTTGAGACTTCATAAAAGCATAAAACTTCTGGTACCATTGTCTAGGGGAATGTTTAAGTCCATACAAGCTCTTCTTGAGCTTACAAACTAGACTTTCTTTGCCAGGAACTACATAACCCTCTGGTTGTTCCATGTAGATCTTGTTTGTAAGATCTCCATGCAAGAAAGCAGTTTTCTTATCCATTTGGACTATCTCTAAGTCCTCTATTGCAACAAATCTGTAGCATCATCTATGAAAGTGACAAAGTAAAGAGAACCACCTAATGACCTTCTGGGCATAGGACCACATACATCTCTATGAACGAGATATAAAGGTTGAATTGAAGAGTCAATGTGCATTCTATGCACATTTCTAGTTTGCTTTCCATATTGACAATGCTCACAGAATGAAAAATTAGAGAAAGATAACGCAGGTAAGTAGCCAGAACGAGAAATATTTTCCATTCCACTATGAGATATATGGCCCAAACAACCATGCCAAATACAAGCCATAGGTTGATCACTAACAACTAACAAATGTTCCTTCTGTGATAGAAATAAAGGATAAAGTGAGCCAACTTTTCTCCCTTTTGCAATAACCATATTGCCCTTTGATATGCAAAAGGACTGAGCATAGAAGACCACCTTGTAACCAAGGTCATCAAGTTGACCAGCTGACATCAAACGGCATGATAACTGAGGTACATGGCATACATTATGCATAGTAAATTTTGAACCATCAATGAAGTGCACAAACACATCTCCAATCCCCACAACATCACGTTGGTAAGAGTCAACAAGTCTCATGGTACCAAGAGACTTTGCTGCATAATTAGAGAACCATTCTCTATGTGGTGTCACATGGAAAGAAGCACGAGAATCTAGCAGCCATGTGTGTGAAAGAGAATCAGCCATAACAGCGTCAATTGGCACAATACTATCAAGTGTCAACACATCAGCATCATCAGAAATAGCATTAATTTCTTCAATCTTCATAGTTGAAGTAGATGGTGTCGGTAACTGTTTAACATGCCCATCAACATTCTATCCTTTACCTTTGTCATTCTTTAATGCATAACAATCTTTCTTCATGTGTCCTTTCTTATGAAAATAATGGCAATTGATATCCCTCTTCCTTGATTTTTTTCTACTTATTATGTTGACCATTCTTTTCCTTGTTCTTGCTCCTACCACATTGCTCATTCTTTCCTTGGTAAGAATCACGAATATTATATGCATATCCACTCTGAGTGCCAACCATAGATTTTCTATGAATCTCCTCACTCAAGAGTGCTCCACATATGTCATCATAGACTAGTTTACCACCAGGTGCACTAATGCTAATAGTTGTGCAAAACATATCCCATGATGATGCCAAGGTGCATAACAACATATTCCTTGGTTCATTTCATTATCCATATCCATTTTCTGAGCTTGTAACTAGGAGAATATAGCATCAACCTCATTTAGATGAGCACCAACACTGTCTATGTCCTTCATGCGAATGTCATATAACTTTCTCATCAGATACACCTTATTTGATGTTCTCTCTTTTTCATATGTATTACATAACTTCTTCCAAAGCTCCTCTGCACTTTCACAGTCTAATACTATAACATAAACATTATTTGCCTAGTAATCAAATCATAGACTTGGCCATTTCATCTAACTCACCCCAATCATCTTCATCCATGTCAGTAGGCTTCTTTGCGGTTCCATTTACTAGCTTTCGTTGCCTCCTTTGAATCAGGACATCTTTAATCTAATTCTTTCATAGAGCAGATTTTTGCCAATTAATTTTCAGATCTCAAAATATTCTTTGCCCTGCAAGTTATAGCTCCTCCTCGGAACATTGGCACTAGACCTGATCCACCAAACATGCCTAAGACCTCTGATGCCATGATGATAGACAACTGAATAGAATGATAATAGAGCTAGAAGAGTCCAAACACCACTAAGGTTCAAAGAAGGATGACCAAGTGTCAGATTCTGGGAGAGAATTCAGTCATCTTCCCAAAAAAATGAATTAATGAACAGTAACGACCAACCAGAAGTATTATGTGAGAATAAATTTGCTCACACCAATAAGTGTATCAAGGAGTAAATCGACCATTGTATAGTTGACAAAACTAGAAAATATAGAAAACGTTTGCAAGAGTATCCTCTGCAAAATGAGCATTTGACTAGTGTCAAAATCTCATAAAACTGCAAGTACTAACATGCTTACCTGCATAGTGAATCACTGACTCCATTGCATATAATTAGTTACCTGAAAGAAGCCAACTAGGCTTATCAAGCACCTATGAACAATTATCATACATCTCCTATGGCGAGGCTAGGTAAGTCTTCCACCTGCATCACCAAAGAGACTCCGACATCTGGGTGTCTCCCTATTAAGAAAACCTCATCATGACCCTCTTTATCAAATGTAAAAGGCTTTATGCAAAAACATAACCGCTATATCAATGACCACATGGAGGTACATAAGTGGTATCCACAAAAGCATACATAGTGTATATGTGCTCAATATATGCAATAAAATGACACTGAAAAGTTGAATGCACAGCCCAAAAACTAGCCAATAACATCTACAAGTGTCTGTCGACTTTGTTGTTTAGGTTCAAAAAACCTGCATAAATATTGGGTGGTTGCTCCCACCACAATTAAAAACCTTTTGAGAAACCTGTAGTTTCACGAGTGTGGCAGAAAACACGGCCCCAAAGGTGAATACTTATTTTTCGAGAAGTACAAAGAACACTCTTCTTGATGTTCTTGCAACTGTGTGAAGAGATCTATGCACGAAGGTACTCCAAAATGGCTCCAAAAATCACCCCACAAATGCTTCAAAAATAGGCTTTGAAAGCAAAGGATGAAGCTTTGAGGGACCAAAACATGTTCAAGGTGATGTTATCCTTAGTCTTTCCCCTTCTTCAGACACCACAAGAGTGTAGCTTAGTGGCAAGAGATTGCCACAGTTAAGCAAACTTCGAGGGGAATAGTACAGGGATGGGTGACCTCACAAGAAGTACCGGGAACCTCTATCGTCCTTGGTTGTTGAGGCCCTCCCTTTCATGCGGCAAACCGTGCCACTGGTGACTTCGGTGACTCGAATGACAAGGTATGCCAAGGTCTATTCTTTGGTCATCGCCTTTGTCATAAGCCTTAGTGTTAGTGTCCATGTGAAAGTCCGAATGGCCATCAGACACTTCTTTGTATATGTTCTTTAATAAAACATATAGTGTCCTGGTCAGCCACAGACTATAAGTTTGATCGCAAGTATAACACATAAGAAGTCTATGTTGGTGCTCCGTATGTACTGTGTTTTTCTACATATTTTGTAGCCTCTATGAAAAGTACCATGTGTGGTGCCTGGAGCTCGGTTTTCTACTCTGCGAGTATCTTCATGGAGCTCTTGAGAAGGAGAGCTCACTATGGTGCATCACCATCGAAATACTTCACTGGTATTAGATCCTTTTGGTGCAAAATCTTTGTTCCTTTTGTGTGAGTGAAGCAAGCACCCACCCACCCCTTGGTCAACCATAGACTATAAGTTTGACCACAATTGTAACACCTAAGAATACTATGTTCATGCTCCCTATGTACTGTGTTTTTCTATGTATTATGTAGCCTATGTGCAGAGTATCATGTGTGGCGCTTGGAGCTCGGTTTTTGCTCCGAGGATATTATTGTGGAGCTCTCAAGAAGGAGAGAACACTATGCTACATCACCATCAAAACTTGTATCAGAGCATTTGGACACAAAATTTGTATTCCTTTTGTGCGTGCAAAGCAAGTACCTGCCACCCCCCCAAGGCTTTCTCCAAGGCTTATGACAAAGGTGGCAACCAAGGCATAGACCTTGGCATACCTTGTCATCCCACTCACCAAAGTCACCATTGGCACCATTGGCTTCATGCGAGGGAGGACATCAACGATCAAGGAAGATAGAGGTTCCCGATATTCTTGGGAGGTCACCCATCTGAGTATTGTTCCCCCTGGAGCTCACTTAACCGTGGAAATATCTTGTAACTAAGCTACACTCTTGTGGTGTCTAAAGAAGGGGAAAGACTAAGGATAACATCACCTTGAACATGTTTTGTTCCCTCAAAGCTTCATCCTTTGCTTTCATATCATGGCATCAGAGGTATCAGACACATCTGGTGGATCAGGGTCTACTGCCAGTGTTTTGAGGAGGATAGTAATGTGCCAACTGAGGTTCTTATGGTTGATTCTCTTTCCCACATGTGGCTTCTAGATTCTAGTGCTTCTTTTCATGTGACACCACACAAAGAATGCTTCTCTAATTATGCAGCAAAGCCTCTTAGTATCATGAGACTTGGTAACTCTTACAAGTGTGATGTTGTGGGGATTGGAAATGTGGTTGTGCAGTTCATTGATGTTTCAAAATTTACCATGCATAATGTATGTCATGTACCTCACTTATCACACAGTTTGATGTCAATTTGTAAACTTGATGACCTTGGTTACAAGGTGGTCTTCTATGCTTCGTCCTTTCGCATATCAAAGGGCAATATGGTTATTGCAAAAGGAACCAAAGTTGCAGGCTTACTTTATCCTTTATTTGTACCAAAAAAAGAACACTTGTTAGTTGTTATAGAATAGCCTATGGCTTGTATTTGGCATAGTCATTTGTGCCATATATCTTGTACTGGAATGGAAAATCTTTCTTGTTCTAGCTACTTACCTGTGTTATCTTTCTCTCATTTTTCATTCTGTGAGCATTGTCAATATGGAAAGCAAACTAAAACTGTGCATAAAACGCACATTAACTCTTCAAATCAACATTTAGATCTCATTCATACAGATGTGTGTGGTCCTATGCCCACAAGGTCATTAGGTGGTTCTCTTTACTTTGTCACTTTTATAGATGATGCTACTAGAAAAGTTTGCATATATCCTATCAAATCTAAGGATGAGGTGTTCCCTACTTTCAGAAAATGGCTTGCTTTAGTTGAGGTTGAAAAAGGAACTAAGTTCAAAGCTTTACGTTCAGATAATGGGGGTGAATATACCTCACATGAATTCAACCTTTTCTGCCAGTCTAGAGGAATTTATAGAGAGTTTACAGCTCCTTATACCCCAATACAAAATGGTGTAGCTGAAAGGATGAATAGAACTATTCAAGATAGAGTAGTCTTTATGCTGCATCATGCAAACATTTCACAAGGCTTTTGGGCATAAGCAATATTGACTACAGTTCATGTGATTAACCTTTCATCTAGTATTGCTAAAGTTTTGAAAGTGGCACAAGAGTTATGGATAGGGAAGCCACCATATTATGATCATATTTGAGTTCTTGAGTGTGAAGCATATGTTCATATACCCAAGAATCTTAGACAAACGTTGGACCATAAGTCAAAGAAATGCATTTTTCTTGGATATGGTCAAGAAGGACAATTTGGATATCGCTTATGGGATCCTGAAACATGGTTAGTGATCAAAAGTAGTGATGTCATTTTCAATGACTCTAAGATGTATAAACATCCCATTAAGGAGGTTGAAGTGAGAAGAGTGGTGTTTGAGGATACTAGTCCTCCATTTAGCATGCATAAAAATGTTGCACATAAGTACATTCAAGAGAATATCCAATCAAATTAGTCTGCAAATGTTCCTGTTTAGCAACCATTGAGATGCTCTGCACGTGCCTCACATCCACCCGATAAATATGTTCCAAGTATAGATTTTGTTATGCTAATAGATGTCGGTGAGCCTTCTTGCTACAAAGAGGCTATGCAAACAGAGGATCATGTCAAGTAGGAGCATGCCATGAAGAGTGAGTTGGATTCTATTCACAAGAATGGTACTTAGAATTTAGTACCTTTTCCAAAGGGCACGAAAGCTTCACCATGTAAATGGTTATATACGTTGAAATTCACATCAGAAAGTGCTTCTCCAAAGTATAAAGCATGACTTGTTGCAAAGGTTTTTAAGCAACAACATGGTGTTGATTTCGAGGAAAGCTTCTCTCTAGTGGTCAAGATGACTACCCTATGCATGTTGCTTGGATTCATTGCGATGGAGGACTTAGAGCTAGTCCAAATGGATTTGAAAACTACTTTCTTGCATGGAGATCTTATAGATGAGATCTATATGGAACAACCATAGGGTTATGTGGATCTTGGCAAGGAAAGTCTAGTTTGTAGGCTGAAGAAGAGCTAGTATGGATTTAAATAGTCCCCTAGACAATGGTACCACAAGTTTGATGCGTTTATGAAGTCTCAAGGCTATTCTAGAAGCAATGAGGATCATTCTCTCTACACAAAGAGATGCTCATATGGCAGCTTGATATGCTTAATGCTTTATGTCGATGATATGTTGATTGCTGGGAAGTCCTCTTATGACTTGTCAATTCTCAAAAAGAAGTTGAGTCAGACATTTGATATGAAGGATTTGGGGGATGTCAAACATATTCTTGGCATGCACATTCCTTGTGATAGGAGTAAAAGATGCATATACTTGTCTCAAAGTGAGTACATAGCCAAAGTACTTCATAGCTTCAATATGTAGGGTGGAAAGGCATTGAGTACACCTTTACCCACATATGTGAAATTCAGCAAGGATGATTGCCTCAAATCAAATGAGGAAAAGGAATTCATGACCAAAATTCCCTATCAGTCTGTTGTTGGTAGTCTCATGTATGCTATGGTAGCTACGAGACCAGACATTGCATTTGCAGTGCGATTTGTGAGTAGATATATGTTTAATCCTGGCAAGAAACATTGGGAAGTGGTCAAGATGATTTTGAGATATCTACGTGGCACTAAGGACAAGTGTCTATGCTTGGGTAGAGGGAAAGCATCCATTATTTTCTATACAGATTCTAACTATGCTGGTTGTGTAGACAATCGTAAGTCTACATCATGGTACATTTTTCATTTTGCTGGAGGTGCTATCTCTTGGAGATCTCATCTTGAAGAATGTACAGTTGTTTCCACCACAGAAGCAGAGTATGTTGTAGCAAGTGAGGCATGTAAGGAAACATTGTGGCTTTCTCGTCTTGCTTGTGATATGGGTTTACATTAGCATGTACCTTGTTTGCTCAGTGATGGTCAGAGTGCCATTGCTTTGGCTAAGAATCTGATCTATCATGCAAAGAACAAACACATTGAGGTGAGGTATCACTTCATTAGAGATTGCTTAGCCAATGAGTGCATTATTCTCGAGATCATGGTGCAGATGCTTTGAACAAAATCTCTACCATATGATAGCTTTTGACACTATTGTCACTTGATGGGGTTTACTTGATTCATGATCTTGCACAGTCAGTTGTATACTGTGCAACATGCCCATCATGTGGGAGGTATAGTTTGTAAACTTACACTCAGGTATTCTTTATCATTCTTTATTTTTTCCCATAGTTACTTTGGCCATATTGGCCTTTAGTGGGAGATTGTACCATTAGTGTCCATGTGAAAGGCCAGATGGCCATCGGACACTTCTTTGTATATGTTCTTTAATAAAACATATAGTGGCCTGGTTAGCCACATACTATAAGTTCGACTACAGTTGTAACACCTAAGAAGTTTGTGTTCGTGCTCCCTGTGTACTATGTTTTTTTTCATATTCTATAGCCTATGTGCAGAGTGCCATGTGTAGTGCTTGGATCTTAGTTTTCTACTCCAAGGATATCACTATGGAGCTCTCAAGAAGGAGAGTGCACTGTGGTGCATTGCCATCAAAATATTTCAAGCTTTATGATGAAGTGGATGAATGCACAAGCATTTAGTGTGCCTAGAGGAAGAGAGAAACGCAATTATGAAGATATAGAGGTTGGTGAGCTTGCCCTTATCCAAGTCTTCAAGAAGAAAAAAATGAATGTTTTTGATGGTGAGAAGAAGAACGGTGAAGATCTGGAGGCATGGATTTATGAATTCTCTTATTTTTGATAATTTAATGAGGATTCCATGGCAAAGGTTGTGATCCTACTCATGTGTGGCATCACAAAGCTATGGTAGAAGTCCTATATGCATACTCGAATGCGTTTTTCTCTAATTATATGGAAGGAATCTAGAGAGCAAGTACAAAAACATTACTATTCTCCACACTTCCATATGCAGAAGAAGAGATCAATCCACGAAAGGAAATAAGCCCAAAGCTTTGTGAAAAACTTCAAACTTCTCACAAGGTAGAGCCTTTGTGAAAAGATCTGCAATGTTATCTTGTGTGGGCAAATATGCCAAAGTGATCTCCCTAGCAAAGAACCTCTCCTTTACATAATGATAATCCACCTCAATGTGCTTCGTGCAAGCATGGAACATAGGGTTCCTCGCAATTGCCAATGCACTCTGAATGTTAGTGAATACGGTGGTGGTAGAAGACTCACCAACACCCAAATCAGCCAAAAGGCATCTGAGCCACACACACTCAGTAGTCTTTGTGAAAGCTACCCTATACTCAACCTCACAACTACAAATGGCCATAGTAGGCTGTGTCTTGCTCAACCAAGATATGCATGAGCTTCCAAGCATGAAGTAAAAACACTAGTAGACACAAGAGTGTCATAGCAACCATCCCAATCAAAGTAAGAAAAAACATGTAAATCATGTTAGGAGGAAGTAGATAAGGAAGAGAGCTCACTCACACACTCTCACACTCAAAGAGGAGCACACACATAGATTGTGGCAAGGAAGAATTATCTTCTTCTTCTTCTTCTTCTTCTACTTCATAAAAGGAATATACAAGAATGACAAGAGACAACAATACAACTAGTGCAATATATAAAGAACAATATATATTAGTATGAGAGCACCCACCATAATAGTGAGAAATGAAGAATCAGTAATCCCTCGGAATATGAAAGTGATAAACAACACTAAAGTGCAGTGTCACCTCACTCTAGAAGAATTATTAAAAATTAAGCCAGAGTTGTGGAAGCACGTAGCAGAGCAATTCCTAGAGGCCGCTTCCACTCACTGTCAGGAAGGTTCACACAAGAAGGTACCAAAAATACCCATGGAAAGAGTTAGAGATATGAGTGAGGGAGAGGAAGGTAATACCTATCTTCCAATAACCCACCAAGGCTACACCACCAAAGCCATCCTAGATTCGAGAGCAGAAGTAGCCATCGCTAGCACTGCTTTATGGAAACGTTGGGGTAAGCCAGCTTTAAGAGCCACAAGAATGAAGCTACAAATGGTTGATGGACATATTGAGAAACCATTAGGCTTACTAGAAGGGATATCTCTCACCACTTGTGGTGTAGAATTTGAGCGCACTTTCACCATTTGTGATTTTGCAATTTTAGGACGACCATTCATGCACCAGTTGCAAATTATACAAGATTCGGGAACTAATTCCTTGTACTTGCAACATTTAGGATTAGCCACCAAAGTTAATCTCAAGGATTATTCCCATCGAGATGTACCGCCAATTCAGTGTAATACAATCCATAGCACACCAGAAGAAATAGAGTCTATGCACTCATTAAAATTAGACCCTTCATGATTGCACAAGGGCACTCATTTATGGATATGTAAGGTAGCCAAAAAAGAAGAAGAATGATTAGAAGCCAGAACTTTAGGTTCAGAACAACACCCATGAACTCTTCAAGATCCTGCTTATGCACCCATAGTGTTTCGAGATGAGGAATTTGAGCCTCATGGTTGGGCAGAGATCTTAGCCGTGATGGATATAGCAGTAAACAAAGAACAAGGGACTCCTCACTGTGATGAGGATGGATATTAAATTTTGATCTTTTTGATAAAACCCCTAGAGGAAGACCCTATCCCAGAAGAGTGCATGGAATTGGCCTAAGAGCCAGACCATACGAGTGACGAGGACTTATAGTCCATTATCATGGAACCCTTCTGCTCAATAGAAGAGGAGTACCTTCACTTTGTGGAAGCCACTATCCCTGAAATGGACAAGGAAAATCAAACCAAACAACCCAAGTCACTCAGTGACGATACAAAAAATAAGCACAAGAAGAGAAAGAAAACACTTAAGACAAAAGAAGAAGAACCACTCATGGAAGTATCAGAGAACTTTAGAAATTACGAAATAGGCAATAGAAGAATTGTTGGAGCAAGTCTATGACAAGCCTAAGTATTGGCTTGAGTCCCACAAAGTCATAAAAGAAGCTTCAAAATGAAGACTATGTAAAGTTCACTTGTGAACTACCTCTTGTAACTTTTGAAGAGTTTACTTAATGTAAAAGTGAAAGAATCTTAAGTGGTTGAGTCCACATGATCAAAAAGGGAAAGAGGTGCCACGAATTCGTGATTTGTGGTAGGTAGAGAATCAAATCAATCATTGATTGATTGGAGAGTGATTGAGGGAAGTTAGCCTCCCAAACTCAACTATAAATAGATGGCAGTTTTAGTCGTGGTTAGAGAGACCTATGTGAAGACCTCCAAGAGCTGAGCTTTATGCCATATCAAGGTGTGATTACAAGGCACACATATGTATCAGTAAGTCATTGTATTCTACAAGCAATATACTTTCATTTTCATGATTATTTGAGTTCATATGTCCATGTTCTTGTGAAGTGTACTACTCACTGCCATTACTCTCAGTTTTCTCAGTCAGATTGCAGAGATTGTTTCTCTGAGTGCATCCTTTTCAGTGATTTAACTTGGTAAAGTTAGCTCTATACGTCTACTATATGCTCACAAATTTTCATGTCATTTAAATGTTGCAATCTTCAGTTATGTTCATTTGAAGTCAACAGGGTCTGTTCATCTTCACTTCTCTGTCAAGTACCCGATTTGTTCACTCACCTTGTCAGAGCCATTTCTCAGCGGTTACTTATCCAAATTCAGTGATTTAAAGCTCGTTGGATTCAGCTTACTATCTAGTATAACCATACAAATGTTCATAATCATTGCATTCCTACATTTTGAGTTATGTTCATTTTTCTGCTCACTGGTCTCAAACTGTAGCAGCCCGTGAAAATCGGGATGATGTCATCACTTGTTAAAACTCATTCTCAGTGTGTGGTTTAATATTTTTTATGAGATTACTCTTGAAAGTTAGCTCTTTAAGCTACCTAGACTTCCCCAGGAGGAATTAAGCTAATTGCTGCTGTGCTCAGAGAATTATGTAAAACACTGGACAGGTGTATGAACCAAGAATAGCAAGTTTTCACCTTTGAGCTAACTCCAACTTATCTGTTTTGATCTATCTTTTTGAGAGTGATCTTCCAAGGTACATAGGGTGTCTAATACATCCATTGGCAAGCTAAAAGGGCCCACCACATACTCCTGGAGTTCATTTGGCAGGTGTAGATCAAGGATTTTGCAACACCTCTTCATCTTCAAGCACATACCTATCCATCTCTTCACAGTGGTATCAGAGCAAGGTTGGACAACATGGCAGATGGATTTCCTTCATCAATTGACAAATTGGACAGAGGTAACTACTCAGCTTGGTCATTAAGAATGGAAGCTTATCTCCAAGGTAGAAGTTTATATGGTTATGTGGCTGGAGATGAAGTTATGCCAAGTTTCAAGAACAAAAGTCAACCAACACAAGAAGAGCAAGAAAGATTGAGCACATGGTGCTCCAAGGATGCACTTGCAAGGTCTGATCTCCTCAACTCTATCTCAGATTTTTTGTTGCCTCACATCAGAAGTTGTAAGACATCTCAAGAAGTGTGGGATGCACTTGAAGCTTTCTTTTCTTCAAGTACTAAAGCTAGGAAGCATCAACTATGGCTTGATTTCACAACTCTCAAGAAGGCTCCCAAACAAAATGTGACTGATTTTGTCACAAAGCTCAAGGACATAGCAGATTAGTTGGGAAGCATTGGAGAGGTAATAGATGAAGAGCAAATTGTAAGGCAGGTCATCAATGGCTTGAAGGCAGATGACAAGTGGGAAGCATTCACCACAGCTATGGATTTGTACATGAACATGCATGTACCTGATTTCAATACACTCATTGGACAACTACTTACTCAAGAGGCAAAGCTTATCAAAAATGGAGAAAGCTCTAAAGGTAATCAATCTTCAGCTTTATACACTTATAAAAGCAAGTCCAAAGATAACAAAGGAAAGGCAAAGAAAGTGGATGATGAAGCAGGTACATATCAAGCTATGCAGGTAGAGGAAGACATGGTAGAGGTAGAGGAAGAGGAGGTAGACAAGGCAGGGGGAGATTGTTAAAAGTCAAGCTTCAAGCTAAAAATTCGTGGGGAATCTTTTATGGAAATGTGGAGCAATCAAAGAAAGCCAAAAGCCACGAGATTCCATCAAGAAAAGTCACTCAACCACTCCCCAAGTCATCTCAACTAATTCCTCCAAGTTAGGAGGCTGATTTGGAAAGGTAGTTCCTAGATTTTAGGGGCACTCTTCTCACTATAAAAGGAGCATGTATCCCGACTTCTTTCGGGCCATCTTCTTGGAGTTTTAGCTCATGTAAAGTGAGCACTAAGTGCTGGAGTTGTGATAAGCAAGCCCCTTGCTTGCTTGTTTGTTTTCTTTTAGTAGGCATATCTATGTGTGTGCGCAGGCAGTGTTGCAACTCTCTACCCCTGAGTTGTTAGCATTGCTTCTCCCTCATATGGTATCCATTTGATGTAATTCTTGTCTCATTGGATAGCTATAAGAGTCTATTTTATGCTTACCAATTATCTGGAGCATTCTCTGAGTAAGCTGGGAGCAACATCCATTTTAGTGAAGTTGTGTGATTGATATCTCTCTCTTTGTGTAGGCTCTGTTGGAAATATTTTTCTCTCTGTTGTAAGGGCTGGTTCTCCTTCTCTATGTATCCATTTGCTATGATTTTGGTGTCATTGGGTAGCTAGTAGAGTGCTCTAAAGTTGACCCAAGTTTTGAGATTCATTCTCTGTATAATCTGTGAGAAACGTTTGCTGGAGTGAAGTGAGGTCTCTGCTTGACTAGCAGTTGTGAGCATTCAACTAGCTCATGTTGTAGACATTGTTTCTCTTTGTGTAAGCATCCATTTCAAGTGAAATTTGATTTGTTGGAAAGCCCTTGGTGTCTACTACAGGTCTACAAAAGCTCACTGGAGTTCTCTGCATAAGCTCTGAGTAAGAGCATTTTTGGTGTGCAGAGGTCAAAGAAGGATACCTGTGGAGGTCATTCGCGCTTCATCGTTGCTTAGGGGTTGAGATACTTCCCCCATGAGTGGTATCAGAGCATTTGGGCATCTTGGAGGTATCACATACAAGCAAGAAGACCTCTTGGAGTTGGTGGTTGAAGAGTTGCATCAACAAAAGCTTCTTGGAGGTAGCTCACATCAAGGGGGAGCTATTCTACTCAAGTTTGCAAGAGCACAAGGTGTCCATCTAAGGAAAGCTTTGGATTGAGGTAACCTCCGAGCCTCATTTTCATTTTACACACATTGGAGCATTAGCCAAGGGCTTGGTCAAGTATCAAAGACTAGATATGGGAGACTTCAACACTCAAATTGAAAAGCTAGACAAAGGTAACTATCAACCATGGAGATTTAGGGTCTCCAACTATCTTATGGGCAAGGGCCTTTGGGGGTTGATTAGTGGAAGTGAACCAAGACCTAGGTTGGATGAAAATCCAACCAATGACCAGAGAAGGGCCTTTAGGGAATGGAATGAAAGAGACAAGAGGGTTATCTTTATTCTTTCTCAACACATTAGCAATAGCATGATCGGCCATATCCAAGACCTGGATTCAAGCATGAAGGTATGGGAGACACTTGAAAGGCTTTATTCAACAAGCACCAAAGCAAGGAAGATCAAACTCAAGAATGAGCTCAACAACCTTAGGAAGAGCTCAGGGAGTAGCATAAATGACTACATACTTAAGGTCAAGGAGTTATCAGATGCATTGGGATCCATTGGAAGCCACGTAGACGATGACGATCTTGTGGCTTATACTCTCAATGGTTTGAGAGATGATGAGAAGTGGAAACCCTTTACCACTTCAGTTTATGTAAGGGATAATCTTCCCGATTTTGAGAAATTGGTTGCTCTCATGGTCACCGAAGAAATGAACATAGGTGGAAGTTCAACTAAAAGCAAAGATGCACAAGTTTTCTATGCAGGTAATCAAAGGGGCAAAGGAAGACAAGGACAAGGAAGGGGCAAAGGAAGGTTTGGAGGAAGGCAAGGCCACTCAAGAAATCAAGGACATGACCAAGGCACCTCATCACAAAGAGGGAGAGGAAGATCAAGAGGAAGAGGAGGACGACATCAACAAAACAGGAATCAAGATGGCGAAGGATGTTACATATGTGGCAAGTTTGGCCACTATGCTAGAGATTGCTACCAAGGAGGAAACCAAAGGAACTATAATCAAGGTTCTTCATACAAAGGCCAAGGTAATTATGCTTCTACAAGTTCAGAAAATGACAATCTCTTGATGATGCACATGAATGGGAATTCAAGCAAAGTAGATAACACTTGGTATATTGATAGTGGATGTAGCAACCATATGAGTTGCAATGCTTCTTGGTTTACTAATCTACATGTTCCCAAAGGTAAAGGACATGTAGAAACAGGTGATGATACAGCCCATGAGATCTCCCATGTTGGAGATGTAGCTTTGGATGACAAGGAGGAAGGAAGATGTCTCAAGGATGTCTTGCATGTACCTACCATCACAAAGAACTTGGTGTCCGTTGGGCAAATGGTTGAAAGAGGCTATCAAGTAAGGTTCAACAAAGGTGGATGCTTTGTGGAGAACCCTAAGCAAGGTTACAAGGTCATAGCAAGAGGAAAGAAGCAAGGGAGACTCTTCACTTTGGAGGTAAATTCTCATTCTATTCAACATGTCTACTTCACATATGGAAACAAGAGGATTTCGGAGTTGGACTTGTGGCACAAGAGGATAGGTCACATCAACATACAAAGAATGAAGGAAATGCAATTCAAGAGGCTGGTTGAAGGTCTTCCCAACTTCCAAGGACAAGGTATGAAGCATTTATGTGAATCTTGTCAACTAGGGAAGCAAGCGAGACTTCCATTCAAGAAGAGTGGCTACATAAGCCAACATCCATTGGAGTTGATACATACAGATGTGTGGGGGCCAACGAAAGAGCAATCCATTGGAGGTAACAAGTACTTTGTCACTTTTATAGATGATTGCACAAGGATGGTTTGGGTTTATTTCATCAAAAACAAATCAGATGTGTTTACATGTTTCAAAGCATTCAAGGCAATGGTAGAGAAGGAAACAGGTACATATATCAAGAAGCTAAGGTCCGATGGAGGGGGAGAATATTTCTCCAATGAGTTTTCTGATTTTTTAATGGATCAAGGCATCAAGAGGCAAGTAACATGCAGGTACACACCCCAACAAAATGGAGTAGCAGAGAGAAAGAATAGATACATTGCCGAGATCGCTAGAGCAATGCTTAATGAGATGAATGTACCTAACATGTTTTGGAGTGATGCAGCAAATACCGCCGTGTATCTACTGAATAGGGCTCCTACCTCAGGGATCCATGGCTTGACACCATATCAAGCCTATTATGGTAAGAAACCTGATCTTTCCCACTTGAAGATATTTGGATGTACTTGTTATGTACATGTGCCAAGTGAATTGAGGCACAAGCTACAACCAAAGGCAGAAAAGTGTGTGTTTCTAGGATATTCAAATGATCATAAAGGTTACAGGTGCTTCAACCCAGACACAAAGGACTTGAGGATATCAAGGGATGTAGCATTTGATGAGCTACTCCCTTGGTATAAGAAGTATGATTGTATGCAAGACTATGAAGAAGAAAAGCATGGACATGATGAAGAACAAATCGACCTAGAGCTAAGCGGCCCAAGGTGTTCCATCAATGAAGATAGTTCAAGCATGAACTCACCATGGAGGGGGAGATCTTCATCAAGCTATGAAGCACAATCAATCAAAAAAGGCAAAGCAACATTGGTGGAGTTGGATGAAGAAGGTAATGAAGTTGAAGATGATGAAGGACACATGATGGAGAAAGAAGCCACGTCAAAGAAAGAGATCAAGTTCCCAAGGCAAAGGAGGTTTATTCCTCCAAAAGGTGAAGAAAGGAAGTCTTCTAGAGTTAAGTATCCAACTCAAAGGTTTACTTATGATTCATACATGGCAACACATTATGCATATATGAACAAAGTAGTAGAAGATCATGAGCCCGATTGCTATGAAGATGCAAGCAGGTACACCGAATGGAAAGAGGCAATGCAAGAAGAGATCGACGCACTTGAGGAAAATCAAACATGGACTCTAGTGCCCAAGAAGGAGAACATGAAGGTAATAGGTAATAAGTGGGTGTATAAAGTAAACAGGAATTCAGATGGATCTATTTCTAGGTTCAAAGCAAGATTGGTGGCCAAGGGTTTTGCACAAACCTATGGAGTGGACTTTGAAGAGACATTCAGCCCCGTGGCAAAGATGAGCACCATTAGGACACTCATTGCAATGGCTGCTAGCAAAGGATGGAAGCTCTTCCAATTGGATATCAAGAATGCCTTTCTCAATGGAGACTTGGAAGAAGAGGTATACATGGAGCAACCACTAGGTTTTGTTCATAAAGAGTTTCCACATCATGTTTGTAGGTTGAAGAAGGCACTTTATGGCCTAAAGCAAGCTCCGAGGGCTTGGAACCAAAGATTGGTGGACTATTTGATCAAATGTGGTTACAATCAATGCAAGGCGGATCCATCTCTCTTCATCAAACAAAGAGGAGAACTTGTGGTCTACATGTGTGTGTATGTAGATGATCTTATCATTACAGGTAATGATACAAAGGGCATTGAGGAGATCAAGGCAAAGCTTGGAAAGGAGTTTAGGATCTCTGATCTTGGAGATCTTAGGTATTTTCTTGGCATTGAAGTTGTATACAAAGAAGAAGGTATTATGCTCATACAAAGGAAGTATATTCTAGACCTACTTGAGAGGTTTGGGATGCTACATTGCAAGCCTATTTCAAATCCCATGGAATTTAATGTAAAGCTAAGCTCCATTGATGGAGAGCCATTAGAGGATGTAACTTTGTATCGATCTATTGTAGGCTCTTTCAATTATGCCACAATAACCAGGCCCGACATAGCATATGGAGTTGGAGTGTTATCACAATTTATGCATAGTCCAAGGACTACACACTTGCAAGCTGCAAGAAGAATGTTGCGGTATCTCAAAGCCACTATAAATGAAGGATTGTTCTACTCATTTGATGATGATATGCAGGTCAAAGCTTATTCCGATGCCGATTGGGCCGGTTCGAAGGAAGATAGAAGGAGTACAAGTGGTTACCTAGTCATGCTAGGTAGCAAGATCATCTCATGGATTTCAAAGAAGCAACCCACGGTGGCATTATCTTCCACCGAGGCTGAGTATAGAGCTTTGGCTCAAGTCACATGTGAGCTAATGTGGATTAAGAAGTTATTTATGGAGCTTAATTTGCAGGTTGACACATATCCAATTTTTTGTGACAACATGAGTAGCATTCATCTAGCATCAAATCCTGTCTATCATGCTAGAACCAAGCATATTGAAGTGCACTATCACTTCATAAGGGAAAAGGTGATATCCAAGGAAGTTTCAGTACATCATATTGGTACCAAGGACCAAGTTGCGGACATGTTTACAAAGGCTTTGGATGGGATGAAGATTTCAAAATTCAAGCAATGCATCAACATGAAGGAGCTTGGATGAGGATGAAGAATTGAAGCTTGAGGGGGAGTGTTAAAAGTCAAGCTTCAAGCTAAAAATTCGTGGGGAATCTTTTATGGAAATGTGGAGCAATCAAAGAAAGCCAAAAGCCACGAGATTCCATCAAGAAAAGTCACTCAACCACTCCCCAAGTCATCTCAACTAATTCCTCCAAGTTAGGAGGCTGATTTGGAAAGGTAGTTCCTAGATTTTAGGGGCACTCTTCTCACTATAAAAGGAGCATGTATCCCGACTTCTTTCGGGCCATCTTCTTGGAGTTTTAGCTCATGTAAAGTGAGCACTAAGTGCTGGAGTTGTGATAAGCAAGCCCCTTGCTTAAGCAACCCCCTTGCTTGCTTGTTTGTTTTCTTTTAGTAGGCATATCTATGTGTGTGCGCAGGCAGTGTTGCAACTCTCTACCCCTGAGTTGTTAGCATTGCTTCTCCCTCATATGGTATCCATTTGATGTAATTCTTGTCTCATTGGATAGCTATAAGAGTCTATTTTATGCTTACCAATTCTCTGGAGCATTCTCTGAGTAAGCTGGGAGCAACATTCATTTTAGGGAAGTTGTGTGATTGATATCTCTCTCTTTGTGTAGGCTCTATTGGAAATATTTTTCTCTCTGTTGTAAGGGCTGGTTCTCCTTCTCTATGTATCCATTTGCTATGATTTTGGTGTCATTGGGTAGCTATTAGAGTGCTCTAAAGTTGACCCAAGTTTGAGATTCATTCTCTGTATAATCTGTGAGAAAAGTTTGCTGGAGTGAAGTGAGGTCTCTGCTTGACTAGCAGTTGTGAGCATTCAACTAGCTCATGTTGTAGACATTGTTTCTCTTTGTGTAAGCATCCATTTCAAGTGAAATTTGATTTGTTGGAAAGCCCTTGGTGTTCACTACAGGTCTACAAAAGCTCACTGGAGTTCTCTGCATAAGCTCTGAGTAAGAGCATTTTTGGTGTGCAGAGGTCAAAGAAGGATACCTGTGGAGGTCATTCGCGCTTCATCGTTGCTTAGGGGTTGAGATACTTCCCCCATCAGAGATCCCAAGACTCCAACTCATGTTCTATTTGTGGATTAACTAATCATACAACTGAAAATTGCTTTAGGAATTCCAGGAATCAAAGAGGCAAAGGATACAATAGAGGAAGTTATGGCTACTCAAGAGGAAGGTTCAACAATTATCAGGGCAACTACAACAACTACAATCATTCAAACTATCAAGGAGGCTACAAAGGAAGGAGAGACTACAATAACTACACAGAAGACTCAAACAAAGAGGATTCATTATTGATCATGAACATGGCTATGCCACAAGGTAAATCTGATGAGCATGTTTTCTACATAGATTCAGGTTGTTCAAATCATGTGGCAGGAAATGTGGCACTCCTATCAGATTTAGAAGATCCAAGGAATAAGCATGAGGTACAAACAGGAGATGATACAAAACATCCTATGGAGAAAATAGGCAATGTCAAAGCACCTGATGGAAACATCAACCTACTCAGTAAGGTACTCTATGTCCCTACCATTACAAAGAATTTGATAAGTGTTGGGCAGATAGTAGAGAAAGGGTTGCAAGTCAGGTTCACAAAAGCAGGAGCATTTGTTGAAGATCCAAGTCAAGGATTCAAAAAAATTGCAAAAGGTGAAAAGACAGGTAGATTGTTCACATTTGAATTACAGGACACTAGAAACATTGCTCTCTTTAATTATGGTAGTCATACACTCACAGAATTGGAAGTATGGCACAAAAGGTTAGCACATATTGGTGAAAGGTCATTAAAGCAAATTTGCAAGGACCAAAGTGTAGTTGGAATCCCTAATTTGTGAAAACAGCATATGATTTATAAGTGTAGTGCATGTCAATTTGGAAAGTCTCACAGGTTACCATTCATGAAGAAAGATTATATGCATGGAGATCTCTTGGAGTTGGTTCATACAGATGTATGGGGACCTAGCAAGGAAGCTTCAATATCTGGATATATTATGTCTCCTTTATTGATGATTGCAGCAGATGGACTATCCTATTCTTTCTGAAACACAAAGATGAAGTTTTTTCATGTTTCAAAAGATATTTGGCTCTTGTGGAGAATCAAACAAGTAAATCACTAAAAAGGCTAAGGTCAGATGGAGGGGGAGAATACTTCTCCCATGATTTTGATTCTTTTCTTCAAGAAAGAGGAATCAAAAGAGAGGTAACTACAAGGTACACTCCTGAGCAAAATGGAGTGGCAGAAAGGAGGAATAGGACAATTATTGAAGCTGCAAGGTCTATGTTAAATGAAAAGCATTTACCTAATTACTTATGGGCTGAGGCTGTATCTACAGCCACTTACTTGATTAACAGGTTGCCTTCAAAATCCCTTGATGGAATGCTCCATATGAGGCTTGGAATGGAAGAAGACCAAACTTAGATCATTGTAAAATTTTTGGATGTATTGCTTTTGCTCATGTTCCTTCACAGGTTAGAGGCAAGATGGATCCAAAGGCAGAAAGGTGTGTATTTATTGGATATGACAACGATCAAAAGGGCTACCGGTTATACAACCCTACCAACAAAGGATTCTTGGTAAGCAGGGATGTAGTTTTTTATGAAAACAACTCATGGTGTGAAGATTCATGCAGGAAGGTCAATTTACCATATAATCTTGAAGAAGATTTTCCAAAGCTTGGTAGAGAACAACCAAAGATTGAAGAACAAGACACCTCGGAGGATGATGAAGAATCTCATATGGAAAAGATCAAAGCATGGAAGTCTAAAGGTAAAGCAAAATTGCAGGAACTTGGACATGAGGCAGAATCATCACATCATGGCCTAAGAAGATCTATGAGGGAAAAGAAAAAACCAGAAAGGTATGGGTTTGACACCTCATTAGTAACTAAACATTCTATCTACATAGCACAGGACATAAACCAAGAGGAGCCATCATCATTTGAAGAGGCCAAAGCAAAAACAGAATGGAAGCATGCAATGAAGGAAGAGATTGAAGCACTTGAGGAAAACAACACTTGGGATTTGGTGCCCAAGACTTCATCCATGAAGGTAATAGGCTCAAGATGGGTCTATAAACTCAAGAAGAATTATGATGGTTCCATTAACAGGTATAAGGCAAGGCTTGTAGCAAAAGGCTTTGCACAAACTCAGGGAATTGATTATGAGGAGACTTTCTCTCTTGTGGCAAAGATGCCTACTATTAGGGTTTTGCTTAGTATTGCCTCTTCCAAGAATTGGAAGATACTTCAACTAGATGTAAAGAATGTATTTTTCAATGGTTGGATAATAGAAGAGGTATATATGGCACAACCACCTGGTTTTGAGAATCAAGTTTATCCTGATTATGTGTGTAAACTTAACAAAGCATTGTATGGTCTCAAGCAAGCTCCAAGAGCTTGGAATTTCAGGCTTGTTTCATTCTTGTAGGACAAAGGCTTTCGACCAAGCAAGGCAGATCCTTCACTCTTCATTAAAAAGTGTAACTCTGAGGTCATCTACGTGTATATGTAGATGATATTATATTGACAAGAAATGATGCAGATGGTATGAAGAAGATCAAAGATCAGATGAGAGAAGAGTTCAAGATAAGTGATTTGGGCTCACTTACCTACTTCCTAGGTTTGGAAGTTGTCTACAAAGATCATGGTTTGCTTCTCACTCAAAGAAAGTACATTAAGGACATGTTGGCAAAATTCAAGATGCAAGATTGTAAGATTGCAGGTACTCCAATGGAGGTCAATCACAAATTGAGCTCACATGAAGGTGAACTCATAGAGCACATCACATCATATCAAAGTCTAGTGGGTAGTCTCAACTATGCCACAGTGACAAGAGTAGATATATGTTACAGTGTGAGTGTGCTAAGTCAATTCATGCACACACCAAGGAAACCACATATGGATGCTGCCAAAAGGATTCTCAAGTATCTCAAAGGAACCATAAATGAAGGACTTTATTATCCTTATGTATCTGATTTAGGTTTGAAGCTATTTTCTGATGCAAATTGGGCTGGCTCCAAGGAAGATAGAAGGAGCACTTCAGGTTATCTTACCTTTGCAGGTTCAAAGCTTATTTTATGGTCATCTAAGAAGCAACCCACAGTTGCTCTCTCTTCTACTAAAGCTAAATACAGAGGTCTTGCCATAGCTACTCAGGAAGCTATGTGGATGAAGACATTATTCAAAGATCTTGGATTGGATTTTGGAACTCCAACTATTTATCACTAATCGGGAGAATACAAAGATGTTTATCACTCATATAAAGAATCTAGGAGATCAAATGGCGAGAGCATGTGTTCAAAAGTCAAGTGAGGATTAGCTAGCTCGACATTGTCTTTGAATCTGTCCGCCTAAGTTTGATGGTTTGGTAACTGCCCTTAATACTCAAATCAGACCTCAACCACTAATGTTTGAAGAATTCAGTGCCTTCCTCATGGAGGAGGAGCTACGGCTCAAGGCAAGGAGTGGTGGTAGCAAAGAGATGCTGCATTCATAGCAAATGCCAAAGGAGGCAAAGGAGACTCTTCAAAGATGGAGACAAAAAGAAACTATTTCCACAAAAAGAACAAAGGACACAAAATCCGAGACTGTCGCATCAAGCAGGCAGAACAGTAGAGTGGCTCTTCAAAAGGTGGCAAGGGCAAGGAGTTTCTCAACACAACCGAAATAAAGCTTGAGTTATTTTTTATGATAGAGGAGGTGTGCTCCTCGACTAAAGATTCAAGAATGGATCACTCATGGGTGTTGGACAGTGGTGCATCCTGTCACATGACAACGAGAAAAGACCTTTACAATTCCTTAAAGCCTCTAAAGGAACCCATCACAGTAAAGGTAGGGAACAATTTAAGATGTCCTATAGAGGATGAAGGTACGGTTTCTTTCATTAACTCTAATGGTGATGTCAGAAAGCTTTCAAATGTGTTGTATGACGTTCCACAAATCAAAAGAAATCTACTTTCAATAGCTCCTATAATTGTTCAAGGTCATCAAGTATCTTTCACTAAGATAGGAGCTAAGATTATGGACAATAACAACAACATTGTTGGGACTGGCATAAGGAGGAACAAGCTGTATGAGTTGCATGCTCTTACAACCACTACAAATATGGGTAGAAGTAAGTTATGGCATGAGAGATTCAACCACATTGGATACCCTGTACTGAAGGAGATGCATCATAGGGGTATGGTTGCACACCTATCATGGATTGCAGAAAATGAAGGAACCATGTGAAGCTTGCATGATGGGCAAACAACAGAGGAAGGCATTTCCACAGGAAAGCAAGAACAGAGCAAGCTATGCTTTACAATTGGTGCACGCTGACTTGTGCAGAAAAATGCCTACACATGCCTTGGGCAGATCTTCCTACTTCATGTTACTTGTCTATGAGTATAGCAGAAAGATGTGGGTGTACTTCCTTCGTGATAAGGCTCAAGCTTTTGGTAAGTTTAAATAATGGCTTCAACTTGTTGAAACTAAAACAAGGAAGAAGATGAAGAAATTCAAGATAGATGGTGGTGGTGAGTTCACATCAACAGAGTTTGAAGATTTCTGCAAGAGTAAAGGAACCACATCAACTCAGAGTGTCACATTGCCCTCAACAGAACGGTGTTGCAAAACATCATAATTGAACCATCATGGGGATGTAAAGGTGCATGTCAAAGGTAAAGTGTTCGCCTAATCAATTTTGGGTAGAGGCTATCAACATTGTTGACTACATCTTGAATCGAAGCTACACCAAGGCACTTGATGGAAAGACTCCACAAGAATCCTACACTCGTAAAAAGCCTTCTATTTCCCATTTCAAAGTATTTGGAAGTGAATGTTATGTATGTGTTCTAGATAGGAAGAGAAACAAGCTTCAACCAAAAAGCATCAAATGTATCTTCTTAGGGTACACCGAAGATAAGAAGGCTCATAAGCTTTATGACCCTTAAGCTAAGAAGATCGTGGTGAGTCGCAATGTGGTGTTTAAGGAGGGAGCAACCACATGCAGTGGAGGAGGAAAAGAGAGCTTCCACTTTATCATGAGGTGAAGGGGCAATGCACTATGAATCTAGCCCAAGAGCTATCCCTTCTACATAAGAGAAGGAAGCATCATCTTCAGATGATGAGTTTGAAACTCACCAACCTGTGGTCACCCAAGTGGAAAAGCCATTGCCACGTTGGGTGAGGCAACTCTATGGTTCTGCAAACCCCATCCCACAATCACTAGAATAGGTTGCAGATGGATCGAGGTGATCATAGATAATAGAGACAGGGAGACGGGTACACACCCATATTGTAAACCAACCCTGATGGCTGATCTCACTCAAGAAGACGCAAAGGAACCAACCACTGTGGAAGAGGCACTCCACTATCCGAATTGGAGGGCTACCATGCAAACAGAATAAAACAATATCATGAAGAATTGAACTTGGTGTTGGAGTTAGACGTCTGCGGAAGCACGCGAACAGCACAAGGAAGAAGAAGAAGCTTGGAGCACAACACACAAGACTGAATGTATTACTAGAGAATGTACAAAGATAAGTAGCCCATTAGGGCAATAGGCGTATATACAAGGGGGGGGGAAAAAACCTCCTAAAGAGGGAAAAAAGTGCCCCGGCGGTCCTAGAGTGTTCACACACATCACTACCTAAATATATCAACAAATCCCCCCTGGAAGTGATGCGGTGAACAAGGAGCTGGCACTCATGTATAAGGAAGTGCCGAGCTATGTGGAAATCACTCCACAAAAGGAAGTAAGCCCAAAGCTTTGCGGAAAGCTTCAAACTTCTCCCTAGGCAGAGCCTTCGTGAAAAGGTCTGCAATGTTCTCCTGCGTGGGCACATATGCCAAGCTGATCTCCCCAGCAGAGAACCTCTCCCTGACATAGTGATAATGCACCTCAATGTGCTTAGTGCGAGCATGGAACACAGGGTTCCTCGCAACTGCCAATGCGCTCTGACTGTCAGTGAAGATGGTGGTGGCAGAAGACTGGCCAACACCCAAATCAACCATAAGGCGTCTGAGCCACACACACACTCAACAGTCGCTGTGAAAGCTGCCCTATACTCAGCCTCACAACTGGAAGTGGCCACAGTAGGCTGCTTCTTGCTCAACCAAGATATACATGAGCTACCAAGCATGAAGCAAAAACCACTGGTGGACACACGAGTGTCATAGCAACCAGCCCAATCTGAGTCAGAAAAAGCATGCAAATCTGGCGGTAGTGATCCCCCCTTGGGATAAAACAACCCAAGTAGCCGAGTACCACTCAAGTAGCGAAAGATGCGCTTAACCGCTTTCCAATGCGTGACTCCTGGGCAATGCATAAACCTGCTCATCTGTGAGACAACAAACTGAATATCTGGCCGAGTAATGCATAAGTAAATCAAGCATCCAACGGCCTGCTGATAGAGAACAGCATCAAATGCATCTCCAGCATCATGAAGACTCAATCGTAAACCTGTCTCCATAGGAGTGGCAATAGGCTTACAGTCTTCAAGGCCAAAACGCTGCAATAATGTGTCAATATATTTCGTTTGACACAAAGCCATTCCACCATCAACTTGCATAAACTGAATGCCCAAATAGTGATGCAAATGCCCCAAATCAGACATCTCAAATGAGGCATGCAAATCAGCCTTGAAATCAGCAATATGCTTCTCAAGAGGACCAGTGAGCAGCATGTCGTCTACATAGACAACAATGATCAGAAGCACATCATTAGCACGCTTAACATATAAGGTGCTTTCAGTTGGACTGTTCTCAAAACCATGTGCAATCAGATAGGCATGTATTTTCTCATACCAAGCACGTGGTGCTTGCTTTAAACCATATAACGCCTTCTTTAACCTGCACACCTGATTTTCATGCCCTTTCTGCACAAAGCCACGGGGCTGAAAAACATACACTTCTTCATGCAAGTCACCATTCAGAAATGCTGTTTTAATGTCCAACTGATGTACATTCCAACCATGATGGGCTGCAAGTGCACAAATGCTCCGAACAGTAGTCATACGGCATGTAGGTGCAAAGGTCTCATCAAAATCAATGCCTCTTTCCTGCGCATAACCCTTTGCAACAAGCCTAGCCTTATACCTGTCAACTGTACCATCAGGTTTACGCTTCAGCTTGTATACCCACTTAGTGCCAATGGCCTTCTTGCCAGGAGGCAAGTCACATAAAGACCATGTACCATTCTTCATTATAGCATCATATTCAGATTGCATAGCAGCCATCCAATTTTCTGAATTTTGTGCTTCATCAAAAGAAACAGGCTCATTCTCATCACAGAGACTAGATGTAGCCATAGCATAGCAATCTGATGCAAAGGAGGTACTATGAGAGCCTGAACGAGTACGATATGACAAAGGTGCATCTAATTTGCTGTCACGCAAAGTCTGCACCAGCCATTTTGGCATAGTTTTTGCCTGTTCAATATCAGCTCTCTCATCAACAAGTGCATCATGTAAATCTGCATCAGAAATGGAATGATCTGCATCATCATATGAAACCTGCAAAGGCTGAGAAGTTGCCTCATTAGGACCAGCGCTAGCCTGTCCACCTGTAAAAAGAGGCATCAAAGTATCATACATGTCTTTGGAGCTAACAGATGTCTCCTTAGTACATGAAAGCAATGGCTGAATAGCATCTTCCACAAAGACAACATCACGGCTAACCAGAATGCGTTTAGTCTGTGGATGATACAGACGATAACCTTTACTTTCAGAACTGTACCCAACAAAAATACATTTTACTGCCTTATCATCCAATTTTCTGCGATGTTGTTCAGGCACTAATGCATATGCCAAACAACCAAAAGCACGCAGATGAGCAACAGATGGCTTGCGGTCATGCCAAGCCTCATATGGAGTGATGGACTGCAACGCTTTGGTGGGACACCTGTTCAGTACATATGCTGCATACATGACAGCCTCAAGCCAGAAACTATGTGGTAAAGCCTGACTTTTGACCATGCACCTCGCCATCTCCATGAGTGACCTGTTCTTTCGTTCAGCAACTCCATTCTGTTGAGGTGTATACGGCACTGTACACTGGTGTTTTATCCCACGTTCAGCCAGAAATGCATTAAAATCTGAAGACATATATTCCCCCCCTCGATCAGAACGGAGGGTGCCCATTTTACATGCTGACAGATTTTCAGCCAAAACCAAAAACTGTTTGAAGCACATGAACACTTCGGACTTTGCTTTGAGTGGATATACCCATGCATGCCTGGAAAAATCATCAATGAAAGTCACGAAGTAAAGGTAATTTCCAAAAGAGGGTGTCTGCATAGGACCACAGACATCACTATGTACAAGCTGCAATTTCTGCATAGCCCGAACTGAACCATCTTTTGGAAAGGAAGAACGCTGCATTTTGCCCAAAATACAGCCTTCACAAACATGTTTTCCAGGTGCCTCAAGTTTGGGCAAGGAGGACACCATTTCAGATTTCTGCAGGCGTAACAAACTAGCAAAATTCAGATGACCAAAGCGTGCATGCCAAAGCTTTGCATCTGACATAGCTTGAGAATCATGAACTGCACATGCCGAATCATTCACAGATCTTTCATAGTCTATGAGCTTATACAGCCCACGACATAAAATGCCAGAAGCAATAATCACATCGCCATTTGAGAGATCATGGACTGTACACCTGTCATCAACGAATTTCACAACCAAGCCAATCTTGGCTAATGTAGAAACTGATAACAGGTTCTTTTTGATCCCTGGCACAAATAAAGCATCTGACAAAGTGAAAGAACTACCATCAGCAGTAGTCAGAATGATCTTACCAACTCCCATAACAGGATAAGAGGAGTTATTGGCGCATGTGACAGTATTCCCTGTAGGGGCAGGCTCGAGTGAAGAGAAGAAACTGCGCTGCGAGGTAATATGTTTGGTCGCCCCACTGTCAAAGTACCAAACATCTGAGTCTACTGCAGACATGCACTGATCATGAGAAGATGGGTCAAAACTGCAGACAGTAGTAAACGCCCATTCTTCTTCCTGCACAAAATTTGCAGACTCTGTTTTTGGTGTAGAGGCCTCTGCAACAACCATTCCAGCCTCTTTCTTCTTTGCCTCTTTAGCAGCCAGTTTTGGACAGTTCTTTATAATATGATCATTTCCTTTACAGTACTTGCAGAACAATTTCTGCTTTTCTGATTTCTTCTCATCTTTATCCTGGTTCTTCGATTGTGCTGCATTTGCAGATTTCTGCTTACTAGTAGAAGAGCTCCATTTTCCTTTGCCCTTCTGACTAGCCAGGAAAGCTTGATCTGCAACACGCATAATGGACCTGTTCTGCCTGGACTGATCTTCCTGCAACAGAACAGAGACTAATTCCTCAAATGACAAGGCATTCGGATTGCCTTTCATCATCAATCGAAGAGTAGAGGCAAAACTCTGATATGAATCAGGAAGGCCATTCAGAACGGTCTGCACAAGTGAGCTATCTGGTATAACCTCATCAGCAGAAATCAATTGTTCCTTCAGGTCTTTGATCTTTGTAAGAAAACTGTCCATCGAATCACCTTCATTCATGTGCTCACTCTCCAACTGTTTTCGGAGGTAAGCAACACGAGCCTCATTCCTAGCCTGGTACAAAGTGGTAAGTGTATCCCAAGCATCCTTTGCTATTTTGCAAGAGCGAATATGAGGAATAATGGCACGTTTGACAGACAAAGCTATCAATGCATGTGCCTGGGCATCTCTGCCATCCCAACGAATCTGCTCTGCAGTAGGTGCAACAGAAACAACAGCACGAATAGGAATCTGCGGAATATCATCTTCGACACCATCTTCATCAGCTCCAACACTTGTATTTGCAGTACCTGTCGTTACAGGTGTAACAGGACGTCTTTCAACACCCTGCACAATGTTCCACAATCCTTTTGCAACCAGTACATGTCGCATCATATAAGCCCATAATGGGTAGTTGGTACCATCCAACTTATCCTCAACAGCCAACATACGGAATACATCACTGCTTTCAGCCATGGCCGGTGACTAAAATACCTTGATGCAGAAAATTGACTGTATCTCAAAAAGTTGAACAGAACTACCCAGACGAGTTCTGCTAGACCTGTAGCAGACTTCGAGACGCTTAAACTAGCGAACAGAAACTGGTATATACCTTTGGCACAAAAGGACGAAATAGCCTGCACAAGCACTGCGATAGTGCGTTCGGAGGCCGAAACGAGCTCAGATCGCGATTTCGGCACCACAGAGCGAAGCCGTTTTGATCTCGGAAACACTCTGAGTATGCTCACCAAATTTTGTGCGAATCTGAGACTGCAAACGGAGGAGTGTCGACGGCGCCCTAGAAGAAGCAACGACCTGCTCTGATACCAATTGTTGGAGTTAGACGTCTGCGGAAGCACGCGAACAGCACAAGGAAGAAGAAGAAGCTTGGAGCACAACACACAAGACTGAATGTATTACTAGAGAATGTACAAAGATAAGTAGCCCATTAGGGCAATAGGCGTATATACAAGCCGGGGGAAAAAAACCTCCTAAAGAGGGAAAAAAGTGCCCCGGCGGTCCTAGAGTGTTCACACACATCACTACCTAAATATATCAACACTTGGGACTAGTGGATCAGCCCCCTAAGCGTAAAGTCATTGGCACCAAGTGGGTCTAGAAGCTAAAGTACAAGGTTGATGGTACTCTAGAAAAGTACAAATGAAGACTTGTTGCACAAGGCTACTCACAAATTGAAGGCATTCAATTTTTGAATCATTTGCCCCAACTGCAAGGATGACTACTATCCGAGTAGTACTAATAGTGGTTGCACATAAGCATTGGCCAGTCTATCACATGGATGTCAAATCAGTGTTCCTAAATGGAGAACTCAAGGAGGAGGCATATGTGTCTCAACCACCAGGGTTTGAGGCTCCCCATTTAGAGAACAAGGTATGTAACCTGAAGAAGGCTTTATATGGACTAAAACAAGCCCCTAGGGCATGATACCAGCAGATAGATAAGTATCTTTTGGATCTAGCTTCCAAAAGATGTGCTTCTTACGCTAACTTTTATGTCCTAAAGAGAGGAGGGAAGACAATTGTGCTTGTACTCTATGTAGATGACCTTTTGATTATAGGAAATGATGATGCTCTTCTTCAACAAATGAAAGATGCCATGAGTTTAGAATTTGAAATCAGAGACTTGGGCTCAATGCATTATTTCTTGGTCTTGAAGTTTGGCAAGAACCAGGGAAGATTTTCATCTCTCAACAAAGTATGCAAGATAGATATTGAAGACATTCGACATGGAGGATTGCAAAGAAATTTCTACACCTATGGATGTCAACAGAAAATTATCTATTGGAGATACTTCATCTCTAGTGGATATTGGAAGATACAAGAAATTAGTTGGAATGTTCATCCACTTGTGCAATAGAAAACTAGATAACTCTTATGTTGGAGTAGTAAACATGTTCTCTAATAAGCCCTACCAAACTCATTGTAAGGCAAGCATGCAGATACTCAGGTATGTGAACCTTTGATTATGGTATTCTTTATGAAGAAGGATCATCTTTGGTCAGATACTATGACTCAGATTGGCGAGGATATATTGATTCTAGAAAATCAGTTTCTAGATATTGCTTTTCTTTAGGATCAGGGATTTTCTCTTCGATCAGTAAGAAGCAATTGACTATAGCATTATCTTCTACTGAAGCTGAGTACAAAGCTACATGTGTTGCAACATGTGAAGCAGTATGGTTGAGGAGGATCCTATGGCACATAGGAATACAAGGACAGGAGGCTACAAAGCTGAAGTGTGACAACCAAAGTTGCATGGCCATTACGAAGTATCATGTTTTCCATGCATGTACCAAGCACGAAGAAATTCAGTATCACTATGTGTGTGAGTTGATTGAGGATGGGGTTGTGGAGATAAGCTATTGTCCAAGTGAAGAAAATGGAGTAGACATCTTCACCAAGGTTCTTGGGAGAGAGAAACTTCTTCGACACTTTCCAAAGCTTGGGATTGGACCAAGGAGGTAGTTCACTATAGGGTGGAAATTGAGGGGGAGTGTTAGATATGATCAATACTCCGACCTCAAGTGACCGAAAATGATCCATGATGCTCTAAGTTGTAAGGTCCCCATTATGAGGAGAAGACATTGTGAGAGCCTAGACATTTGTGGAACCCTAGCTTCTAAGTTAGGTGAGGTCTATGTGTGACCGTTGATGGTTATAGATGATCTTTATGAGCCTAGCCATTAGGTTAGGTAGGGCATAAACTTTTGGCCCATTGGGTTGCCATTCAAGGCAAAAATAAAGGCCTTGTGGCATCATGTGGTTTCCCCATAGAACCTTAATGGGGGGAGTGCAGCCTTCTGCAGGGTCCAAGGGGCCTATCCCCCTAATTCGTAGGGCCGAGATCGTAGGACTTCTAGTCGTGGATGTTTGGACATTTTTTGACTGAAATTTTTCAGCCATGTTTGGCTAGAAATTCTCTGCATTTTCAGCCCTATTTGACTGGAATTTTTCAGCCCTTTGAACCTTAGTTGACTGGTCTACATGGCCATACTCAAACACACCATTTTGGAACAAAGGCATGAGTGTATCGAACACATCTTGTGAGCTAACTGTTGGCAGTTTTTTGCATTCAAGTAGAGGGAAAACTAAATTTTCAGCAAATACCACATCTCGACTCACAATAATTGTGTTCTTCAATGGATGGTACAACCGATATCCCTTACTTTCAGCACTATAACCAACAAATATACATTTCTTTGCCTTGTCATCAAGTTTGTGATGTTCTTGTGATGGCACAAGAGCATATGCCAAACAATCAAACACACGCATATGACTAACCATAGGCTTATGACCATTCCAAGCCTCATAAGGAGTGATGACTCTCAATGCTTTTGTAGGGCAGCGATTCAACACATAATTTGCACACATGACCGCTTCCATCCAAAATTTATCAGGAAGATGCTTTCCTTTAACCATACATCGTGCCATTTCAAGTAGAGTTCTATATTTACGCTCGGCAACACCATTTTGTTGAGGTGTATATGGCACCGTACATTGGTGTGAAATACCTCTTTCACGAAGAAAAGCATTAAACTCATGTGACATGTACTCACCACCACGATCCGTGCGTAGAGTCAAAAGCTTTTGTGAAGAAAAATTTTCACCCATAGCTAAAAATGCTTTGAAGCAAGAAAATACCTCATTCTTTGCTTTCATAGGATACACCCATGTATGGTAAGTAGCATCATCAATGAAGGTAACAAAATATACATGCTTCCCAAAAGATGGAGTCTTGATGGGACCACATACATCACTATGAACAAGTTGTAATTTTCTTGTAGTGTGTGTATGACCATCTTTTGGAAAAGAAGCACAATGCATTTTTCCAAGAATGCAACCTTCACATGCATGCTTTTCAATGGACTCAAGTGTAGGCAAGCCAATAACCATGTCCTTATTTTGCAAGTAGAGCAAACTTTTGAAGTTTAAATGACCAAAACGAGCATGCCAAAGCTCCATTTCAGCCATGGAAGAAGTATGAGCAACTAAGGCATTTGAGGCAGTCCTCTTGTATGCATCCATGCGATACAAACCATTACATAATGTACCGGACATCACAATAACATCGCCATTGCTGAAATCATGAACCATACACTTATCATCAACAAAGTGTACATGAAGTCCAGCTTTGGCAATCAACGAAACTGAAATTAAGTTCTTCTTGATACCGGACACATACAATGAATTTTTCAAGAGAATCACACCTCCATTTGCAGCCGTAAGCTCAATTTCTCCTACTCCAATGATAGGATAAGAGGCATTGTTTGCACACACCACATGTCCTCCTTTAGGTGCATCTTTCAAAGAGGCAAAAAACCTTTTGCATGATGTTATGTGCTTTGAAGCACCACTATCAAAGAACCAATCCGAATCAGCCTCACTCACAACCATACATTTAGAATGTAAAGAAGCATCATAATGGCATGTAACAACGCATGCCCAGAAATCTTGAGTTGTTAGCTTCATCATTCTTTGCATTTGCTGAATTTTCAGCAATAGACATGCCGGATTCCTTCTTCTTTTCATTGCGTTTAGCAAGCTTTCTACACTCATCAATAGTATGACCAGACTTCCGACAATACTTGCATCTCTTCTTCTTTTGCAAATCACCATCATTAGAGGAATGAGTGGAAGAGGAAGCTTGAGGCTTTGGTTTTGATGAACCCAAAGCTGAACCATACTTGATTTTCCCCTTTTGTGAGATAGCAAGTGCTTGCGTTCCCTCAATCAAACCACTCCTATTCACTCTAGATTGCTCTTCTTGCAAAAGAAGAGACACAACCTCATCAAATGCATACATATTAGGATTTCCCTTTGCAACCAAACAAAGTGTAGTAGCAAAGCTTTGAAAAGATTCTGGTAATCCTTTCAACAATGTAGAAATGAGTGATGCATCCATAATGATCTCATCTATGTTTGCCAATTGCTCTTTCAAGTCCTTGATGCGTGTCACATACACATCCACTGACTCATTTTCAGCCATACATACATCCTCAAGTTTCTTCCTCAAGTATGCAACATGTGCCTCATTACCCACGACATACAAAGAAGTAAGAGTGTCCCATGCGTGTCTCGATGTAGAACATGACCGAATGTGTGGAACTATATGACGCTTCACTGAAAGCGCAATCAAAGCATGAGCTTGAGCATCTTTTCCATCCCATCTAAGCTAATCCTGTGTAGGTGGAGAAGGAGAAACCACTGTACTCGAAGAAGAAGCTCCATCTGTGACAGTAGACTGTGAAGTAGAAGCACCTGCCGGTCTTTGATCTACATCTGCCACTATGTTCCAAAGTTGTTTTGCAACAAGAACATGCTTCATCATGTAAGACCACATCGGATAGTTGGTCCCATCAAGCTTATCTTCAGCTTGAAGCATGCCAAACAAGTCATTGCTACCCACCATTTCACTAAGGAACAAGAATGTCACAAAATCTTCACTTCGATGAAAGCTGAAATGAGTGCTGAAATTTCAACTCACAAATTGTCTCTCTGATGGCGATTCTGACTGCACGAATGGCTTCAAAATGGGCGTAAAACTCCAGCGTACCTGGTAGAAATGTTTCCGGGCTGCTGAAATTCACACTTCTATGCTCTGAAGTCGATTTGCACTGTTAAAGTGCGCGCGTGCCGTGACGCGGAAAACCAAAACTTGAGAAGGATTTGAACTTGGCTCTGATACCACTATTGGGTGTGTGTAGAAGTGCGAGAGACACACGAGAAGCACACACAAAGAGCACAAACGTAGCAAGACACACGAAGAAGACGATGGTTGGACGGTGCCGTCTGTGGGAACATTTGCATCAAAATATGGCTGAAACTTTTGTGTCAAAATATGGCTGAACATTTGCGTCAAAATATGGCTGAAACTGAGCATGAAATTCAGCCCCCACATGATGTACATATTGAAGATGTTTTACATAATGAACGCATTCTATCAAGAGTGCACAAGCTATGCCAAAGTGGCTGAAACAAACTTTGCAGGACAGCAAATTGAGTGCACCTTTACTTGGTAGAACAAGATCAAGCTCTCACCATGCATCAAGTAATTTTGTGGATTATTCTCTTATTGCTACATCATGTAATGAAGAGCCACTTTCTTTTGAAGATGCATCTGATGATCCGCAATGGATGAGTGCTATGCAATCAGAAATGGATTCCATACATAGGAATGGTACTTGGGAGTTATGTGAATTGCCAAAAGGAAAGAATGCCATTGGTACAAAGTGGGTTTACAAGATTAAGAGAAAATCTGATGGTAGCATTGATCGTTACAAAGCTAGATTGGTTGCCAAAGGATATGCACAACAATATGGCATTGACTATGAGGAAACTTTTGCACCTACTTCACGCATGACTACCATTCTACCGTGGTTGCATTGGCTGCCCATCGAGGTTGGAAAGTGCATCAGTTGGACATAAAAACAGCCTTCTTGAATGGTGATTTGCAAGAAGAGGTCTATGTGAAGCAAGCTCCTTGATTTGCTATGAAAGGGAAAGAGCATATGGTTTGTCGCTTGCATAAAGCCTTATATGGTCTCAAGCAAGCTCCACATGCATGGTATGACAAAATACATAAGCACTTGATTGCTCTTGGCTGCACATGTAGTCCGATTGAAAGAACGTTCTATGTACACAAAAATGGGGCTGATCTTATAGTGCTTGTTCTTTATGTCGATGACATACTCTTGACTGGATCATGTGATGCAAAACTTGACATTCTTATGTTTGATTTGTAGCATACTTTTGATGTCACTTATCTTGGTCTTTTGAGCTACTATCTTGGCATCCAGTTTGTATCCGTTGAGGGGGGAATTGTTATGCATCAAGCAAAGTATGTTGAAAAACTAATTCAACGTTTTGATTTTGAGGATTGTAAGCCAGTTTCCACACCAGTTGAGACAAGATTCAGGTTCTCAGTTGAGGATTCCAGTGATGCATTTGACACTCCTCTTTATCGACAAGCTGTGGGATGTCTTATATATGCATAGCCTTGGCACTAAGCATTGGCAAGCGGTGAAACATGTGTTTAGATATCTCCGAGGCACTTTGAGCTTAGGTCTCTTTTATGGCAGAGATGTTCAACCATGCTTGCATGCTTTTATAGATAGTGATTGGGCTGGTTGTTATGATACTCGCGTGTCCACTAGTGGTAATTGCTTTTTCCTTGGAGACTCATGCATATCTTGGTTGAGTAAGAAGCAACCTACAGTGGCGACATCAAGTTGTGAAGCTGAGTACAGGGCAGTTTTCACAGCTACAGTGGAGTGTATATGGCTGAGACGCCTATTGATGGATCTTTGCATGGAGATTGATGCTGCTACGCATATTCTCACAGATAGTCAGAGTGCTTTGGCTATTGCACGAAACCCAGTGTTTTATGCACGGACCAAACATATTGAGGTGCATTATCACTATGTGAGAGAGTGCCTTCATGTAGAAGATATTGATTTGGTATATGTGCCTACACAAGATAATGTGGCAGACATATTCACCAAAGCTCTTCCACGGTAGAAGTTTGAAGCTTTTCGCAAAGCTTTAGGCTTGTTACCTTGTGGTGGCTGATCTGTCACTCCCTGTATGTGTTCACATCATTCGCTTCAGGGGGGTTTGTTACACATATTTGTTACACTTATGTGTTCCTCGAGTAGCTTTGATGTGAATCTTTTCCCTATACATGGGCACTTTTTACTCTAGTGCTGGCTAGAGGTTTTTTCCCCATGTTACCACATACTTGATACTCTCATATGTGGTGGTACTTTGTACTTAAGGATATTATTTAGCTATTACTTCAGTTCAGTTTATCGATCAATAGAGAGAGCTATTCCAGCCATCATCTTCTCCATGTGTCTTGCTGTGTTTGTGCTCTTTGTGTGTGCTTCTCGTGTGTCTCTCGCACTTCTACACACACCCAATAGTGGACATATTATTGGATTTTATATTTTGCTCACTATTGTGTATCTCAGGACTGTGTTTATCTATACCGACTCCCCTTGTAAAAGTTATATAAGTGCGGCCCAGGCATAGCATTGTGCACTAGTAATCCCTTCATCTAGAGTCTGTCTAGATTGCCATCTAAGCTCCACATTGGTAGCACATGAGTGGACAACACCATCATTGTCACTACATTATGCTCATCAATATGAGAATTTAAGTTCTATATCTCTTAGTCTGTGTCTATCTTTGTCTGTGTTTTTCTCTCAACTCTATCTACATATCTATTCCATTGTGTTGTTATTTCCTTATAGTCACATGTGTTAACAACTCCTCTAATCCTGTAATGAGAGTTGGTAAGATCCTTCTCACTACTATTGATGGTGGCACTTTCACATTTTCAGATGCTTTGTATTGTGCCAATGATCAAGAAAAATCTTTTGTCAGTTTCAACATAAATTAAGATTGGCTTGGTTGTGAAATTTATTGATTACAGATGTATAGTTCATGATCTCTCAAACTACGATGTTATTATTACTTTTGGCATTTTATGGGCTATATAAGATCATAAAATATGCAAAATCTATGAATGATTCAACATGTGTAGCTCAAGATTCTAAGGCTATCTCAGAAGCAAAGCTCTACCATGCATGCCTTAGTCATCTGAATTATGTTAGTTTGTTATGCCTGCAAAAATTTGAAATGGTGTCTTCTCTGCCTAAACTTGAGGGACATTGTAATCATGCATGTGAAGGCTATATTTTGGACAAAATGGAGCATTCTTCCTTCCCTTAAGATGCTTCTGTTTGAGCTACTCATAAGTTGTAACTTCTTTGTAGTGATATTTGTGGTCCAATACAAAAAATCTATGGATGATTCAACATGTGCACTACATGATTCTCATGCTATGTCAAATGCAAAGCTTTGGCATGCATGCTTTGGTCATCTGAATTTTGCTAGTTTGCTATGCTTTCAGAAATCTAAAATGGTGTCCTCTTTGCACAAACTTGAGGCACCTAGCAAACATGTATGTGAAGGCTTTATTTTGGGTAAAATGCAACATTTCCCATTTCCAAAAGATAGTTCAATTCGAGCTACATAGAAATTGCAGCTTGTTCATAGTGATGTTTGTGGTCCTATGTAGACACTTCTTTTGGAAATTATCTTTATTTTGTGACTTTCATTTATGATTTTTCCAAGCATGCATGGGTATATCCATTGAAAGCAAAGTCCAAAGTGTTTATAAGGTTCAAATAGTTTTTGGTTTTGGTTGAAAATCTATCAACATGTAAAATGGGCACCCTTCATTCTAATCGAGGGGAGGAATATATGTCTTTTGAATTTAATGCATTTTTGGCTGAATGTGGGATAAAACATCAGTGCATAGTATCGTATACACCTCAACAGAATGGGGTTGTTGAATGGGAGAATAGGTCACTCATGGAGATGGCAAGGTGTATGGTCAACAGTGAGGCTTTTCCACATAATTTCTGGCTTGAGGATGTTATGTGTGCATCATATGTACTTAACGGGTGTTCCACTAAAGCATTGCCCTCTATCACTCCATATGAGGCTTGCCATGGTCGCAAGCCATCTGTTGCTCATGTGCGTGTTTTTTGTTCTCTTACATATGCATTAATGCCTGAACAACATTACAGAAAATTGGATGATAAAGTAGTGAAATGTATTTTTGTTGGGTACAATTTTGAAAGCCAAGGCTATCGTCTGTATCATCCAAAGACTAACCACATTTTGGTTATCTGTGATGTTGTTTTTGTGGAAGATATTATTCAACCATTACTTTCATATACTAAGAAGACATCTGTTAGCTCCAAGGTCATGTTTGATACTTTGCTGCCTCTTTTTATAGGTGGAAAGCCTAGTGCTGGTCCTAATGAGGCAACTTCTCAATCTTTAAAGGTTTCATGTGATGATGCAGATCATTCCATTTCTGATTCAAATTTACATGTTGCACTTATTGATGAGAGAGCTAATGAGGAGGATAAAACTATGTCAAAATGGCTTCTACAGACTTTGCATGACATTAAATTAGATGCACCTCTATCATATCATACTTGTTACGCTCTCATAGTGCCTCTTTTGCATCAGATTGCTCTGCTATGGCTGCCTCTAGTCTCTATGATGAGAGTGAGCTTGGTCTTTATGTGACTTGCCTCTTGGCAATAAGGCCATTAGCACTAAGTGGGTATACAAGTTGAAGTGTAAGCCTGATGGAATAGTTGATAGATATAAGGCTAGGCTTGTTGCAAAGGGTTATGTGTAGGAAAGAGGCATTGATTTTGATGAGACCTTTGCACCTACATGCCGAATGACTACTATTCATAGCATCTGTGCCTTGCATATCATCGTGGTTGGAATGTACATCAGTTTGATATTAAAACTGCATTTCTAAACAGTGACTTGCACGAATAAGTGTATGTTTTGCAACCACATGGCTTTGTGTAGAAAGGGCATGAAAACCAAGTGTGCAGGTTGAAGAAGGCATTGTATGGTTTAAAGAAAGCACCACATGCTTGGTATGAAAAGATACATGCCTATTTGATTGCACATGGTTTTGAGAATAGTCCAATAGAGATCACCTTATATGTTAAGCATGCCAATGTTGTGCTTCTGATCATTTTTGTGTATGTTGATGACATGCTGCTCATTGGTCCTCATGAGAAGCATATTGCTGACTTTAAGGCTGATTTGCATCTCTCATTTGAGATTCTTGATTTGGGGCATTTGCATCATTATTTGGGCATTCAATTTATGCAAGTTGATGGCAGAATAACTTTGTGTCAAACAAAATATATTGACACATTATTGTAGTGTTTTGCCCTTGAACATTACAAACCTATTGCCACTCCTATGGAGACATGTTTACGATTGAGTCTCCATGATGCTGGAGATGCATTTGATGCTATTCTCTCAGCAAGTAGTTGGATGCTTGATTTACTTATGCATTACTCGGCTAGGTATTTAGTTTGTTGTGTCATAGATGAGGAGGTTTATGCATTGCCTAGGTGTCAAGCATTGATAGGCGGTTAAGTGCATCTTTTGCCACTTGAGTGGTACCCGACTACTTGGACTATTTTATCCTAAGTGGGATCACTACCGCCAGATTTACATGCTTTTTTTACTCTAATTAGGTTGGTTGCTATGACACTCGTGTGTCCACTAGTGGCTTTTGCTTCATGCTTGGTAGCTTATGTATATCTTGGTTGAGCAAGAAGCAGCCTACTGTGGCCACTTCCAGTTGTGAGGTTGAGTATGGGGTAGCTTTCACAACGATTGTTGAGAGTATGTGGCTCAGATGCCTTATGTCTGATTTGGGTGTTGGTCAGTCTTCTACCGCCACCAACTTCACTAACACTCAAAGCACATTGGCAGTTGTGAGGAACCCTGTGCTCCATGCTTGCACTAAGCACATTGAGGTGCATTATCATTTTGTCAGGGAGATGTTCTGTGCTAGAGAGATCAGGTTGGCATATGTCCCCATGCAGGAGAACATTGAAGACCTTTTCATGAAGGCTCTACCTCTGGAGAAGTTTGAAGCTTTCCGCAAAGCTTTGGGCTTACTTCCTTTTGTGGATTGTTTCCACATACCTCGACACTTCCTTATACATGAGTGCCAACTCCTTTTTCTTTTCATCACTCCCAGGGGGGATTTCCTGATATATGTGATGTGTGTGAAAATACTAGGACCATTGGGGCACCTTTTTTCCTCCTTAGGAGGTTTCTTTCCCCTAGCTTGTATATACACTTATTGTCCTAAGGGGTGACTTATCTTTGTACATTCTAGTGGTTATACGTTCAATATTGTGTGTTGTGCTCCAAGCTTCTTCTTCTTCCTTGTGTTGTTCACGTGCTTCCGTAGATGTCTAAACTCCAACATGGTTGCAAGCCATGTGTTGCTCCTATGCGTGTTTTTTTTTTGTCTAGCATATGCATTTGTGCTTGAAAAACAACACGAAAAATTGGATGATAAAGTAGTGAAATGTATTATTGTTGGGTACAGCTCTAAAAGCAAAGGTTATCATCTATACATCCACATATGCAATGCATTTTTGTTAGCCATGATGTTGTTTTTGTGGAAGATGAAATTTATCCATTACTTTCATGCACTAAGGAGAAATTACTTAGTTCCTAAGATGTGTATGAAAATTTCTTGCCTTTTCTTATAGGTGGACAATCAACTTCTTCTCCAAATGAGGTAACTTCACAACATGTATAAGTTTCACATGATGATGGATATCATTCCATTTTCAATATGGATTTACATGATGCACTTGTTGATGAGAGGGTTGTCATAAAAGATGCTAAAACTATGCCTAAATGGCTTGCACGGACTTTGAGAGATATAAAATTTGGTGCATCTCTGTTTGTACTCGTTCAAACACTCGTAGTGGCTCTTTTGCATCAGATTGCTATGCAATGGTTGCCTCTAGTTTGCAATGAGAATGAGCCTGTTTACTTTGGTGAAACATAAAATTTAGAAAATTCTATGGCTTCCATGCTATCAAAATATGATGCTATTATGAAGAATGGTACCCTAGTACTTATGTGATTTGTCTCCAGGAAAAAAGGCCATTGGAAATAAATGGGTATACAAGCTAAAAGGTAAACATGATGGAACAATTGACAAGCATAAGGCAAGGCTTGTTGCATAAGGTTATGCTCAAGAGAGAGGCATTGATTTTGATAAGACCTTTGCTTCCACATGCATAATGACCAATGTTCATAGCATTTGTGCACTTGTGGCTCATCATGGTTGGATGTACATCAGTTGGACATTAAAATCGCATTTTTGGATGGTGACTTACATGAAGAACTGTATGTATTTCAGCCCCATGGTTTTGTGCAAAAAGGACATGAAAATAAAGTGTGTAGATTGAAGAAGGTATTATATGATTCAAAGCAAGCACCACATGCTTGGTATGAAAAAGATACATGCATACTTGATTGCACATGGTTTTTAGAACATTATAATGCAAAGTATTTTATATGTTAAGTGTGCAGATAATGTACTTCTAATCATCATTGTATATGAGAAGATACATGCCTATTTGATTGCACATGGTTTTGAGAACAGTCCAACTGAAAGCACCTTATATGTTAAGCGTGCTAATGATGTGCTTCTAATCATTGTTGTTTGTGTTGACGACATGCTGCTCACTGGTCCTATTGAGAAGCATATTGCTGATTTTAAGGCTGATTTTCATGCCTCATTTGAGATGTCTGATTTGGGGCATTTGCATCACTATTTGGGCATTCAGTTTATGCAAGTTGATGGTGGGATGGCTTTGTGTCAAACGAAATATATTGACACATTATTGGAGCGTTTTGGCCTTGAAGACTGTAAGCCTATTGCCACTCCTATGGAGACAGGTTTACAATTGAGTCTTCATGATGCTAGAGATGCATTTGATGCTGTTCTCTATCAGTAGGCTGTTGGATGCTTGATTTACTTATGCATTACTCGGCCAGATATTCGGTTTGTTGTCTCATAGATGAGCAGGTTTATGCATTGCCCAAGAGTGAAGCATTGGCAGGCGGTTAAGCGCATCTTTCGCTACTTGAGTGGTACTCGGCTACTTGGGTTGTTTTATCCCAAGGGGGGATCACTACCGCCAGATTTCCATGATTTTTTTGACTCTGATTGGGTGGGTTGCTATGACACTCATGTGTCCACTAGTGGCTTTTGCTTCATGCTTGGTAGCTCATGTATATCTTGGTTGAGCAAGAAGCAGCCTACTGTGGCCACTTCCAGTTGTGAGGCTAAGTATAAGGCAACTTTCACAGCGACTATTGAGTGTGTGTGGCTCAGACGCCTTATGGCTGATTTGGGTGTTGGTTAGACTTCTGCCACCACCATCTTCACTGACAGTCAGAGCGCATTGGCAGTTGCGAGGAACCCTATGTTCCATGCCCGCACTAAGCACATTAAGGTGCATTATCACTATGTCAGGGAGAGGTTCTCTACTAGGGAGATCAGCTTAGCATATGCGCCCATGCAGGAGAACGTTGCAGACCTTTTCACGAAGGCTTTGCCTAGGGAGAAGTTTGAAGCTTTCCGCAAAGCTTTGGGCTTACTTCCTTTTGTGGAGTGATTTCCACATAGCTTGGCACTTCCTTATACATGAGTGCCAGCTCCTTGTTCACTGCATCACTCCCAAGGGGGATTTGTTGATATATTTAGGTAGTGATGTGTGTGAACACACTAGGACTGCCGGGGCACTTTTTTCCCTCTTTAGGAGGTTTTTCCCTCGGCTTGTATATACGCCTATTGCCCTAATGGGCTACTTATCTTTGTACATTCTCTAGTAATACATTCAGTATTGTATTGTGTTGTGCTCCAAGCTTCTTCTTCTTCCTTGTGTTGTTTACATGCTTCCGCAGACATCTAACTCCAACAGATAGTATTGTATGAGAGTTTCATAAGAAACATTAATAATTTCATAAGTTAGCTAATACATTTTGTGAAGCAAACTTTCCTGAATATAGTGATAGTTCATAGAAGTGTTAATTGTTCATAAATTGGCAAAGGTTTTCAAAATTGAAAGAAGTTTTGAGTTATGCTTGATGTAGGGGTGTTCTAAATTCAAGTATAGCTTGTCTTTTGGAGATTAATCATCTCCATCAGTGGTATCAGAGCATATTTGATCAAAGTTGAAGGAAAGGAAGACCTCGACTATTGCAGACATATAAAATTCCACATTTGAAGATTCAAAGGGAGAAAGTGTGAAGGAAAAGATAAAGAGACACATGAGAGCAATCAAAAGGATCATAAGGAGTAAATTTTGAAGCAAAGGTACATCCATTACTTATAAGGTTGAAAATGTGTTAGTATAGGTGAAGAAAGAATGGGAGATAGTATTCAAATTGAGAAGTTGGAGAGAGAGAACTATCCAGCTTGGTCCATGAGGATGGAAGCTCATCTTATGAGCAAAGCTCTGATGGGATACATTATAGGAGAAGAAGAGAAGATAGAATTCAAAGATCTTACTGTCTACGAGGAAGGAACTTGTAGACTTGAAAGTTTGGATGAAGAAGGATGCTCAAACAAGGAGCATCATCTACATGGCAGTAAATGATTATTTGCTTCCTCATATTAGAGGAATTGAAAGTGCAAGTGATATATGGAGTGCTTTGGAGGAGCATTTCCAGAATACAGCCAATTCAAGGAAAGCATCACTATGGGAAGGGTTTACCACATTCAAGAAGAAGGCTTCACAATCGGTATTTGATTATGTGACAAAGATGAAAGACATTGCTTATTCTCTAGGTGCAGTTGATGAAGACATTGAAGAAGATAAATTGGTAAGACAAATTCTCATAGCTCTAAGAGGAGATGAGAAGTGGAAGCCTTTCATATTGTCAACAAAACTTTCATTGGATCATTTCACTCCTGATTTGAATCAATTGCTAGGTCATATGTTAACTTTTGAGAATGATATCAAAGGAGATGTTGATAAGAGTGTAGGTCATGCAATGTATTCTAAGGATAAGAAGAAGGCTATCAAAGGAAAGCAACAATCAATTTAAGATGAAGGTACTTCAAGCCAAGCAAACTTCCTAAGAGGAAGAGGAAGTGGCAAAAGTAGAGGAAGAGGCAGAAACAACAAGGATAATGTCAAAGCTTGTTGGATATGTGGTAAGACTAATCATCTTTCTCATGAATGTTGGCATAACAATCAAAGTGTTAGAAGATTTAATCAAAGTTATAATCAAAGAGGCAAAGGTGGAAGAAATCAGAGAGGAAGTTTTAGAGGTAGAGGTAGTAGAGGCTTCTTTGGAAGAAATGGTGGAAGAAAGTTTCAAGGTCGATCCTACAACAATACCTACTACAATTATGCATAAAATCAGAAGGAGGAGTCAACCTTAATCATGAATGCAAGATGCTGAGTCGTAACATTGCTTGAATGACTCATTTGGAGAATTAAGTGGTTAATCATATAGTTCAAAAATGTGACAATACAAAGCACAGGTGAAGTCTATTAGGTCACTAAAAGCCAAGGATGGAAGTACTCTTTTGAGTAAGGTTTTGTATGTTCCTACAATTCCAAAGAATTTGATTAGTGTAGGACAAATTATGGAAAAAGGATATGAGGTAAGGTTTACTAATGATGGAGTTTATGTTGAAGACCATAATCAAGGGTATAAGCAAATTTTTATAGGAAAGAAAGAAGGAAAGCTTTTTACATTGAAGGTGCAAGGTAATGTTGGACATGCCTTGTTCACATATAGAGAGCAAAAGATATATGAGTTGGATCTTTGGCACAAAAGGCTTGGACATTTCAATGAAAGAGGTATTAAAGATATGATTAACAATGGTTCAATACTTGGATTACCTAATGTTGCAGGTCAACACATGACATACAGATGTGAAGCATGTCAATTAGGTAAGGCTCATAAGCAATTATATAACAAACAAGGTTTCATGTATTCAAAAAGACTTGAATTAGTGCATGAAGATGTGTGGGGTCCTTCAAAGGACTTTAGCATAAATGGTTCGAGATATTATGTCATTTTTGTTGATGACACTACTAGGTGGATCACTATTTATGTGATCAAAGATAATTCAAAAGTATTTAGCACATTTAAACACTATCATGTATATGCATAAAGGTTTACAAGACAAAAATTGAAGAGATTGAGGTCAAATGCAAGGGGAGAGTATTTCTCAAATGAATTCATTGATTATTTATGGAATGCAAGTATAAAGAGAGAAGTTACTTGCAGGTACTCTCCTCATGGAAATGGTATAGTAGAAAGGAGAAATGAAACCCTTGTTGAGTTTGCAAGGTCAATGATGAAGGCGAAGAATTGCCCTAACTATTTGTCGTTTGAGGCTGTAAATATAGCCACATACTTGGTTAATAGGCTACCATGTAAATCTTTGTAGGGTGTGACACCATATGAAGCTTGGTGGGGTAAGAGACCTACATTAGATCATTGCAAAGTATTTGGTTGTTTAGCCTATGCTTATGTTCCTTCTCAATTAAGGCATAAATTAAAACCAAAGGCTGAAAAATATGTGTTCAATAGTTATGATGATGACAAGCAAATGGGATACAGGTTGTGGAGTCCATCCACAAAGCAATTTCTTGTCAAAGGATGTTACATTTGATGAGCAAGTACTTGGTATATAGGTACAAATAGTGCTTATCTAGGTCTTGAGGAAGTATTGAGTCAAAACAAGGGTAAGTCAAAGGTTCAAATATCAGATGAAGAAGACAATGTTGAAGCTCAAATTGATGGTGAAGAAATTTCAAGGTCTGATCCAAAATATGATGAACCAAAAACTTGAAGGAGTGGAGAACTCAGAACATCATCAACGAGCAAAAGGCAACCCAAAAGGTATAGTTATGATACTTCATTCTTGACTACTAAACATTATGCTTACATGATAAAGATAGATGAAGGTCCTTCTACATATGATGAGGCAAGATGAAAGGAGAATTGGGAGAAAGCTATGAAGGAATAATATGATTCTCTCATTGAGAATGAGACTTGGGACTTAGTGTCAAAACCAGGTAATCAAAAAGTGATAGGATGCAAATGGGTTTACAAAACGAAAAAATATGCAGATGGAAGTGTGTCTACGTACAAAGCTAGACTTCTTGTAAAAGGGTATGCACAAACATATGGTGTGGGCTATGATGAAACTTATAGTCTTGTTGAAAAGATGACAACCTTAAGAACTCTCATAGCCATTGTTGCATGCAAAGGTTGGATATTATCTCAATTAGATGTGAAGAATGCATTTCTAAATGGTTATATTTCAGATGAAGTTTACATGGAACAACCAAATGGTTTTAAAGATCAATTTTATTCAGGTCATGTGTGTAAGCTCAAGAGAACTTTGTATGGCTTAAAGCACGCATTGGATTGCACATCAAAGGGTGCTAAGATATATCAAGGCCACACTTAAAGAAGGTTTGTATTATGGGTTTACTTCAGATACAGGGATCAAGATATATAGTGATGCAGATTGGGTAGGCAACTCTGAAGAAGATCAACACATGGGTACTTGTGTTATGTGGGAGATAAGTCAATTTCATGGTGTTCTAAGAAGCAACATAGAGTTGCTTTGTCATCTACAGAAGCAAAGTAAAAAGGTATGGTAGAAGCTGCAAAGGAAGTTACATGGTTAAAAACTCTCATGAAGAGCTTTGATATCATCCAAAGTACTCCAATCATTTGTGGAGATAACATGAGTTCTTTATATTTGGAAGCTAACCCTGTGTTTCATGCTAGGACCAAACATATTGAAATTCAATATCATTTTTGAGAGAGAAGGTTGTTGATAAAGAAATAGAAATCATGCATACTCCTACAAAAGATCAACTTGTAGATATGTTAAGAAAGAGCTTGGATGGACCTAAATTGCAAAGGTTTAAAGATATGGCAGGGATAAAGAAGATGCAGGTAATCACAATTGATGATTGAGGGGGAGGTGTTGGAGCAATACAATCAACAATTGATTATTACATGAAGCTTAGGAGTGAAGACTTGAAGAAAAGATTCAAGTCTAAAAGCATGAAGTGAAGTGTAGATTCAAAAAGAGATGTTCTATCTACACATGTATATTAGTTTTGTAAATACTTCATATATACTTTGAAGTAATGACGAATCCACACTCATATGTATATATATACTTGTATATAGTCGTGATATATATGAGAGATGAAGAACAAATGAGATATAGAAGAGTACTACACAAGTTGAACGAGATATATCCATCAGATGTATTTCAGCTTAGAATAGAAATGATTTGAAGAAGTAGTGCCTCGATGTTTTCCATCTCTCTCCTTCTCTACTCAATCATTTGTAAAATCCTTTTGTGTGTGTCTAAGTCCATAGTTAATGCATCTATGATCAAGGTTTGAGAGTCTAACTGTAATCACGCTGAGAGAATTTTGTGTAGGAACATTCATATGTAAACAGGTGTTGAGAGACTACTGAAATAAGCACAATTTTGATTATCAAAGAATTGATCAGATCTCAGTCTACAGTGTAAGGGTTTGCACAAATAAGCATTCAAAATTTAAGTTGGAAGGTAAGCAACTTATATCTAAAAGCATTTGATCAAATGGGGTCTAATTTGTGAGAACCATACATTTAAAGTTATATATGTAAAAGTTGCTTGCAGAAAAAGCATATTTCAGATATAGGTTTACTTATTGAAGTAAATCTCAAGTTTTGTGAATTATTTTGAAGAATTTTCATTTTCACTTAGAATAGTTGTGCACACATTAGGGTAGTATTGTGTCAAAGTTTCATAAGAAACTTTAATCATTTCATAAGTTAATGAATACATTTTGTGAAGCAGACTTTCCTAAATATAGTCATAGTTCACAGAAGTGTTGATTGTTCATAAATTGGCAAAGGTTTCCAAAATTAAAGGAAGTTTTGAGTTACGCTTGATGTAGAGGTGTTCTAAATTCAAGTATAGCTTGTCTTTTGGAGATTAAGCATCTCCATCATCACCATCTATGCATTTAAAGATCTTGATAGCCCAGGCAAAGTGACATATTTAGACAATACTTCAGAGAGAGTCTTTGTGGTCTGAGAGCCTACACTTGGAAGGGTGAATTTATTTTTCCCCAAACAAGATCCAATGTCTCTTATGGTCATCAAGGAGCTGGAACATCTCAAGCTCACGGAACTCAAAGGGACAAGAGTAGAGATAGACCCGAGGTAAGCTTTGCTAACCCAATAGGAAGAGAATGGACGAGAATTGAGACGCATAGAATGGAAAATGAGAGACCTAGAGACCCAAGGAATCAAAGAAATGCAGAAGGAATTCCCTTTGCCATGGCCTAGAGAACGCACTAGAACCTTGAGACCCACACAATTAGTCAAGCCTATGAAGAATTATTTTGATGGTACAAGAGACCCATATGATCATGTGGCTGAATTTAGGCAAGTATTGAGAGTTGAGCAACTCGATGATCTGTTCATGCAATACAATGCATTTGGTCTAACCCTCAAGAACACAGCCCTTACATGGTTTCAACCACTACACGAGAGGAAATTCAAGAACATAGACCAAATTCTAGAAGCCTTCATCATGGAATTTTCTAAGAGTGGCATAAGACACAACACTTCCTCATTGATTCATAGCTTTAAACAAACACCTCAAGAGATAGTTAGACTTTCAGGAAGAAGATTTAGGCAATAGCTAGAGAGATGCCTAGTGCCAGAGTTACCCACTCCAACCAAACAAGTGGCTTTATTCCTAGATGGATTGTTAAGTACCAAATGGAGATCCTATGTGTACTTGAAGGACCCTAGAACCATAGAAGAGTGTGTGTGCATGTGCATAGACATCGAGGATAATCTAGGGGAGGAATTTGAGCTTTCAAAAGTCTATAAAGATTCAGATAGCTCAACTAGCCTCACTTCCAAACAATCCACATCTATCAAGGAACTTGCAGAGAAGGTAGCTCAAAAATTAGGAGTATGTAGCAAACAGATACCTAGATTTTCCCTAGTGAAAAGATGCTACACTTGCAGAGGAGACCATACGGCTAGCGTGTGTCCAATTATGGCTCAACCCCAAGCAAACCCGAACATCCAATAATGCACCATAGAACGTAGATACACAAATCACACAACACAAGACTATCCATATAACAAGCAAGCAGTTAGGCAAAATCATCCACATCCATACCCACCACAAGGAAGATACCAGAACCAGTACCCATCACTGTAGTATGGTAGGCCCCAACGACCGTATCAGCAACCCAACCTGTGTTAGCTCAGCAACCTCCAACTCTAGCCAATGTGATCCCAGTGAAGTATGCAGTCGCTAAAGAAAACCTGAATAGAGCCTTAGTGCCAGTAACACCATTGCTTTTAGAAACTGATCCGAATGATCACAATTTTGACTCGAATCATGTTGAAAGCCCAAACGCTTACTATATGCAGTCACCTTAGCATAATGAAATTTAATATTATGAAGACCCTAGTGAGTCTAGTGGAGAGTCTGAATATGCCAATGTCATGTAGGAAAATCCTAATTCTAGGCCTCATCCTAGAGAGATGAGACCCCAAGCACCTAGAGAGCCATGTTACAGATGCCAAGGAGATCACTTCATTCGTGATGTCCTTTACCTGCTCCGATGCAACCCCAATCAGTGACAATTCAAGGCTTTTGTCATGATTGTGGGAAAGAGCACCTCTTACGAGATTGCCCAAAAAACCCACATAATGCGATGAAGATCGCTCCCATTAATGTAATTGGGTTAGTAGTAGACTCTATAGGAAGTGTAACTTCCACTACCCCCATGCAAGTGGTCACAAGAGCTTAGGCATTACAACAAAACCTAGGATTAGGTTAGGGAAAAAGTTCAGAGATTAGTGAGATCGAGAGTATAACAAAGAAAAGGATGAGAGCTTGGAAAGATGGTCTAGAGAGAATGAAAAGGCAATGGTCTAAGAAAATGAGTGAACTTGAGGAAAGCTTAAGAGAAACAAAAGCCAAGATAGTCCAAATTGCCTCTGAAATGCACTCTCACACACCACCACCATCACCATCCCTATCACCTTCTAATCCACCACGTGTAACCCACCCACCATCCAGAGTAGGATCAGTCTTAGCAGATCCCACTCCTGAGGACCTAGACATGGTGCTTAAAGCATATCAAGCCAGAATCCAAGAAGGGCAAAATGTAACAGATCATGAAAAGTAGAGCTAATCTAGAAATTGAAAGAATAAAGCTTTGTGCTAAGATGGTAGAATTGGCTCAAACTATGTTTGAAGCCAACCGTCTCTTCAATTATGCTAGTTCAGCTAAGACACAGATGCATTTTGATGGACTATTAGAAAGATTGGAGAGTTTAATTGCAAAATCTGGAAAGGAAGCCACCTCCCAAGGTAAAGACAAGGCAAGTGAAAGAATGAGCATTCCTCCACAGGAAGCTTATGTGCCTAATTCCACTGAACCTGACACTTCTTCTTCTATGAATCGATATTCACCAGAAATGCTAAGAGAAATTAAGAAGAGAAGTGGGCTAAAGAAAGTGAAAATCCTCCTCCCATTGAACTTGTGGATGACCTACATGACCAATTCCCACAAGATATTCCTTCTATTTATGGGGAGCAAGAGGATGCACAATCTAGCGAGCGATTAGACTTCGAGTCTAATTCCCTATAGGAATTGCCCCATTTCACAGGCCCATGGGAAGCAAAGTCCACGTGTATGAGAGCACCCTTAGTCATGATAAGAAACGAAAACTCAGTCTTACCTAATAATACCAAGGTAGTGAAGAACACTAAAGCGCAATGCAATCTCACTTTAGAGGAGCTACTCAAGGTCAAGCCAGAACTGTGGAAAAATGTAGCCAATCAGGTGCCTGAAGTGGCTAGACCTCGTTCCCAAGAAGGATCTCATAGAACAGTGCTAGAAATACCCTTGGACAAGATCGGAGACATGAGGGAAGGAGAAGAAGGAAACACCTATCTTCCTATCACTCACCAAGGTTACACCACCAAGGCTATTTTGGACTCAAGTGCGGGAGTTACAATTGCTACCACTTCCCTATTGAAGCATTGGGGCAAACCAGCACTCAAGCCGACAAGAATGAAACTACAAATGGTTGATGGTCACATAGAGAGACCTTTAGGATTGCTAGAAGGGATAAATCTCACTACTTGCGGTGTAGAGTTCGAGCTATATGTGACTTCAGCAAAAATCAGGCCTATGAGATGATTTTGGGAAGACCATTCATGAGACAGTTGCAAGTAGTATAGGATTTGGGAACGGATTCCTTGTATTTGCAACACTTAGGTTTTACAACCAAAGTCAATCTCAAGGACTATTCGCATAGAGACGTGCCCCCATACAGTGGAATCCCATCCATAGAGCCACAAAGGATACATAATCAGTGCATTCCATAGGATCATGATCCTCATGGATGCATGAAGACACCCACTTATGGATGTGTAAAGTTGCAAAAGAAGAAGAGAAAAGAGAAAAAGACAGAGAGGTAGGTGCGAAGGAAACTCATAGATCAATTCGAGACCCAGCCTATACACTTGTCGTATTTCTTGACGAAGAATTCGAACCCCATGGTTGGGCAAAAATCCTAGCAACAATGGATGTAGCCATCAATGAAGAAAAATGGACACCACATTGCGATGAACGTGGCTATGACATTACAATTTTCACGATAGAGCCAATTATGTGTGACTTGGTTATTGAAGAATGTGAGCCTAGCACTGATATACTTGAGGAAGCAAGTGACTTTGATCTAGAGTCAATCATTATGGACTCTTTTTGTGCATTAGAAGAAGAATTCTTATATGACGTAGAAGTACACCCCCGAGAGCATGGAGAACTTATGATGTGAGATTAACTACACAGGTACCCACTAAGAGTGAAGGTAAGAAAAGAAAGAAGAGAGAAGCGTCACCAGATGAGGAGGAATCTTTGTTTGAGGTCCTTGAAAATTTCAAGAAGTATAAGATAGAAGATCGAAGAGTCATGATAAGGATGTCTAAACGTGAAGCACTCACAAGAGAGGCCTATGATAACAAAGAAACCACAAAGAAAATCATTGTGCCATAGAGGAAGGTAAAGAACAATGCACTTACATAGGACATGATTTAATAGAAGATGAGGAGCAAGAGTTGGTAGCATTGCTATGAGAATACAGAGATGTTTCTGCTTGGAGTTATAAGGACTTAAAAGGAGTAGACCTTGACATATGCTCACATACGATTCCCATGACCTCAAATGCCAAACCCTCTAAGCAGAAGCCATACATATATAATGACAATTATGGTGCCAAGATCAAGGAAGAGATAGATAGATTGGTAGAAGCTAGATTTATATATGAAATTGAGGACACTGAATGGGTATCGCCCATCGTAATCGTGCCCAGAAAGAATGACAAGTTACAAGTTTTCATGAACTTGAAGAATGTTAACACAATCATAATTAGAGATAGTTATCCGCTTCCTATCACTAAACATCTATTAGAGATGGTAGCAGCCAAGGAAGTTTATAGCTTCCTTGATGGATTCTCTGGCTATAATTAAGTGGCCATTGCTCAAGAAGATCAGTATAAGATGGCTTTTGCAATAGAGTGTGGCATATTCGCTTTTCGGGTAATGCCATTTGGGCTTACTAATGTGCCAGCTACTTTCCAAAGGCTAATGTGCCATGTGTTCAAAGAATTCTTGCATAAAAACTTGGAAGTCTATGTTGATGATATGTGCACTTAGTCCAACATTAGACAAACCCATGTACCTGATCTCAGACAAATCGTTGACAAATATAGAGAATATCAGGTTTGCCTAAGTGTGTTTTCATGGTTAGGCAAGGCAAGATTCTAGGACACATAGTGTCAAAGAATGGTGTATCGAGGATAAAATTAGAGCTATTGTAGAGCTACGGAGCCCAAGAATGTCAAGGAGGTACAAGCTTTCATGGGGCATTGTGGATATTATCGACATTTCATTCATATGTATGGTATCATTGCAAAGACTCTTTATGCTCTTTTGACTAACTTTGAATGGACAGACAAATGTGGAAACTCCTATAATGAGCTTAAGAGATGACTGTGTTCAGCACCAATCTTGACTGCACCAGATTGGAACAAGCCCTTCCATGTGCATGTGGATGCATCCAATTATGCAATTGGGTGTGTATTAGCACAACCTACTGGTGAAGGTAATATGGATCTTCCAATTGCTTATGCTAATAGACAGCTGAATGCAGCTGAACAAAATTATACCACTATAGAAAGAGAAGGATTAGGTATGGTGTATGCGATCAAGAAGTTTAGAAATTATTTTCTTGCAATAAGTTTAAATTTTTTACAGATCATCAAGCATTGCTATATCTAGTGAATAAACCCTGCAATACTGGCCGATTAGTAAGATGGTTTCTCTTACTAATGGAATATGATTTTGAAGTTATGGTCAGGAAGGGTAAGACTCACCTTAGGGTGGATCACCTTTCGAGACTAACTTCATGAGAGTCCCTTCAAGGAGTGTCGGATGAACTTCCTGATGCCTATTTGTTCAATCCAGGAATGGGCTAAAAATATAGTGCCAATTCTAACATTTGGACCTAAACATCATGTATTGAGAGCAAGAGACAAGGAGGTAGTTAGATCTTAGAAATACCACATAATGGCAGGCATTATGTATAAGCACACGAATCAAGGCATACTAGCTTGCTGTGTAGAGGAAGACGAGTAAGCAGATGTCCATAAGTTGTGCAAGGAATGTCCAATCTGTAGTACTAACCCACCTATGGAACATGCCACTCTATATCGAGTGTCTTTAGTGCTGGATTGGAGTGAAGCACTGGTAAATTTTTTGAGGATGAAAACATTCCCTCAGGAAATGACATCAGGCTGACAACGAAGTTTAGAACAAGAAGCACTAGATTACACTCTCATAGGTGGTACTCTATACAAATGAGGAAAAGATGGATATCTTAGGCTATGTGTCCACAAGAATGAGTATCTTAAGATATTAGAGACAACTCACCAAGGTGTGGCAAAAGGACACTTTGGACCAGATCGTGTGATAAAGGCAATACATTTCACAGGTCTTTGGTGGAAAACTCTTCAGATGGATGCATATACCTATGTCAAGCAGTGTGATGTTTGTCAACGAATGCAGTATCCTATACGTAAAGATGAAATGCCATTGAGACCTATGATGGGTGGACCTGCATTCTCTAAGTGGGGAATAGACTTTGTCGATCCTATTAATCCCCCAACTAAGGGTTCACATGATGAATACATTATTGTGGCGAGTGATTATCTGACTAAATGGGTAGAGGTAAAGGCGACTACAAAGAATGATGCTCAAACTATAGCTAAGTTCCTAATTGAGAATGTATTCACCATATATGGGTTGCCAATTGAGTTAGTAAGTGATAGAGGCATGCACTTCTTGAATGAAGTCATTGAAAAGCTTCTCCAAGAATTCATGGTGGTTCACAAGAAGTCGGATCCATATCACCCCCAAGCCAATGGCTAGGCCGAGAGCACAAATAAAATTCTATGTAATGTGTTGAGAAAGTTGGTGAATAATAAACACTCTGATTCTGACAAACAATTACATCATGTTGTTTGGCATATCGAGTTGTCTATAAAATAGTACTCCAAGCCACACCCTTTCAGATGGTAGTTGGCCAAAATGCAGTGTTACCTTTAGATTTCCTGATACCCACACTAAGAGTAGCACAAGAGCATCACTGGACCGGCCATGAGCTCTCATCTCAAATCTTTGATCTTGAACGGTTAGGTGAAACGAGACTAAGAGCAGCTGGTGGAATATACATAGCCAAGAAAAGGCAAAAGGCTTACTTTGATGCCCATGTGAAGGATAAAGGCCTAAAGGCAGGAGATTTAGTCCTAGTATACACCTTGAAGCAACATGCAAGAAAGTTAGAGAAGCATGGCTATGGACCCATGATTATGAACAGAATATCAACAAGTGGATTAGTCCAATTAGCCACTCTAGAAGGGGACATCCTATCAAGTTACATCAGTGGATGCCGAGTCAAATTATATCAGGAACCCCTCACTAAGGAAATGCTTAATTGACTCAGCACTGCCAAGAAACGTAAGGGAGAAGAAAAACAAATTTGAGAAGAAGTGCAGGCAGAAGCTTTAGAACGCATCTGAAGAATGAAATTGAGAAGACAGGGTAGAGATGAGCCTAGATCAGATGCTTATGAAGCTCCAAGATACCATATGCTCATGTGCAAAGCATCAGGTGTATATTCCCATAGAATAATCGATCGATGTCCTTTTGTGACCCTAGAGTTAGGACAAGGAAATAGTGCAAGGATTGTAAGGGCCTTGATTCACTCACGTGCATCCACTAGTGCAGTTGGACTTTCTTACTGTCAAGAATTGCAATTAAGCATCAATCCTATATAATCATATCTCATAGGATTGGGAGGTGTGGAAACCTCTTGCATGGGTGAGGTGGAGCTTCCCCTCTACATTCAAGATATTCTTATGATAGTGAAGGTGCTAGTGTGTCAAGATGAGGATCTCACTGAACCTCTTTTCTTGGGTCAAGACTAGATCTATGACCATGCAGTCAACCTGAACCTAAGAAGTGGACTTCTTCAAGACTGGGTAAATCAAAATCGCTTTACCATTGAGTTAGAAAATAGAGAACTCAAGGAACTAGGAAAGTCACCAACTCCTCGTCCTTCCAATACACATGAAGATAAAGATGTTGTTATTGTCCAAAATTCTATGATGCAGAATGATGAGGTTTTCAACAAAGGAGTTAGGGATTTGGTGGAACTCCCTTCTCTTCCAAAGATGATTGAGACAAAGCAACCAAAGGAGTATAGGAAGTAGATGATCTATGCTCATAATCAATGGAGAGCACAAAGCAAGAGGATTCAAAATGTGAAGCAAATCTGGGTACGCAAGGGTGAACAACCCTCTGCTCCGGTGTCATATTCCCAACAATGTACCAAACCAACTTCTCGGGTGACTATAACGAAGGAGTGTTCCAAAATTCTCCCAAAACGGACCATTTCTATTTGGATCCCAAAGTGGTCGATGAAGGTTGACCCTAATGCACGACAAATCTGGGTGCCTAAGACCTCCTTACATGCTCAAGTAGCTGCACTTAAGCTGACAAGCCTAAAGTCACTACAACATATGAGGGGCATATCGACGCTGCATATACCGATGGTCATAGTCGGCGTCGGTATAGCCCTCGGAAAATCTCACTAAGAGATACCGACGGTCAAGTGACCATCGGTATGACCGTTTTAAACGGATCATCGGTGTGGCCCGCAGTCATCGGTATAAGCGTCGGTATAGGCGTCGGTATAGGTGTCGGTATGAGCGTCGCTATAAGCGTCGGTAATTTACTGGAAACTACCGATGCGTATACCGACGTCCATACCGGCGCCTATACCGGCAGCGAGTTTTAAACATACCGCAAACCCAAGAGCAAAACTTCACATTTCTGCGCGTGTTTGAGTACTGTCGGTCTACCGTCGAACTTGCGCGCGCGAACCTGCATTGTCTTGTGCACACACACACACACACGGATCTCTCTCTCTACACACACACACTCTCTCTCGGCTTAGATCTCACATCTTGGTAAGTGTTGCGCGTACCGTTAGCATTTGTGTTTCTCTATGCTTTAGGGTTTCTAATTTCTCTTTTCGTTGATTTTGCAGAAGTTCTTTGGCGTCGATTGTTTGGAATTGGACAAGAGACGACCTACATTACGCTTTGACGACAACGATTCAAAGAGGGACATACTTGTAAGTGATTCTTTTATTCGCTATTGATAGAGAGAGAAGGGGAGAGAGAGAGAGAGAGAGAGAGAGAAAGAGAGAGAAAGAGAGAGAGAGAGAGAGAGAAAGAGAGAGAGAAGAGAAAGGAAGATACACATTAATTTACACATGCATACATAGACACATACATGTACACACATGCATGCTTACATACACACACCTATACACACATGCATGCTTACATACACACACACATAAATTTACACACATGCATACATACACACACATGCATACACACATACATACACACACATATATACACATATGCATACATACACATACACACACATATACACACATACATACACACACGCATATATACACACATATACACACATGCATGCATACATACACACACATATACCGGCATGCATGCATACACACATATATACACACATGCATACATACACACATATACACACATGCATGTATACATACACACACATGTATACACATGCATACACATACACATACATGCATGCATACATACACACACGTACACACACATGCACACACATGCATGCCTACATACACACACATACACATACGCACACATGTATACACATGTATACATACACACACACACATGTACACATGCATACATACACACACATATATACACACATGCATACATACACACATATAATCCTATTTTTATTTTGAAGTTTTTTTTTTACATCAAATATATAAAAATAGGATTAGGGTTTTAGGGTTAAATATTTAAGATTAGGGTTTTAGGGTTTTAAAACCTACATAACATATATGCACACATACACATGCACATATAATACATATATACATGTATATACACATGTATACAAAAATATACATATTTTAGGTCTAGATATTTAAGATTAGGGTTTTAGGGTTTGGTATTTCAGATTTAAGTCTAAGTCTTTCTGATTAGGGTTTTAGGATTTTAATACGTAGATAACATATATACACAAACACACATATACATATAATACATACATACATGTAGATACACATGCATACAGAAATATACATATTTTAGATTTAAATCTTTAAGATTAGGGTTCTAGGGTTATAACACCTACATAACATATATGCACACATACACATACACATGTAATACATATATACATGTATATACACACATATACAGAAATATACATATTTTAGGTCTAGATATTTAAGATTAGGGTTTTAGGGTTTAGTATTTTAGATTTAAGTCTAAGTCTTTCTGATTAGGGTTTTAGGATTTTAATACGTAGATAACATATATACACAAACACACATATACATATAATACATACATACATGTAGATACACATGCATACAAAAATATACATATTTTAGATTTAAATCTTTAAGATTAGGGTTTTAGGGTTATAACACCTACATAACATATATGCACACATACACATACACATGTAATACATATATGCATGTATATACACATGTATACAGAAATATACATATTTTAGGTCTAGATATTTAAGATTAGGGTTTTAGGGTTTAGTGTTTCATATTTAAGTCTAAGTCTTTCTGATTAGGGTTTCAGGATTTTAATACGTAGATAACATATATACACAAGCACACATATACATATAATACATACATACATGTAGATACACATGCATACAAAAATATACATATTTTAGATTTAAATCTTTAAATTTAGGGTTTTAGGGTTATAACACCTACATAACATATATGCACACATACACATGCACATATAATACATATATACATGTATATACACATGTATACAGAAATATACATATTTTAGGTCTAGATATTTACGATTAGGGTTTTAGGGTTTAGTATTTCATATTTAAGTCTAAGTCTTTCTGATTAGGGTTTTAGGATTTTAATACGTAGATAACATATATACACAAGCACACATATACATATAATACATACATACATGTAGATACACATGCATACAAAAATATACATATTTTAGATTTAAATCTTTAAGATTAGGGTTTTAGGGTTATAACACCTACATAAGATATATGCACACATACACATGCACATGTAATACATATATACATGTATATACACATGTATACAGAAATATACATATTTTAGGTCTACATATTTAAGATTAGGGTTTTAGGGTTTAGTATTTCAGATCTAGAATTTTAAGATTAAGGTTTTAATTAAATATATATAACTAAATATATAAAATTAAATATATAAAAATAGGATTACGTAAGGAAAAAAAATCTGAATATATAAATAAATATATATATAAAATAAGATAATTATATACATAAATAAATATAAAAAGAACTAGTGTTTTAAATAATTTAATTAAATATTTATAATTAAATATATAAAATTAAATATATAAAAATAGGATTACGTAAGGTAAAAAAATCTGAATATATAAATAAATATATATATAAAATAAGATAATTATATACATAAATAAATTTAAAAAGAACTAGTGTTTTAAATAATTTAATTAAATATATATAATTAAATATATATTATTAAATATATATAATTAAATATATATAATTAAATATATAAAATTAAATATATAAAAATAGGATTACGTAAGGAAAAAAATCTGAATATATAAATAAATATATATATAAAATAAGATAATTATATACATAAATAAATATAAAAAGAACTAGTGTTTAAATTATTTAATTAAATATATATAATTAAATATAATTAAGTAAAGAAAAAATCTGAATATATAAATAAATATATATATAAGGTAGGATAATTATATAGATAATAAAATATGATAAGAACTAGTATTTTAAATAAATAAATGACATATATATGATTAAATATATAAAAATAGGTTTAAATTTAAGCATTTTAAATAGAGTGAATATATATACAATACACAAACACACATACTTATATACCTATCTATATTCACATATATATACATATACACATATATATACACATGCATACATATATATACATGTTTTAGTTCTAGGTCATTTGGATTAGGCTTTTAGGTTTTAACACCTACATAACATATTTACACACATACACATACACATATAATACATATATACATGTATATACACATGTGTATAGAAATATACATAATTTAGGTCTAGATCTTTAAAATTAGGGTTTTAGGGTTTAGGCATACATATAACTTAATTAAGAGGAAAAAAATCTGAATAAATAAATATATATATATATATAAAATAGGATCAATCAAGAAAAAATCCGAATATATAGATAAAATAGGATAGCTATATAGATTAGGGTTTTAAAACTAGGGTTTTAAGTTTTTTTAGGTATTTAAGTATTTAGGTCTTTAAGAGTTAGATTTTTAGGTTTAATAAAAAAACAAATGTTCTAAAATGTTCTAAAATGTCCATATTGTAGCAGATGGCTTCTTTGGATCCTGAAGAGAGAATGGCATGTCCTTGCACACAGTGCAAGTATCAAATTTATCGGAAACGACGGATTCGTACTGCACATGTTAGAGAGTATGGATCCTTTGATAGGAGTCGACAGGAAAACCTACGCTATCATTCGCATGGTCCCCTAGGTGAGCAGATGGACCCAAACGACATTGCGTCGGTAACCTCTCGTGGACAAAAGAGAGCAAAAAAGGACTTAGACATAGAAGCAAGCACTAATAATATTACATAGAATGAACATATGGAAGAGATGCTTGAAGCATTTTATGAGATGGACGAAGATCATGATGGTGAAGAAGGTGTCGAGAGTTTCATGGACACAACAGAAATTCCACGATCAGAAGTTGATGAAGAATATGAAAACATGCGAAGATTAGCTCGTTTACCACTTTACAATGGAGCAAAGATATCTGTACTACGTGCTTCACTCGTGATGCTCAATCTGCAATCCATTTATGGATGGTCAGATAGTAGTGTCACTGAATTGTTCAGGTAAGTGGAGAACAAATTGGCTTTCATTGTTGTATCACAATAACGTCATTTACTAATATCATTTTAATTGCTTATTACAGGCTTCTTAAAGATCAAATTTTGCCAGAGGGCAATGACATGCCTCCAACACGTGGAGATGCGAAGAAACTTTTACACTCCATTGGAATGGATTATACTAAAATTCATGCTTGTCCGAATGATTGCATTCTCTTTCGGAATGAGTATGATCATCTCCACGTATGTCCAAAGTGTGGAGCAAATAGATTTAGAGAAGACGTTATAGGCGAAGCAATCCCCGCAAAGGTTATTTGCCACTTTCCTATCATTCCACGAATTAAGAACATGTTTAGATGCAAATCTATAGCTGACTTAATGTCATGGCATACAAAGAGCATGTCTACAGATAATGTAATGCGAGTGCCAGCTGACTCTGATGCTTGGAAGCACATAGATAGTAAGTGGCCAGAGTTTGCTAGTGAGCCTCGGTCCATACATCTAGGCCTAGCTATGGATGGAGTGAATCCATTTGGATTACGCAGTTCTTCATGGAGCACATGGCCTGTATGTTTGGTCAATTATAATATCCCACCATGGTTTTCCACAAAGAAAGGTCATTTATTATTAGCTCTTATTGTACCAGGTAAGTATAAGGTAAAAAACATGGATGTATATCTTGCACCACTTGTGGAAGAACTGCGCATTTTATGGGATGGGATCACTGTGCGTGACATATCTCAACCTATAAGAAGACGAGACATGCAAGTGCAAGGCATACTTATGTGGACAATGCATGATTGGCTAGTTATGGTGAATGTTCAGGTTTATCGATTTCGGGTTACCATGCTTGTCCTTTATGCGGACCACGACTCGAAGCATGCTATTCCAAAGCACTACATAAAACTGTCTATGAAGGACATCATAGATATTTTCCTGATGGGCATGTTTTACGTGGACATATTGGTCGACAAGCGCAACACCAAATGAAAGCTAGCGATTGGAAACAACTGTGGGATTCAGAAAATCCAGTTGTTGGCATGAAACGGTTGTCCATTTTTCATGAACTCCCTTATTGGAGTGAATTGGGGATCAATCATTTGGTAGACCCGATGCATATTTTCAAGAATGTGGGAGAGATGCTTTGGAAAACTTTGATCGGAAAGAAAGAAAGCAAAGCACAAAGGGACGACTTAGAAGAGCGAGGTCGTATGCGACTTAGAAGCAAAGCTCGTGGTAGCACTCCTCCCGGCCTCACTCCCGGCGGACTTACTCTTGCCGGCCTCACTCCCGCTGGCCTCACTCCCACCGGTGTCACTCCCGCCGGTGTCACTCCTGAGGGTGGTGCTACTCCCGTAGGAGGTATGTCTCCTAGCTTTGTGACTCCACCACAACCATCTTTGCAGCCATCTCCTACTGGGTCTACTAGTAGACATGTGTGTTCGACACCTCAGCGCGATACAGGGTCTGGTCCGTCTCATAGAACGAGGTCACGCTCTGGAGTAGGAGGTTCTAGGAGTGGATCTACAGGTAGGTCTAGAGGTGGAGGAGGCGGTTGTTGTGGAGGCAGTGCGACGGACGTTGTGTCGCCCGCTTCTACTCCTAGGATGAGTACCTCAGATGTAGGTATGCCACGCACTACACCACGCAGTACACAACGTACACCTTGGGGTGCTCATGACCATGATGATTCCAAGGTGTATAGTATCCGAGATGGAGCTCCGGTGATGGATGCGGTTGGCAAAGCAATGCGTGCACACATACGACAGCTTTGCTCCATCCAGTTTGGACACTCCATCATGCTGGAATGGAGTGAACAGGATAAAGATCGGAAGAATTATATCACACAGACGATTTACCAGGAGTTCCGACCAGCCGATGGACAGTCGATTGTCAGTTCAGAGTGGATTTTGCACACCGCACGTGAGGTCATGTCGCATCGACGATCCGAGGCTCGTGATGCATTCAGAGAAGGCTTACCAAAGCCTGTGTTGTTAGATGCTGAGGAGTGGGACATGATTCGTGATGAGCAGCAGCAGACTCCTGATCGATATCGCAAGCACCGAAATGCCGCAGCCACACGTCTAGACACGATTGGACCGTCACATTTGGGCAGCGGCGGATATGACATGATGCGTCATGAGTTTGTAAGTACCATTTCATTTATTGAATTTATTTGTGTTAAATTTCTCATATATATTTCTCTAATCTTTTTATATTTGTTTCAGGAGCTGGCAATGGGTCGTCCTCCAACACGAACGGAGGAGTAGTCATGGGTTGACTACACTATTGCAGGACTTGGAGGGACGCGGTGCGGTAGTTTCATGGGAGCGTTTGCGATGAGGTAATTACTTTATAAGCTTGGTTTTTACTTGTTTGTAATTTTCATGTGAATTTATCTCATTCCATTAATGTTCTTTGTTGCAAGACTGTTGATATGGAACGTTCTTTGCATGTGTATGGCAGTGAAAGACCAATATTTTGTATTTGATTTCCATATGGCAATACATTGCTTTGCCACATTTTGTAAAAGCGTCATATATGACAGTGGTTTGCCACACTCTTGTACATGCTTCATTATTGAAATATATAACTTCTTTTGTACATGGTTCATTATTCATTCTGATTATCTCTTTTGTGTACAATAATACTCTGTTTCATGAAATCACATTTCAGTTGTCATTAGAGTACACATCACATGTACTCGGTTTTTTTTGGGCAGAGTGTATTGTCTTTTGTTTAGCAACATCATGGTAATGTTGCTGTAGCAAAAGACAAAACACTCTGCCCAAAAAAAATTTTGCAGGTATGGTCGTTGGTATACGCGACGGTACTCCCAGTAGTGTCATCGGAATAACCATCGGTACACCCAGGAGGCGGTGCAGCAGAAGCCGATTACCGATGCATATACCGACGTTTATACCGACGCATATACCGACACATATACCAACGTATATACCGATGCATATACCGACGCCTATACCGACTCTTTGGTACCGACGTGCAAACCGACCTTTACACCGGCGTCGCGACAAATAAAGCCGCGTTCATTTTCCTCGGTAAAAACCTAGGTATACCATCGATCTGTTGTAGTGAGTGCCTATTAAATGCATTCACATCATGCACTTCAGAACACACATATGCTTTCCAACACTCCACACATGCGACCACACCTAGCCCTACTTGGAAATGGGTACCAAAAAAGTCCCAAATCCAAGACGACATGATTCAGAAACATGAGAAGACTATGGTAGCCAAAAGAAACCATCTCACACATAAATTTTGGAGAGTTGAACTCTATGATAAACCACCTCACCCCACCATGTAAATTACTATGCATAGACATAGATGCATTTGAGTACATCGCACAATTTTGAGTATGCATCTAGGGACAAACCACTAACCTAATAACCAACACTCACATTCATGTGAAACATCTCACTTACTAACTCGCTAACCACATTAGTAGCATATTGGTATTATAGAGGGAACACACTATTATCATGTTTCTGATGCAATGCTAACATGATTGTCTTCTTCTAGCCGATAACATCACATATGTCAAGCAATATCATGGCTTACATAGCGGGAACTAGCTCTCAAGCAGGGACAAGTCAGTAGGTGGTTGATCTTGAGAACTTACCAATCATGCCTGAAACAACTGGAAGACGAAAGGAATTGCAAGCTATTCAGATTATACCTATACAAGACCCCCCAAGTGGCCATACCATGCCTGTCAACAAAGCTTCCCATTGGTTTAGTGAAGTCACAGGACCCTTGGGAGAAGGATCATACCTCTTGGAGTCATAGTTGGAATTCCATGGAAAGCAAGGCAAATATCACTTCTTTACACAGGAATTTGAAAAGTTACAAAATGCAAAAGCACTATGCCCCGTATGGGAGAAAGCAGGATTGGACCCATACTTTGGTGCTCAGCTCCCAAAGCCCGACTTCATGAGATGCTACTATCTTATCAACACTTTGACTCCGAGCAAGCACCCCAAAGGTACAAGCACATTTGTGCTCCCATCTCTAATAAAGGGAAATGAGCCGAAGAGGTTTAAGTTAACCAACAACTTAGTGTGAGAGGCCCTGGATATGCAAGGAATGCACATACCCATAGAGAAGGAGGTCCTAGTGCTCGATAACATGAAGAATCGAAGCCTCACCAAGCTCAAGGACATGGTGGCCATGATGCCGAACATTGCAGTTCACTTGAGAATGTGCATTCAACATTTTGCATTTCCAGCACAAGATAGGTTCACTATGCGAGCTAAGAAACTATGGTTTAGCTTACACCTTGCAGAGATAAAGAACGTCACCATCAACCTACCCCACTGGATCATCGATCAGATACACTTGGCTCACAAGAGATGGCCTTGTAAATCAGTCTTGTATGGATGTTGTGCTTTGACAAGAATCATTTACAGATGTTTAGCTTATGACATTCCTATTCAAAGTGCCCTAATATGGAGTAGAGTGCAGCAATTCAAAGGTCGAACATCCATTGGACCCCCTTCCAAGAGGATGATAGGAACTGTACAAGTACCTTGTGCTCAACCCCGTGAAGCCACACCAACCCCCAACGTCATCCCCTCTCCTTGAAGAATCAGGCCATTCACATTACGACTACCACACAAAAGCTCTAAAGTTCCCAATCTAATATTTCCAACTGTTCCCACAGACCTGGAATTCCCTGGAGGAGAACCCTTGGAAGAACTCACCAATGAAGACTTTAAGCAGATGTTAAAAGAAGTGAATCTTGAAGCAAAAGAAGAACAATAATTGGAAGAAGCTCAATTGCAAGGAACAATATGACAAGTACTTGTTACCACTAATGACGTGGATGAAGAAGAAGATGAAGACAACGTGAAGATGAATTCCAAGAAGGTGAGGAAGGGCATGAAGAAAGATACCTAGATGAGCAGCAAGGAGTACCAGAACTCGTAGGTGCTCCTACATACACAGCCTAGTTGCAAAGGTTATACGACATGATCAGAGTAGTGCAAGAGAGGCACAGACTTTCCTTTGCATGAAGGTAAGCCCTAATAGAATAGATGTTAGTAGATAAAGGAGTGGACCCGCAATTCATCACTTCCCTCCAACTACTATCCAAATCCTTGGAAGTGCAAGAGGCTATCTACATAGTTGTTAGATAATCTGTCCCATACGACCATCGTAGAGTGGATACACGACCACGAGCAGGAAAAAATATACGAATACCATTAACCAAACCCACAGCTACCATAGAGCGAACAACTATCCCAAAACCCACCATCGATCTCATTGCAAAAACCTTTGTACATACATCGTTAATTTCACCCCAACACCCTCCATCTCCTACATCTCCCCCACCCCTGCCAGCAACCACTGCAGAAACCCCTGTTGTAATAACCACCATGACACAAACCACAATCCCATCAACATCCTTTTTTTTTTGTGAGCCAACATCCTAGGCCAACCTTTTTTCTTCTGTTCCTAACCCTTTGATCACTTCACCCTTCTCACCTATTGAACCCATCATTGGACATCCAATAATACCTAGCATAAAGGGACATCCATGGCCCACAAAAGTTATTCTAGGCTTTCTTACTTACCCATATTCACACATTCCCCTTTCCATGGATCCATACTTCCCATTTGCCCCCTATACCTCATGCACCCCGATCCCCCCACCTCATTACATGTCCTTCATGGAACAATTCATTCGTGCTCCTACTTCTTAGATGCTAGGTTCACAGACACTCACAACCACATCAATCTACACAAACACCACACTCACTTCACCTACCATACCCACATACATGGTAGTCCTTGCACGCACCGCACTGTCAGACCCCATGGACATTTCACCACCCATAGCACCCCCTCCTCTCCCTACAATTCCACCATCACCCACCCCCTGCCCTATTGGTACAAACTGAACTAGATCTGCAAACTTCATAAGCTTCAAACTTGTACTCCCAAATTGACCTTCAAATCTTTTCTTCAAAAAGTCTTCTTCAAAATTGAATTTGACTTTCCTTCAAAAAACATGAACTTGCTGAATATGAACCATAATACTTGAGAAAATATGCAAAATAGATATCCAATAGTGTACTTATCAAGCAATCATTTGCTTGATAATAAATATAGCATGTACTGACTCTGAACCTGCTATCTCCTATCTTCTCAAACTTGAAAACATACACTAGGATCCACATATTTGCATTTTAACTTACGAAAGCTTTCTCAATGTACTTCTGTTATGTCATGTAAATACAGTAGACATAATCAAGAACTGAATCTTGGAACCTGTGACTGACAACTCACAACTTAGTGTATTATGAACACTGCTAGTTCATCTCTGATTGTACTTAAGTCAAGTCAACTTAACTCAACTGAAATCAACTGGAATCAACTGAAATCAACTCATGAGTCTCATCAAAAAATCTATGATGTCATCATGTCTTCATCCTTGTTCAATCTGTAAATCCTTCATACCTCTTTCCTTCAGAATCTGGTATAAACATATATGTGCACACTTCTCAAACATTCCTCTCTAAAATAGCAAGCTTCTCTTTAATAGAATTCTGGAACCTTCTCTTGAACAAGAACACCTAACAGGAACTTTCTCCAGACATTCTCCTTCTTCCTTCTTCTTTCAAAGCTGGAACATAAAGAGAACCTGACAAAGGAAATATAGGAATACCTGAAATAGGAATACCTGTAGATATGACTCTGTATTCTTTCACATATGGCTGAAAATAAGTCTTCATGTTTCATCACCCCCCTGGATGACTTAACACTAGTATCCAAAATTCTTCAAAATCTTAGAATTTATGAAATCTAGAATATCTTCCTTGTTTCAATAAATCTGATCTTCAATGATCAATACCTGTATCTGAAACAAAAATCTCTGAACCCTTTTTATTAGCACTATACACATGCCAATAGCTTTCCGTGTCATTCCTCAACTTCCCAAATTATAGAATAAGGTCAGCTAATCTATCATAAAAACTTTGTTGAAAGCATTTTAGGAGTCATAACCTTTTGCAACATAACAAGTATCTTCTTCTATTTCTCTGCAACACAAATCTGATAGAATCTGAATCTTTGACTTACTTCCTCCAATGCTAAGAGCTTTCACAAACAAAGGATAGACAACTGACTCATAAATACTCAAGATCTTCAAGATCATTCAAGATCATTCAAGATCATTCAAGATCATTCAAGATCTATCAAGATCTCTCCAAAAAATACCTGAATAGAATCAGCTCTCATCAAGCCTTCATGATTGAATGTTTGATTTGCTACCTGAATGTCTCTAAGTGTCCATGCTTCTCACATAAAGTTGTAAAACTTTACTTTAACCAAATCCTTCCTAAGAATCTTCAACTTCTACTTGAAACATAAGTGGACAAACTCTCACTTTGAGAACAAAAGCTGCAAGTTGATACTTCATCTTTTCATATTCTACCCGGGTGAAATGTGATAGTACCTGCTTGATTTTCTTTTGGCTAACTCCACTTCTCAATCAAGTGATAAGATCTAAATTGGAACACCTTTTTGAATACAAGCATGTATCCGAAAATCAAGACAATCATAGAAAGTAGATTCTCCAACTGACTAGTACATTAAAAAAATTTGAAATTTTCTGAAGTTTTCTGAAAGTACTGAATATGAGGTAACTTTTCCAAACACAAAACCTCAACCCAAGTCTTCAACATCTGCTAAAAAACTCTTTTTACCTCAAGATTTAGATAAAGAAGAAATATACTTCTCTGCAACTTGTCATATATCAAGTAGCTCTGAATTGACACTCCAAGAATTTTTAAGGGAACATATAAGTTGCCTGCTTAAAAGCTTCACCTAAAACATAACTCATACATATATGAGTCAAAACATATAAGTTTGTCTTCAAAATTAGCTGCTTTTCTTTCTCTCAATGCAATGCTTTGTCAAATCTACTAAATCATGACCAAGTATAATGCAAAACAAGAAACTACTTCTTCTTTAAACAAGATTTTCTCGTAGACTTTTCTTTGGATGTAGAGGATAAAAGTAGGAAAAGTATATGGAAAATATAAGAGAAAAAGAAGTCTTACTTTCCCTTTGGAATTGTTGGACCTTCTTTTTCTCCATCTTTCTTCCACCTGATGATATCTACATCTTCAAACTTCACTTCCATACCTTTTGTTCTCTTCATCTTGAAGTAGCAAGCACACGACTTCTTCAAATGAATTTTTCTCTTCCTCTAGTGCTAAGAGTAAGAGACAAAACAAACATGGTATACAAATGAAGTGAATATACAAACATGTTTCACCATCTCCTCATATCTCCGAATCAAAATTCTACTTCAAATGATTGAAATGATTGAATTCACCAACCTTTTGTCTGAATGATGACTTACCTTTCTAGAGTTATCTCTCTAGATAAAATGTGAGCAAAAACTTCCAACCAACTTACAACACAAAATTGACTGAAAACAAAACTGATGCTCTCCACATCTGTCTTCTTAGATGAGTTTTCTTGCCATGGAAAAGATCTCTCAAAACTCTCTAGAAACCTGTTTTGATGTAGCCTTTAACTTTCAAATAATGAAAGTGTATAAAAGCACTCGTTGAATCCTTCAAATCTCTTCATAACTGCTCTTCTAAGATATGACCTGCAAATGTTAATGTGATAGTAGAAACTAATACCTATGATTTGATGTTGATCTGATTCCTTCATCTTCTCCAAATCATTGTTTTTCCTTGAATTTGAAGTAGCCTTCTCTTCATCAAGTCTTGGTCTTCAAATAATACTTTTGTACATACTCTACTGAAGTATTTGGCTGCTAACAGATCATCAACTTCATACTCCACACTAATGAATAAACCTGTGACCGAATTGTCTAATTCTCAAATCTTTACTCATCTAGATTAAATGTGTATGTCAAATGTCAAATGTTAGAAGATGCTTGTAAATCATATGTTGTAAACTTGGAAGTCTGGAAACCTGGTAATCTGAGAGCTTGAATGTTCTGATGCCAAACCCTAAAGCTCTGATACCAAATGTTGGAAATTTAGTAGGCCCATTACTAATACCACAGGTCCAAGGTTCCATAGGTCCAGCATATACAACATAAAACCTAGCAATCTTCCAATATTGAAAAAACATGAACATAACACATTTAATCAAACAAATGATGAGACAAAGATAGAGAAAGATTAACATGTGTAAAGTGTTACGTAAGCCACTGCTTACTCACACTATCATATATACTAATGTTCAAGGGAGTCAAAATCTCAACCACTCTATGTGAACAAAAAAAGATGGATGAGTGAATGTACAAATGTAACAAACATATTCAAATGTATGAATAAAAATCTGAATATACATGAGATGTGTGACCTAATAGGTTGTAGAAGAGTGACTATGAGCGACAGAAAGAGGAAGGATCAGTCTAAAACTGATAATCAACAAACTCTCATCTAACCTTAGGCTATGGAAGACCCTAAGTTAGACACGTGTGTGAAAGATCACATACTTACAAAATTAGCAAAGGATGCTAACAAGTTTGCTGTCAGAAATCCTCAAACTCATATGACCATACCTTCTCAAACACCTCATCAAAATATGCATAAAGCATACATGTACTAATTCTCTTGTACCTATGCCAAATAGGACTCCTCCTGATATGGATGTTACAGCCTCCATAAACTCCACGTAGTACCTATGAGCGTAAAGAAAATATGTAACTGAATTCTTAACATAAGATATAAATCTTATTCTAACCACCATCCAATATCTTTGAAGTAACCCAAAATCTTCATGTAGAAGAAAATCTTCAAATACATCATGTGAATGGTTGATCTATACCACCAAGCTGCTAATAACCTCTCCATAAGCAAGAGTGTGAGTACACTCTTCTTCTCCAAGAAGAACTCCATAGCCGCTCCTCAACATGATCCAAGATAGCACCATGGCTGCCCCATGTGCTAGAAGCACCACCTCTATTGAGGGACCAAGCTCCAAAGCTTGTGTTGTAATAGGTGTAGGATACATAACAATGAGCCAAGCACTTGTTTTATAGTAGTTTGTCTCACCTCAAAAGCTCTCCATCGTAGCGATCTACGAATAAAACAAAATGACGTGCAATATTTATCACCGTCTATCGTTCGCTGTTTATCAAAAAGTATGAAAGAAAAACACATTTTCGTGCTGGCGCTACTCACGGGTATTCAACCTGGGTGGGTTCGATAGGAGGTAATTGTCTTATCCACGAGCGCTAGGCGCTTTTCTTGTACAAGGACTAATAAGAAGAGCTAGACATGTTGTGATCTCTAAGCAATCTTGACCGATAAGTCTACACATGCTGTAATCTTTGGACAATTTTGACCATGGGATAATGTACTATAATCCTCAAACTCATATGATCATACCTTCTACAACCTATTAGGTCACACATCTCATGTATATTCAGATTTCTGTCCATACATCTGAATATGTTTGTTACATTTGTACATTCACTCATCCATCTATTTCTGTCCACATAGAGTGGTTGAGATTTTCACTCCAACATTGTACATTGAACATTGGTATATATGATAGTGTGAATAAGCAGTGGCTTACGTAACACTTTACACATGTTGTCTAATCTTTCTCTATCTTTGTCTCATCATTTGTTTGATTAAATGTGTTATGTTCATGTTTTGTCAATATTGGAAGATTGCTAGATTCTATGTTGTATATGTTGGACCTATGGAACCTTGGACATGTGGTATTAGTAATGGGCCTACTAAATTTCCAATATTAGCACTCCAAAAAGCTCTCCATCCTAGCGATCTACGAAAAAAACAAAATCACACGCAATATTTATCGCCATCCGTCGTTCGCTTTTTATCAAAAAGCATGAAAGACGTTGGTGTTGCTCACGGGTATTGAATCCGGGTGGGTTCGATAGGAGGTAATTGTCTTATCCACAAGTGCTAGGCGCTTTTCTTGTACAAGGACTAATAAGAAGAGCTAGACATGTTGTGATCTTTGAGCAATCTTGACCAATAAGTCTACACATGCTGTAATCTTTGGATAATTTTGACAATGGGATAATGTACTATATGAAATTGTTTCCAACATATACGTGATGGCTATATAACATTGTAATGTATGTGAACAATCTGCTAAGGAAGATAATGATGAAAATATTCTGAATCATGTAGAAAAGCTTTGGAAGGAATATCAAGATGTATTTCTAGAAGACCTACCTATTATACCTCCACCTAGGCAGATTGACCACACCATCAACCTGTATATGGGGAGTGAACCTTATTCTAGAGCATCCTATTTATTTCAAATAGATGAAATAAAGGATCTTTAGACTCAATTAGATGATCTTTGGAAGAAAGCCTTGATAAGACTGAGTGATTCACCTTGGGGAGCACCTATTTTATTTCAAAAGAAGAAAGATGGCTCTTATAGATCATGTATTGACTATAGGGGGTTGAATAAAAGAACAATTAAAAATAAGTACCCACTCCCTCACATAGATGTTGATATACTTTGGTAGTTATGTGTGTGAACACACTTAGGACTATTGAGGCACTTTTTTTCCTCTTTAGGAGGTTTTCTCCTCAACTTTTATATACACCTATAACCCTAACAAGTCACTTATCTTTGTACATTCACTTGGTAATACATACAGTATTGTGTTATGCTCCAAGCTTCCTCTTCTTCCTTATGATGTTTATGTGCTCCCATAGATGTGAAACTCGAATAATTGGTATGAGAGCATGTCATCACTTCATCTCCGATGTCGGTGATGCCCCTCGGGTCATAGCCTTAGAATTGCACAAGAATTGGTGAGCATACTCAGGGTGATTATGAGCTCAAAATAACTTTGCTATGTGGTATGGAAATTTTGATCGGAGCTCATTTCGGCCTTCAAATGCACTATCAGAGAGCTTATGTAGGCAATTGTACCTCAAAGTGCACTACAAGTTTAGTAGAGCTTGAGAGGTTGGTTCTATTCAATGTTTTGAGGTACAATCATTTTTGTTGCATAAGGTTATTTTAGTCACTGGTCATGGATGAAAGAAATGATGCATTCCATATGTTAATTATTGAGGACAAGTTGGATGGCACTAATTACCCATTAAGGGAATATATGATGTTTCATGTATTGGTGGAAAACATAATGTATAATATTATGTAGGGTGTTGAAAAATGACCTACTACACCTACAAATATGGTTGTTGAAGATGATGTAGATGGAGTTTAAGATGAAGATCTTCAAATCCCTATTCGTCCTGCAGTTCTTGATGCACCTAATATAGACAAACTTTGATGGGATGGCAAGGATGATCAGGAACATGCATTGATGGCTTTGTCTGTCAAACATGCCATTAATCCTCATATTTGCTCGTGCAAAATAGAAAACAATGCTTGGGATACACTTACAAATTTATACGAAGCAAGAAATGAAGCTCATGTGGCTTACCTCCAAAAACAGTTGGAGAGTAAGCATATGAATCAAGGAGATTCTATGGAAAATGTTGTACAAAGATCAAAGACTTGAAAGAGCAGTTGATTTTCTAGAGTTGAAGTCTTGCGAGATAGTTCACTTGTGCAGATATTTCTTAATGATCTTCTTGATTCATATCAGATTTTTGCTTCTACTCTTTGATTGATGATGAAAGGGAATCCAAATGCCTTAACATTTGAGGAGTTCATCTTTGTTTTATTGCAAGAAGATCAATCTAGGTAGAACATGTCCATTATGCATGTTGCAAATCAAGCTTTCTCAGCTAGTTAGAAGGACAATGGTAAATGAAGCTCATCTACTAGTAAGGAGAAATCTACTAATGCTGCACAATCGAAGAAGGAAGGAAAATAATAGAAGAAAATAGAAAAACAATAGCAATTTTGTAAATGTTGTGAAGGAAATGCACATGTCATAAAGAGTTTTCCAAAACTAGTTGCCAAAGAGGCTAGAATGATTATTGCAGAGGCCTCTACACCTAAAACAGTGTTTGCTTATCTTGTGGAAAATGAAGAATGGGCATTTACTACTGTTTGCAACTATGACCCATGTTTTCATGAACAATGTATGTCTATAGTAGATTTAGATGTTTGGTACTTTGACAGTGAGGCAGTCAAACGTATTACCTCATAGCATATTTTCTTTAGTTCTCTTGAGCTACCCCTACAGGAAATACTATCACATGCCCTAACAACTCCTCTTATCATGTAATGGGACTTGGTAAGATCATTCTGACTACTACTGATGGTAGTTCTTTCACATTGTTAGATGCTTTGTTTGTGCCACGGATCAAGGAAAATTTCTTATCAATTTTAGCATTAGCCAATATGGGCTTGGTTGTCAAATTTATTGATGACACATGTATAGTTCAAGATCTCTCAAATGGTGATGTTATAATTGATTCTAGTTCAAGATCTCTCAAATGGTGATGTTATAATTGATTCTAACATTTTATGTCATGGGTTGTATAAGCTCATAGACTATGCAAACTCTATGAATGATTCAACATGTGCAATACAAGATTCTCAGACTATCTCAAATGCAAAGTTTTGACATGCATGCTTTGGTAATATTAATCTTGCGAGTTTACAACGCTTCCAAAAATCTAAAATGGTGTCCTCTTTGCCCAAACTTAAGGCACCTTGTAAACATGTTTGTGAAGGCTACATTGTAGGCAAAATGCAGCATTCCTCCTTCCCAAATGATGGTTTAGTTTGAGCTACTAAAAATTATAGCTTGTTCACAGTGATGTTTGTGCTCCTATGCAGACACATTAAATTGGGAACTAACTTTACTTTGTGACTTCTATTGATGATTTTCCCAAGCATGCATGGATGCATCCATTGAAAGAAAAGTTTGAAATGTTTTCGTTCTTCGAATAGGTTTTGCTTTTGGCCGAAAATTTGTCAGCTTGTAAATTCCACAAATTCCATTCTAATTGAGGGGTGGAATATATTTCTTCTAATGTTAATGCATTTCTAGCTGAATGTATGATAAAACATCAGTGTACAATATCGTATACATCTTTAAAAAATGGTGTTGTTGAAAGAAAGAATAGTTCTCTCATGGAGATGATGAGGTATATGATCAACAGTTAGTATTCACCACATAGCTTCTAGCTTGAGGATGTTATGTGTGCATCATATGTACTTAATAGGTGTACCACCAAAGCACTACAATCTATCACTCCATATGAGGCTTGGCATGGTCGCAAGCCATCTATTGCTCATCTATGTGTCTTTGGTTATGTGGCATATGCATTAGTGCCTGAACAACAATGCATGAAATTGGGTGACAAAGAAATGAATATATTTTTGTTGGATACAGTTTTGAAAGCAAAGGCTACCGTTTGTACCATCGAGAGACCGAATGCATTTTGGTTAGCTGTGATATTGTTTTGTGGAAGATGCAATTCAGCCATTACTTTCATGTACCAAGGAGACATTAGTTAGCTTCAAGGATGTGCATGACATTTTGTTACCTCTTTTACAAGTGGATAGTCAAGTGCTGGTCCTCACATGTTGATGACATGGATAATATAGTGGAGGCAAAAACTATGTCTAAATGGCTAGTAAAAAGACAGTAAACTAGATGCACCTCTATCATATTGTACTCATTCAGGCTCTCATAGTGCTTCTTTTGCATCATATTTCTATGCATGACTACCTCTAGTCTATGTGATGAGAATGAGCGAGTTTCTTTTGATGAAGCACAAAATTTAGAGAATTTGATGGTTGTTATGCAATTAGAATATGATCCTTTTATGAAGAATGGTAATTGTTCTTTAACTAATTTTCCTCCATGCAAAAAGACCATTCACACTAAATGGGTATAGAAGATGAAGTGTAAGCCGGATGGACTAGTTAATCCATATAAGTATAGGCTTGTTGCAAAAGGTTATGCTCAAGAGAGAGGCATAATTTTGATGATACCTTTGCTCCCACATGCCGAATGACCAACATTCCTAGTATTTGTGCACTTGTAGCTCATCATGGTTGGAATGTACATCTGTTGGACATTCAAATTGCATTTTTTGAATGGTGACTTACATGAAGAAGTGTATGTATTTTAGCCCTATGGTTTTGTGCAGAAAAGGCATGAAAGGCATTATAGGGTTTGAAGAAAGCATCACATGCTTTGTATGAAAAGATACATGCCTTCTTGATTGCACATGGTTTTGAAAACAATCCAACTGAGAGCACCTTATATTTCAAGCATGCAAATGATGTGCTTCTAATCATTGTTGTCTATGTTGATGACATGCGACCCATTCATCCCAATGAGAAGCATATTGTTGATTTTAAGGCTGGTTTGCGTGCCTCATTTGAGATGTATGATTTATGGCATTTTTTACCATTAGTGTCCATGTGAAAGGCCAAATGGCCACCGGACACTTCTTTGTATATGTTCTTTAATAAAACATATAGTGGACTTGTTAACCACAGACACTAAGTTCGACTGCATTTGTAACACCTAAGAAGTCTATGTTTGTGCTCCTTGTGTACTGTGTTTTTCTACATATTTTGTAGCCTCTATGCAGAGTATCATGTGTGGGCTTGGAGCTCGATTATCTTCTCCGAGGATATCATCGTGGAGCTCTCTAGAATAAGGCGGCGACTAAGGCATAGACCTTGGCATACCTTGTCATCGGAGTCATTGAAGTCACTGTTGGCACCATTGGCTACACACAAGGGAGGGCCTCAATGATCAAGGATGATAGAGATTCCGGATACTTCCCTGGAGGTCATGCATCCCAGTACTATTCTGGTTGGAGCTTGCTTAACCATGGAAATCTCTTGCCACTAAGCTACACTTTTGTGGTGTCTGAAGAAGGGGAAAGACTAAGGTTAGCATCACCTTGAACATGTTTTGGTCCCTCAAAGCTTCATTCTTTGCTTTCAAAGCCTATTTTTGAGGCATTTTTGGGGTGATTTTTGGAGCCATTTTGGATTAATTTGATGCATAAGTCTCTTCACACAATTTTAAGAACATCAACAAGAATGTTCTTTGTACTTCTTAGAAAATAAGTATTTACTTTTGGGGCTATGTTTTTAGCCACAAGCCATACTCATATAACTACAGGTTTCTCGAAAGGTTTTTAGTTGTGGTGGGAGAAGCCACAACAAATTTACGTAAGTTTTTGAACCTAAACAACAGAGTTAACAAACACTTGTAGGTGTTGTTGGCTAGGTTTTGGGCTGTGCATTCAACCTTTCAATGTCATTTTGCTGCATATAATGAGCACATATACAATATTTACACTTCTATGGATACTGCTAATATATGTCCATGTGGTCATTGATATAGTGGTTACGTTTTCTGCATAAGGCCTTTTACCTTTGATAAAGAGGGTCATTGTGAGGTTTTCGTAATTGGGAGATACCCAAATGTCGAGGTCTCTTTGGTGATGTAGGTGGAAGACTTAACCAACCTCACCATAGGAGATGTATGATAATTGTTCATAGGTGCTCGATAAGCCTAATTGGCTTCTTTTGGGTAACTAATTAGATGCAGTGGAGTCAATGATTCACTATGCAGGTAAACATGTTAGTACTTGCTGCTTTATGAGATTTTGACACTAGTCATATGCTCATTTTGCAGAGGATACTCTAGCAAAATTTTTCTAGATTTTTTGGTTTTGTCAACTATGCAATGGTCGATTTACTCCTTAATACACTCATTGATGTGAGCACATTTATTCTCACATAATCCTTCTCATTGTTCATTAATTCATTTTTCTCGGAAGATTGCTAAATTGTCTCCTAGAATTTGACACTTGGCCGTCCTTCTTTGAGCCTTAGTGGTGTTTGGAATCTTCTAGCTCCATTAACATTCTACTCATTTGTCTACCATCATGGCATCAAAGGTCTTAGGCACATCAGGTGGATCAGGGTCTAGTGCCAGTGTTCTGAGGAGTAGCTATAACTTGCAAGGCAAAGACCATTTTTAGATCCAATAATTTGATGGCACAAACTTTGCTATATGGAAGAATCAGACTAAAGATGTGCTCATTCAAAGAAGGCAATGGAAGCCAATAAATGGAATCTCAAAGAAGCCTGCTGACATGGATGAAGATGATTGGGATGGGCTAGATGAAATGGCAAGGTCTATCATTTGATCGCACCTGGCAGATAATTTTTACTTTACAATATTAGATTATGAAAGTGCAGAGGAGCTTTGGAAGAAGTTAATGCTATTTTTGATGATGCTGATGTGCTGACACTTGATAGTATGATGCCAACTGAGGCTCTTATGGCCGATTCTCTTTCCCACACGTGGCTGCTAGATTCTGGTGCTTCTTTCCATGTGACACCACATAGAGAATAGTTCTCTAATTATGAAGCAAAGTCTCTTGGTACTATGAGACTTCTTAACTCTTACGAGTGTGATGTTGTCGAGATTGGAGATGTGGTTGTGCAGTTCATTGATGAGTCAAAATTTACTATGCATAATGTACACCATGTACCTTAGTTATCGCACAGTTTGATGTCAATTGGTGAACTTGATAAACTTGGTTACAAGGTGGTCTTCTATGCTCAGTCCTTTCGCATATCAAAGGGCAATATGGTTATTGCAAAAGGAAACAAAGTTGGCTCACTTTATCCTTTATTTGTATCATAGAAAGAGCACTTGTTAGTTGTTACTGAATAGCCTATGGCTTGTATTTGGCATGGTCCTATGCCCACAAGGTCATACAAATGTGCATGGTCCTATGCCTACAAGGTCATTAGGTGGTTCTCTTTACTTTGTCACTTTCATAGATGATGCTACTAGAAACGTTTAGGTATATCCTATCAAATCAAAGGATGAGATATTCCCTACTTTTAGAAAATGGCTTGCTTCAATTGAGACTGAAAAAGGAAATAAGCTCAAAGCTTTATGTTCAAATAATGGGGGTGAGTATATGTCATATGAATTCAACCTTTTCTTCTACTCTAGAGGAACCGTATATTTTATAGCTTCTTATACCCCATTCTATAATGGTGTAGGTGAAAAGATGAATATAAATATTCAAGATAGAGTAGTCTCTATGCTGCATCATGCAAAACTTTCACAAGGCTTTTGGGTCGAAGTAGTATTGACTCCAATTCATGTGATTAACTTTTCACCTAGTATTGCCAAAGGTCTGAAAGTGGCTCAAGGGTTATGGAAAGGGAAGTGATCATATTATGATCATCTTCAAGTTTTTGAGTATGAAGCATATGTTCATATACCCAAGAATCATAGACAAAAGTTGGACCATAAGTCAAAGAAATGCATTTTTCTTGGATGTGGTCGAGAAGGACAATTTGGATATGGCTTATGGGATCCTTAAACACGATGAGTGATCAGAAGTAGTGATCTCATTTTCAATGAGTCTAAGATGCATAAACAACCCAATGACGAGGGTGAAGTGAGAAGAGTGGTGTTTAAGGATACTAGTCCTCGAGCTACTATGCATAAAAATGTTGCACATAGGGACATTCAAGAGAATGTTCGATCAAATGAGTCTGTAAATGTTCCCGTTCAACAACCATTGAGATGTTTTGCATGTGTCTCACATCCATCTGATAGATATGTTCCATGTTTAGATTTTGTTATGCTAATAAATGCTGGTGAGCCTTTGTTGCGCTCCTTTGCCCAAGGAAAATATGTGAATATATGCCTCTATTTTGCCAAAGCCCCTAGGAATCGATCACTTGTATTATGTGGAATTCACAAATTTACTTCTAATTGATAACTTGGCACTCTCATCCCACTATCGCACACCACTTCACTTACACTTCGTATCTTCCCCACCTACAACCACTTTCTTGCACACTCTCTAGAACATATACCTACACCCCCATAACCATTAACCCGCTTGAGTTATTGCTTTCTCTTTTTCTCACACTTCATCCCTTGTAGTAGCCTACACACTTCCTCCTCTACTCACACACACCTTTCACCCCCGAAATCCTCTCCAATAATCACCATCTCCATTCTTTCACTCAAATCCCCGAGCCCTCAATTCTACTCCCCTACTCACATTCACACTTAGATCCACCAAGTCAACGACACAACCTCACTCGTGCAATCACACAGACACTCCAACCATCAATTCGCTCTCACACACATGGACTCCTACACACACACTGCCACTATTCTTTTTCTGTTTCCTTTTATCCTTTTCTCTCACTTCCTTTTCTCTTTCCCGCACACAAGCACACACACTCTTTTACACATGCCCACTCATGCACACACACTCTCTCTCTCTGTGTCTCCGCACACATGCACTCATACACACACTCACACCCTTTTTACCCACATGCACTCACTCTTCGCACTCTCACTCTCTCACTTACTTTTTTTCTCTGTTCCCACCCTCTTCTCAGCCTTCCTCGTGTTTCTCACATTCACTAATATAGTTTATGCGCCTGTTGTCTTGTCTCCCCCTTGTTGCCAATGTCTCAAGCAAACTGCAACCCCGTTTATGAGTTTTCTATATCTCTCTTACATTACGCATAAGAACGCGCATGAGGCCACATTATATGTGCATGGTCAATCCTTCAATGGAGAACTAAGGTTCTTTTATTCTTCAACAATCGTTATCCAGATGGACATTGTGTGGGTTTTGTATGCAATATCTCTTCCTCATGTTAACATCATATTGCCAGAATTGATCTATATGTGTACTCATCAGAGCACCCAACATGCACTTTATTAACTTTCAACAACTAACTATGGCTCGCCAAATGATAATATAGCAACATCCCGTCTAATTTTTCACTCCCGTTATGTAGACAAAAGTTCACCCTTCATGTATTCGCACCCATTTCTGTATCAGTGCCCTGATATTCAACCAACAATGTGAATTGATGCATTTCATTGTATGTGCACTTGTAAATTCTCATTATATGGGCCAAGTCAGCCATTTTGTTCATAAGCAGAATCGAAGTCAAGTAGTCATTCTTCAACTTGAAGTCAAGGCTTTCAAAGAACTAGGGATTCATGTCCGCTCGCTAAGTCTCTATGGCAACCTATACCCACAATATAACCTTCTTCTCTTGTTATACCAACACAATGAGATACGGGGGTTCGGAATACCTTGAGAAAGGTAAACACTAGGACCGAGTTCTCTGAGACATAACAACCTAACAATGGTGAATCCCTGGTTCTCAACGCAACAGGAATTAATACCCCAAGTGTCCTATCGTTAACCACAAGATGGCAAGCCAGTTGAGTCTAGTACTATCCACAGTAGTTGATCTACTTCAAGACTATCCACAGTAGTTGATCTACTTCAAGCTTCCGGTATTACCCCTTCTAAGACTTACATGGCTTTTGGTTTTTGCTTCACTCTCGTCACTCTCATGAACAACTTCCCATCGCTTCTCACAAAAGGGATACAATCGAAATTTCACTTAATCTATCATCGAATCATATGTTTCCCCAGAATGTCTCTGAGTAAAAGAGTGCCCAATTCTTTCCATTCGATCCTATGCATTGACGCTAATCAACTTGTGGAAAGAGATAGCATTGTCAATACGAGGAGCATCCACTTAAAGATAAGGGATAGAGGTATTGTAGACACAGGAGACCTGTTGTCCATTGGTAGTCTATTGTTGCTCTCCCATAGTCGCGAAGAGAAGAAAAAGGCGAAAAAGAAAAAAAATAGCCCAAGCAAGCCTGCTCGAGAGCCCAAAAATGTCCCCGATTCATCGAATAACACCCCCCGCTCCCTGATTCTCATCCCGTACTCCTCGACCAAGACACCATTCTACCTCCACTCATATGGAGTAATTCCCTTAGGCCCCCGAGCGTGTGTCTTCATGGGGAATCCCCCTCTTCATGAACTCCATGTACCTGCACAAGTCAAGCAAGAAATAAACACCAAATCTCATGCTCCTCCATGCAATACTCATTTTGGTTGTGTATAATATGCTTCAAGATTCTCAAGTCAATAGTTGTCCCAAGTTGTCTGATTTGGCTACAAAAACATAGTCTTTGCCTTCTGTCAATCTGGTTGACACAATCTTGGGTAATTGCCCACTTGAACTGGTTAGATGCACTCACCAATTGTATGGGCATGGCTGAAACAATATCTCCTTCAAAGAAAAAAAACTTCAATAAATAGTGAGTGGCTTATTCGGACACCTTTATTTGCAACAATAATTTCTCATGCTCCTATATGCATCTTCATATTGCAACCATGCGCTCAAGAACCTATCCATGCTCACATATGCACACATCTCCATGAACGTAAACACATTCAACAATTATCGAATTAAAGAAAAATCGTGTTATGGACAACTATATGTACTTGATCAATATGCTAATAGACTACCAATTAACACCTCCTGACTGTGTAACATACTACCTTTTCCCTGCTTGCAAAGTCATCCCCGATGAGCATTTCTGCCACCTGTGCAATCTTGCTTTTCTCCTGTCACTTCATTCAAATGGTTAGCTCACTTTCATGAAGACACATAAAGCATCACAACCAACAATCCAAACCATTCAAGCATGACAAATCACACAAAGACATATTTTCAATTCTCTACTCATACATAATTCTTATGCACGAAAATCCCTTTCCAATATTCAACTCATCTTACCATCCACACCATCACCTATATCGATGCACATGCATACTCATCTCCATGTCACCATGGCTCTGATGCTCCCAACCTATTCATTCACCATTCCCTCCTCAACCCCTGTCCAAGTATATCAAGATGCAATCATGAATCAGCTTCCGAAGACTATCCTGCAACAAGTTGAGACAAAAGTCATATCATCCACATGCTCCCCCCAATCCAAAACATAAAAGCAATATCCAAGGCTAATGATTAAAAAAGATATCCATGGTGTACTCATGAACCAACCTTGAAGTCCATCCCACAAACCTGTAGACAACTAACACACATCACATTACTCATCAAAAACATGTGCATACTGAAAATACCTTGGCAAAGTCCTCCTTTTTTGTCACGCCCTTCTTATCTGCAACTCAACAAAAAGGTTAATCCAAAAAAATATAAGAAAAAGAGAAGCAACAAAACATGTATCCCACTAGTGCATCTACATCCAATGACTCCTATGCTTGCCATGTATATATAAGCAAAAACGAGGCCTTTTAAAATGCAACCTCACTCATGACCCCAAAAACACAATCACCCACAATGGAATGAGGCACAAGTAAAGAAGTTCAAGGAGCACATGCACCATTACCAACCTTTGGAATGGACCTATTGGTGACATTGAAAGAGCCAAATGTGATAAGTTGTTTACAACTAACCGGCAAGGCACTTATAATAACTATGCCATCATCAGTGTTGGCCTCAAGTGGATCAATCTATCAGTAGCCAAGCTCTCATCTCTGTAAATACACACATGCAAAAAAACACAACCTTAAAAGTGATGACTATCCTCCTCTATGTCTCTCCCCCTTAGGAGTGGGAACTTTTTCTTTTCTTCGTTTATTTTAATTCACGAGTTGGCCTATGTTGCAATTGGATGTGATTCGTGGCATTGACCACCCAACCAGGTTTGTTCCACCCATCTACCAACACAACATAGAGTGCAATGATATATACATGATGTACACACACATATATACATGCTAGCCCATAGCGAAGCTTGGTGCGGATCATGGTCTCGACCGCTCGGCCAAGATGGTTCCACTCACCTATCAACCCCCTATGGTGCGAAGCACAAAATAGATATGAACACAACACTGTTCAGGCCTATGACAAAGCTAGCATCAGTTCACGGTCTGGACCACCCAGATAGGATGACTCCACTTGCCTACTAACCGATCATAGTGCACTGGCGCACATTTATACACGATTTTTGTTTTTGTTTTTGTTGTTTTTATCTCTTTTTTTTTCTTTTCATTCCCCATGTCCTGAGAGTTAGGGAGAGGTAAAAAGAAGGATCTGCCCTATGTGTCCCACACATCATGCATACACAAAAATACACAAAAAACATCTGTGGAGCTGATAGATCAATCATCCCTTCGCCGTCACTTTCTCGGGCATAATGATTATATGACCTAACCGACTAATCGCAAACCGGCCTATCAAACCGGATTTCCCCTCTTATTTTCCCTTATCAGCATTGGTTCTCTTTTTCGGACAGTCTTCATCTAAATGACCCTCTCCATTGCAGTACCTGCACATGGGAGTGTAGTCAACCAGGTTCCTTTCAATTGGGCACCTAGCTTGAGTATGTCGAAAACCATGGCATCTCCAACACTGGATTGGAGTAGCCCTAGGCTCGCATCTTGTGCTACTCCTCTAGGATAGCCACCTTCCTGGCCTTGAGCACCATGCCCATAAGTCTGTCTAGTTTCCCAACGAGGTACAAGTAGGATGCTTTGTGCAGGTGGCCCTCTGTAAGGATGCTCTCGCGTGTTTCCTGAGTGCATGGTCTGTTCTTCATAAGCCCTCTTATTATAACATCGGTCCTCCATATGGTTTGTCCTTATACAAAAGGTTCATAACATCCTAGGTGGTAGTCTATCCGCGACAAGTCTCAAGACTGTTTCGGTAGCCATATGACCATAGCCATAGCACTTCCCACACCATGTGTTGGACATAAATATGCCCTGATTGGGGTTTGCGACTGCCTCTTGCTTCACCATGTATGTCTCTTGGGTCATCGTGGTAGCTTTTATCGCTTGCGTCACTAGCTCTAAAATCTGTTCCTTGGTCAACGTAGGCTTAACCTCACCTAGTGTACCGGTTATAGCTACAAAAGCCGAAGTGCTCAACGTAGGGCTTCCCTAGCCAAGATCTCTTATGCGCACATCCCTAGTCCTTTCATTGGCTCATATAAGAGCTATATCCTCCTTTTGTTGACCTAACTATATTTCCACCCATAACCTAGCTTGCTCCTTGGCAACTATCGAATTCGCAGGCCGTGTAAGGCTTATGTGTTGCTATGTGGTAGGATCTTGTAGTCCTGCAATAAACCTCCTCTTTAGTGTTTCTTCATTGGGAGCGTTCAAGCTCATCTTCCTTACCAATGTCTCCATCCGTTCGATATAATGATCGATGCTTTCATTTACTCCTTGTTGCAGATAGTCCATTTGTTGGGCAAGTCTGACTTGGAACCCTTGTCTTCAAAACTTTGCCAAGAAGGCATCTTTAAGCATCTGGTAGGTCCCTGGCTCCTGTGGTGTTAGATTCCCACACTAATTTGTGGCCTCATCATGAACAGTAGCCAAGAAAATTCTCACCTTTGGCCTTGGTCAAACACTTCATTAGCTTCACAAGTCATTTCAAAATGTTGAATGAAGTTATCGAGATCCTCATCCTAGAGGCCCAAAAATCTAGGGAAATCCTCCAAATGCATCGGTATACGATAAGCCATCTCAAATAACGGGGCGATATTGATGTCACTTTGCTCCTAAAAATTTGAAGCCCTCGATTTCAAGACTCCCTCGAGTCTCATGACTTGGGTGGAACCCCTTCTTCGGTAGTACTTCCTTTCCTCAGACTATCTTTGACTACTCAAAGACAACCACAACAAATGTACGAAGATACTGAATCCCAAACTTAGAGGTTTCAAAGAAGTAACCATATCTCCCTGACCGTAGTGAAACATAGGAAATCTTGAATGTATATATCTTCTGGGAGTAAGTATAGCTTTATACATATAAAACAACTTCTGTACATTGCAATTCCTCCAAGTCCAGAGAGCACCTTCAACCCTTTCACAACCAATCAAAAAATGAAGGCATACCTTGCTACAACTTCCAATCAGAATTACTAATCTCCAAAGGACTGAAATGATGATGATCCCAGGAATGCACTTCGAAACCCTTATTTATTGTTTTCCACTTTGGCTAGAAGGAGCCTCACTTCTCATCAATAGTAGCTTCGTCAAAACATAAGAGGATCAAGACAACAGCTTCCTTTTTTCTGACCCCCTTCAGTGCCAAACTCAGTAGTCTCCTATGTCTTTTCTTCAGGCTCACCCAACAATTTGATATGTGTCCTCTATCATTCAAAGGCCCTGCTTCACACGGCATGCCCTGTTCCCATGAGATTTGACTTTGAATGAGATAGCACTAATTTGTTGTGTGTTTATTTTCGACTTTGGCCAACTGACAAGGTTTTAGTGGATGGAAGCACTCTTCCAGTTTTCAAGCATTCACAAGAGCGCTCTCTCTCTCACATACGATTCTCCATGCAAGTCTGTAAGTCGATATGACGCTGAACTATTGTGGTTCTCTAAATCCTCATCTCTGCGAATTGGTTGTCCCGCGAGCTCACTTATGGAAAGAGATAGCATTGTCGATACTAGGAGCGTCCACTTAAAGGTAAGGGATAGAAGCATTGTAGGCACAAGAGACCTCTTCTCCATTGGTATTCTATTGTTGCTCTCCCATAGTCGTGAAGAGAAGAAAAAGGTGAAAAAGAAAAAAAAAACAGCCTAAGCAAGCCTGCTTCAGAGCCCAAAACCCCCCCTATTTCATCCGATAACACCCACCCCTGTCCCTAATTCGCATCCCATACTCCTTGACCAGGAAACTGTTCTACCTCCACTCATATGGAGTAATTCCCTCAAGCCCCCGAGCGTGTGTCTTCATGGGGCATCCCCCCTTCATGAACTCCGTGTACCTGCACAAGTCAAGTAAGAAAAAAAGACTAAATCTCGCCCCCTTTTCGAATGTGGCTGTCGACCGAAAAAATGAGAGTTCCCCTACCCTTTGACATCAACAAGTGTCTTTGGACTTACCTCCCTGCAATACTCATTTTGGTTGTGTATAAGATGCTTCAAGATTCTCAAGTGATTAGTTGCCCCAAGTTGTCTGAGTTGGCTACAAAAACAAAGTCTTTGCTTTCTACCAATTTGGTTGCCACAATCTTGGGTAATTGCCCACTTGAACTGGCTAGGTGCACTCACCGATTGTATGGGTATGGCTGCAACAATATTTCCTTCAAAAAAGAAAAAAAAACCTCAACAAGTAGTGAGTGGCTTATTTGGACACCTTTATTTACAACAACAATTTATCATGCTCCTCCGTGCATCTTTCTATTGCAAACATGCACTCACAAACCTATCCATGCTCACATATGCACACATCTCCATGAATGTAGACACATTCAACAATTCTTGAATTAAAGAAAAATCACGTTTTGGACAATTATATGTTCTTGATCAATATGGTAACGGACTGCCAATTAACACCTCCGGTCCATGTAACAACCTTCTTGCTACAAAGAGTCTATGCAGAGAGAGGATCATGTCAAGTGGGAGCACGTCATGAAGAATGAATTGGATTCTATTCACAAGAATGGTACTTGGGATTTAGTACCTTTGCCAAAGGGCAGGAAAGCTTTACCATGTAAATGGGTATATAAGTTGAAATTCACATCAGATAGTGCTTCTCAAAGTATAAAGCACGACTTGTTGGAAAGGGTTTTAAGCAACAACATGGTGTTGATTTCGAGGAAATCTTCTCTCCTATGGTGAAGATGAGTACTATGTGCATGTTGGTTGGATTCATTGCAATGGAGGACTTAGAGATAGTCCAAATGGATGTGAAAAATGCTTTCTTTCATGGAGATCTTACATATGAGATCTATATGGAACAACTAGAGGGTTATGTAGTTCATGGCAAGGAAAGTCTAGTTTGTTAGCTCAAGAAGAGCGTGTATGGACTTAAATAGTCCCCTAGACAATGGTACCAAAAGTTTGATGCTTTTATGAAGTCTCAAGGCTATTCTCCAAGCAATGATGATCATTGCCTCTACACAAAGAGATGCTCAGATGGTAGATTGATATGCTTGATACTTTATGTTGATGATATGTTGATTGCTGGGAAGTTCTCATATGACTTGTCAATTCTAAAAAAGAAGTTGAGTCAGACATTTGATGTGAAGGATTTGGGGGATGCCAAACATGTTCCTGGCATGTGCATTACTCTTGATAGGAGTAAAAGATGCATATACTTGTCTCAAAGTGATTACATATCCAAAGTACTTCACAGGTTCAATATGCAGGGTGGAAAGGCATTGAGTACACCTTTACCCACATATGTGAAATTGAGCAAGGATGATTGCTCCAAATCAGATGAGGAAAAGGAATTCATGACCAAGATTCTCTATCAATATACTATTGCTAGTCTCATGTATGCTATGGTAGCTACGAGACCAGACATTGCATTTGTAGTGCGAGTTGTGAGCAAATATATGTAGGATTTTTTTGAATTTTTTTTGGCTTTTTATTTGGATTTTTATCTATTCTTAAGGTATTTCCAAAAAAAAGTGGTCGTAATGGCTTCTATTTTCATTTCAAAAAAAACTTTCTTTCTCTACCTCTCTCTACTTCTTACTATCCTCTTTCTATATTCTCTCTCTACCTCTCTCTACTTTCTCTCTAATCTCTCTATCCTCTCTTTATTCTCTCCCTCCTCTCTTCAATCTCTCTCTTCCCTTCCCCTCTTCCTTCCCCCCCCCCTCTCCCCCCTAGTCTCCTCCCCCCTCCCGCCCCCTCCTCTATTTTTTAATTTTATTTTTTATTATTTTTATTATTTATTTCTATTGAAATTGACCCCCCGTCACATAGCAAAATTGTTTTGGCTATAGATTGCACCTTGGATGGCGATTTTTTTCAAATTTGGAGTCATTTTCGTGTCTTTTTGCACCTCTGAACTCATTTTTTGCATTAGTTTTTCCAAAATCCCAACTTGTTTTGCCATGTTTGGTAAAAAACCCACATGTTTTATGCCCATTCTCACGTGCTTTTTATTTTGCACATGGTCCAAATGCTCTATTCTCAACTTCTTTTCCCACATGTTTCACATTTTTCCCTATGAACCCTTTGTAGCTTCCATATTTTATCATTTTGGCCCTCTCTAGAGCCCCTATTCCTACTCCCTACCCCTCCCTTTATCCTTCTACCCAACCCCACCCTTACCCCTCCTTACCCTATCCTTCTGAGCCCTTCAGCCCTCCCTAACCTTTCCTTTTTACCCTCCATTCTCCAACTTTTACTTCCTCAATGCAAAATTTCTAGTTTGGTTCTTCTCTAGTGATTATCCTTGATTGCTCCTAGTGGACTTGGTAGCTGCTCAATTGTCCTTTTAAAGTTTGTGAGCTCAGGTATCAAAGTGAACCGCTTTGCTTAGGGTTTGGTTGTTAGCTCTTAGGGACGAAGAACCCATTAGGTGGTGGGCAATTGTTGAGCCCATCAAAGTCAACATGGTCAAAGTCAAAGTGGTCGAATGTCAACATGCTCAAAGTCAAAGGGTTCAAAGTTCACTTGTCAAGGTGCATAGCTACTGCACAATCAATTTGTTCACAATGGTTATGTTTTGCACAAAGTGGATGCAGGTTGCAGATTGTCTTTCTATAAGTTTCAAGGGTTTTAAAGGTGTTTGGAAGGTTCAGGTGAACCATCCCTTAGGTACACATATTGAAGAAAAGAAGGCAAAAGTGAAGGTATGTGAAGTGGAAGCGGTACGTAAAGTGAAAGTATGGCCCCTATTTAAAAATTTTGTTTTAGTCCTAAAGTCATTACAGGACAAAATAGGGAGTCGTTGGCTGTGCACACTTTTAGAAATTCTTGGGAGATCAAAGTGAGCACCAAGGTACACCATCAGTTAGGAGGAGCGTACAAAGTGAACGGACACTCAAGTCAAGGGATGTATTATTCTTGGTTAGAGTAAGCAACGTGAGCATAGTCTACACTAAGGTGAAAAGAGCAAGACACATTCAATCAAGGTGCGATGCAGAGGAGCAAGTGTGCAAGGAGTTTGACTTTGTGTGTGTGTGTAGATGAATGCTAAGCAAGGCAATCAAGGTGATACGAGGTCCCATTCAAGTTGTGTGTGTGTGTGTGTGTGGACAGAAGTGACCATCCCTCCTACCTTATTGGAAGCTTGAGTGCAAGGTGTGCACAAGTGCAAGCTCTTGGAAGAAGGTGGAGCTCTGGTGTACAGAAGGTTGGTGGCACAAAGAACTTTGGGTATCTTGTAACTTTGTGTGATTGTGTACTCTTTGGGATTACACATTTTGCATAGAGAGCATTTGGCTTTGTGCTATACACCATCATTGTATTTTTCTCTTTATAATCTATATACAGAAGCTTCTGGTGTTTGTATTTCTCTTCTTCTCCTTCTTCCTTCTCCTACAAACACTCAAGTCCCTTTCTACACAAGAATCCCCCAACAAAATTTGGCATGCCTACTGGGACCCAATGAGGCGTGAGCATAGGAGAAGCAATATTTGCAACAGTGTAGAAGAAGTGCAAGGACACCAACTAGTCTTAGAGGTAATCTTTCTCATAACTGGAATTCTCCCAACATATTAGGTCAATTAACTAGAGTGACTATATTCATTAAGATTGACTTAAGATCTCGATATCAGCAAATTAGAATCAAAATAGAAGATATACCCAAGAAAACTTTTTGAGCATGTTACAACTACTATGAGTTTACGGTTTTACCTTCTAGAGTAACAAATGGTCCTGTCACATTCACGTGCTTAATGAAAAATATGTTTCATGATTACCTAGACAAATTCATCTTAGTGTTTCTTGACAATATATTTATATGCTCTGAAGATGATTGTGAGCACATGTTAAGAAGACTTTGCAAACTCTTAGAGAATACAAATTGTATGGAAAGAAGACTAAGTGTTTCTTTGCTTAGGATAAACTTGTGTATCTAGGAAGAGTCATATCTAAAGAGGGAATTCATATAGACTAGGATAAAGTGAAAACAATAGTTGATTGGCCAGTTCTTAAAACTATAAGGGATGTAAGAAGTTTTTAGGATTGGTGTAATATGAAAGAACACATATTAAGGACTTCTCTAAGATATCTAATCCCCTCACAAATGTGGCTTAAAAGAAAAAAGGATTCATGTGGAGTGATGTTTTTCCAATTTGTTTTGAATAATTGAAACAAAAAGTCATTGAAAATTATTGGAGTTTGAGGTCTGAGGAAGCTTGCGAACAACACAAGGGAGAAGAAGAAGCTTGGAGCACAACATACCATACTGAATGTATTACCAAGAGAGTGTACAAAGATAAGTGACCCATTAGGATTATAGCCATATATACAAGCCAGGGAGAAAAAACGTCCTAAAGAGGGAAAAAAATACCCCGATAGTCCTAAGTGTGTTCACACACATCACTATCAAAACATATCAAAAAAGCCCCTTGGGAGTGATGCGGTGAACAAGGAGCTGACACTCATGTACAAGGAAGTGCCAAGCCATGTGGAACCAATCCACAAAAGGAAGTAATCCCAACGCTTTGTGAAAAGCTTCAAACTTCTCCCTAGGCAGAGCCTTTTTGAAAAGGTCTACAATGTTCTCCTATGTGGGCACTTATGCCAAATTGATCTCTCCAGTAGAGAACCTCTCCCTGACATAATGATAGTGCACCTCAATGTGCTTAGTGCAAGCATGGAACACATGGTTCCTCACAACTACCAAATTGCTCTGATTGTTAGGAAAGATGGTGGTGGGAGAAGACTAACCAACACCCAAATCAGCAATAAGGCATCAGAGCCACACACAGCCAGTAGTCTCCATGAGAGATGCCCTATACTCATCCTCATATCCATATTTACATGCTTTCTCTGAATCTGACTGGGTTGGTTGCTATGACACTCATGTGTTCACTAATGGTTTTTTCTTCATGCTTGGTAGCTCATGAATTTCTTCGTTGAGCAAGACACAACCTACAACATCATGAAGACTCAACCATAAACTTATTTCCATAGGAGTCACAATAGGTTTGCAGTCTTCAAGTCCAAAATGATGCAATAATGTGTCAATATATTTTGTTTAACACAAAGCTTTTTCGCCATCAACTTGCATAAACTGAATGACCAAATAATGATGCAAACACCCAAAATCTATAATCTCAAATGAGGCATGAAAATCAGCCTTAAAATCAATAATATGCTTCTCATTAGGACCAGTGAGCAGCATGTAATCAACATAGACAACAATAATGAGCAACACATCATTTGCATGCTTAACATATAAGGTGCTCTCAATTGGACTATTCCCAAACCATGTGCAATCAAGAAGGCATGTATCTTTTCAGACAGAGCACATGGTGCTTGCCTCAAACCATATAGTGCCTTTTTCACCTTTTTCCTGTCCTTTCTTCACAAAAACAAAAGGCTGAAAAACATACACTTTCTTCATGTAAGTCACCATTTAGAAATGTAGTTTGAACGTCCAAGTGATGCACATTTCAACCATGATGAATTGCAAGTGCACAAATGCTACAAATAGTAGTAATTCGACATGTGGGAGCAAAGGTCTCATCAAAGTCAATCCCTCTTTCTTTAGCATAACCTTTTGCAACAAGCCTAGCCTTATACCAATCAATTGTTCCATTATGCTTAGACGTTGGCTTGTATACCCACTTAGTGCCAGTGGCCTTCTTGCTAGGAGGATACTCACATAAAGGCCAGGTACCATTCTTCATAATAACATCATATTTTGATTGCATAGAAGTCATCAAATTTTTTGAATTTTGTGCTTCATCAAAAGAAACAGGCTCATTCTCATCATAAAGACTAGAGGTAGCCATAACATAGAAATCTGATGCAAAACAAGAACTATGAGAACCTAAACAAGTATGATATGAAAAAGATGCATCTAATTTGATATCTCGCAAAGCATGTACCAGCCATCTAGGCATATTTTTTGCCTCCTCTATATCAATCCTCTCATCAAAAAGTGCATCATGTGAAACTACATTAGAGGTGAAATGATATGAGTAATCATGTGCAACCTATAAAGGCTATGAAATTGTCTCATTTGGACTAGCACTTGACTGTCCACCTATTAAAAGAGGCAGCAAAGTGTCATAAACATCTCTAGAGCTAATAGAAGTCTCCTTGGTACATGAAACTAATGGTTGAATTTCATCTTCCACAAAAACAACATCAGGGCTGACAAAAATGCATTTAGTTTGTTGATAATATAGATGATAGCCTTTGCTTTCACAACTATACCCAACAAAATTAGCATTGATATATTTAGGTAGTGATGGGTGTGAACACACTAGGGCCATCTGGGCACTTTTTGACCTCTTTAGGAGGTTTTTTTCCCACCACTTGTATATATGCCTTTAACCCTAAAGGTTCATATATCTTTGTATATTTTCTCTTGGTAATACATTCAGTATTGTGTGTTGTGCTCTAAGTGTCTTCTTCTTCCTTCTACTGTTTGCATGCTTTCATAGACCTCAACCTCCAACAATTGGTATCCGAGTAGGTCATGGATTCATGTAGGGTGTCGTCAACACCCCTCTGGTCACAGTCTCAAGATCACATGAAATTTGGTGATCATACTCAAGGTGATTAGGAGTTCAAAACTGCCTCACTTTATTGTCTCGAAATCATGATATGCAATTTTGTCTTTTTTTGCCAAAGGTATATACACGTTTCCATTTGCGAGTATAAGTGCCTCAAAGTCTGCTACGGGTTTAGAAAAACTCGATAGCGTAGTTATGTTCAACTTTTTGAGATAGAATCATTTTTTCTCATTAGGGTATTTTAGTCAGTGGCCATGGTTGAAAGGAGTGATTGTTGAGTTATAGGGTAGGCACACATTTTTCTCTTATGCATTGGAACCCTCTAGTAAATACCTCTTCTATGTATTTTGGAGATGTACCCATGTGAACACTCTCCTAAGCCCTTTTTAATATTTCCCTTATGTTATGGTGTGGAAGCCTCCTAAATAAACCACCTTTTTTGCACACATGGAAAATCCCACATAGAAGAAATCCCACGCCTTTATTCTTCTACTCCATGTGGCATCACTTTCCACCACTGCGATCTCTTGATAAGTGACTGCCTAGGATTGTGGGATGGGAGCACATTCTCTCTCTGACCCTTCCCCCTCTTCATTTTTAGGAAAATCACAGATATGAGTTTTAAGTTGGTGGTGAATTCCAAATTCTCACACATTATCACTTGACTCCGATTACTGTTTTCCTCACGTGAACGAGTTGTAGATACGTTTGTCCATCTGAAGACTTGAAGTTGGAGGGTAGGAGGCATTAACTGCCCTTCTCTCTCACTATTCATACAAAATTAGTTATGGGCAGCATAGTTAATTTGGAGGGGGAGGTTACAACGTGGCCATCATCCTCTTACTTTCCACTCTTAAATGGAATTATCTTCTCCTAATTTTCAACAAGAAATGCATGTGTACTCTTTAATTTTTCATCAGATGAAGGGATTCCAAATCTTGCAAGTGGGTGGAGACATTAACTCTCCATTTGGAACATTGGGAAGGATCATGCTTTGTCAGCCAGGGGGAGCCATTACTCTCCCTCCATCCATCTTTCTTCTTCTCTCTACGTCTCAACACTTTGTTGTCCCCTTTCTTCTTTCACTTGTGCTAGGTCTAGAAGTGTTGCTCCATGGGTGCGAGGGATTGAGCTCATCTGAAGGTACCCATTCGCTTCTCTTGCTTGGGGGTTGAGCAATGGATTGGCTCCCCCTCTTTTACTGAGGTGTTTGTGCACCTCCGGCTTCAAGGGAATCGTCAATTGAAGGGGGATTCATTGCTTGATGATGAATGTTGCTTGTGGCATATGAAGAATCGCACTTTTTGCTATGATGAAGGATGCCAACCATGGAGCTTTTTTGTCGCTTAATTGTTGAAGGTTTTGGTTGTATCAAGAGATACAATCAACTAATAATGTTCAAGCTGGAGCTTGATACTCTCCCCTCCTCCTCTTGAGAATGACTGCCACTTAGGGGACAAGGTTTCTTCTTGGCATTTTGTAAATTGCAATAGTCGTTTTTGTTTGGAATCTCCTATCATGTCACTCTCTCAGAAAGATGTTGTAGGGCTTTGTGCCTTGAGCTACCCCATGATTGAGGATTGAGCTCGGCTTCCCCATAATAATATGACCTGGGGCATCTCATACTAGCGGTTGTGAATGACTATATCAAGAGGGACCTGCAAGCTTGCAGAACACGACTAGTTTGATATACCACTATAAGAGGATATGGAAGTTTTCTGGCTTTGCTTCTTTATGATTGCTTCTGGAGGATATTATCTAAAATGCTACCTAGAACAACAGTCAAATATGGTTACTTGAGGACAATGATAGACAAGTGATCGTGTTTTTTAGCTTATGTAGCAAGTTCTCGGATATTTTTGTTTTAGGAAATGGAAAAAATTGTTCATCCATGAGCCTTCTAAATGTCTACTTATTTTCAAGACATTCTTATGCTTCCTAAAACCTTTGATTAAAGTTTCTTGCAGAAGTGACAACTCTCAAGCTTGAAGTAACCTAAACTGGTGGGCCGGAGATGATGAATCTATAAACGCTAATGCAAAATAATACTATCGGGGTGACATGTTTGTCTCGGTCCCACTTCCATCAAGAGGCAACAAGGTGGTTTCTAGCTGTCTTTCATGGATGTAGGGCTGTTTGATAGGAATTGGGAGGATGGCAAAGGGAATCATTTCTGCTTGGGCTCTTTGAACCACTGATAGACTCTCACAAACATTATTCAACTATAATTTTTAAGATGTGCGATGTGTTTTCTTTACCCAATGATTTCTCTTCAGGTCTCAATAGTTACATGGGTGGTATCTCACTCCTCGGCTCTCTATGTGAACTCTCCATCTCTATCATAAGACGGATGGTTGGTGGATTCTACTCTCTAAGGACCTGTGCTTGGTCTTTTGCATGTTCTGCTCTGCCTCTTGTCTAATATCACACCTTGTGAGGACTACTTCGGGTTCTTCATCACTCCCCTTGATGCTATAAATTAGAAGATTATTGAAAGAATGCAGATGAATCATGTTTGTTCCCCTCTTGAATTTATAAACCTACACAACAGTTCCACAGGAGCTCTATTTTCTTGTACTCACTTCATGCTCTGTCATTTTCTAAAGGTTCTTTTGTGTAACCTCAAGTTTTGAGTGGTTCCCTATAAGCAAATTTGACAAAGGGATCATTTTGGCACTTATTATGTCTTCCATGTATATGTGTGGAAACATTGAAATATATGTGGCACCATTCCAGTCTTAGTTGTTGACATGTTTATGCTCAATCAAATTCACCTTTCAAGCTCTGAAAAAGTTGGGAGCTTTGACTGCATCAGGAGATGCCAATTCTTGATGCTTGAAGCATGGGACTTGGACTTGGAACTCAAGCTAGAGGTTTCTTAGGATTATGAATCTTGCATCTTCTTCTTGGAAGGTTTTCTCTTATAAATTACAAGTTTTAGGACATTTGTGGAATCAAGTTATCGCTAGTCTAACATTGCTTATCATTGTTTGAGTTTTTTTTCTGATTGCCACTAGTAGAGTATACAAAAACTTCACATGCACTTTGAAAAGAACTTGGTTAAGTCATTGCATTTACTAGAAGAATGAATGTTTGCTCTTGTTTATGCTATGATAACACAAGAATTGTGTGTTGACTCATTGCTTGTTCACATCACTCCTGTCTTCAAAAGTACCTATAACTCATAAGAATGCATGCTAAGATGCAGAAGTATGATGCATTGAAAACAAGCCACATCTACTTTACATTCCACATTGCAACTAGTTATACCTGCTGCCATATCATAATTGGGTGATAGTTCACACTACCTTCTCTCTTGGGTTATCAAAAATTTCAAGGTAATGTGTGCTCAGTGTAGTGAAAGTAACATTATTTCTTGACTATGCTCTTGAGGTTTTTATAGGTTTTTGGGAACCTTGTTGTGACTATCCATAGGTTGGGATGCATCCAAGAAACCTTCGATCTCTGGATAAGGCACTTCATGACTTGGCTTCAAGGAAGTATGATGCTGACTCCTAGACTTTGGAAGTTTCTATCGATCTCCCAATCTCTATGTAGCAAACTACTACCATGACCATTGGAAGTTGATAACTTGCTTGCTTTCTTCCTCTATATGTTTTGTTGTGATTGTATGTGTTCACTTGTGTTTGGTGGAAAATAAAATAGTGGCATCATATGGTTGAAGTGCAACTGCTCTAGCTAAGGGACCAACCCGCCTATGGACATCCTAATGCATATTGAAGAACCAAAGAAGAAAAACCACAGTCGTGCATTCACCACATGATTGATGACCGAATTTACTATCTTAATTTTTGAGGCATGTATTAAGAAATGTCCATGTTAATGACTCTTGACTATCCAAGTTGCATGGCTGACTATGTAGGACACAAGGACCATGATTTATGACCTTTGGAATTCTAGAAGATGCAAGGGATGCATTCCTAGAAATGTTGGGTGCATTGATATATTGATATTGGTTGAGTTTGAATGGAAGGGGAGTTCAAAACTCCACCTAGACATTGAAAAGAAAGCTATTTTGATAGCCAATTATGATCCTTGGCTGCTTCAGGAATAATTGTGTGATTTCATTTTATGATGCATCACTCCGTGGATTGTTCTCATCACACTTATGTTGAAGGGTACACATAACATACACACACTAAAGAATGATGAAAACATGTTGATTTCCTACATGAGGCACTAAAGGAACCATATCATAGTTATGTCTTCCTCTCCAATGAGTCACACATGCACTTGTGGTGGACTATGTGATTATGGTTAGTCTATGAGCAATATGAAATGCTATAGGGCTCTATGTCTTTTGAGCTATATTTTTGGGATACAAGAACAAGAAAAAATCTTCATGAGGACTTCTCTCTAGAAGAGCAAGTCTTGTAGACTGGATGCTTCTTGAAGTGGAAACTAAAGTTGGAATAAATGTTTATTATCTACTTATTTTTCAGAGACAGCCTACTTGCTTTATATAGGTTCATTTCAGGTTTTGGAGCTCCCTGGGAGGCCTTTCCTGTCTTACAAATGGCTACATAGTGGGATGTATGCAGGGCTGACTACCCTCCAAGGGGATTGTGTCACTCAGCATTGAAGATATAAAGACCTCAAGATCTGAAGACTTGAAGACTTGAAGAAGTGCAGACTTGATGACCTGAAGACCGGAGACCTGGGGACTTGTAGATTTGTAGACCTAAAGATTTCCAGATTTGACACCTTATACTTGGAGCAATTCATCTCTGAATGTTCTTCTTCTATTAGCTTTGTCAAGCGCCACAAATTCTAGGGGGAGGAGGGTGTTGAGTTACATGGTAGGCACACATTTTTCTCTTATCATAGAAACCCTTTAGTAAATACCTCTTCTATGTATTTTGGAGATGTGCCCATGTGAACACTCTCTTAAGTCCATTTTAATATTTCCCTTATGCTATGGTGTAGAATCCTCCTAAATAAACTACCTTTTTTGCACACATGGAAAATCCCATGTAGATTAAATCTCACGCCTTTATTCTTCTTAAGATTGGGTAGTTAGAGAATGAATATTTTGCAAGATCTCAAAAGATATGTTAGTTATGCATGTGCTCCCTTTTTGACTAGTCAAAAGGAGCCCCTGGGAAATAGAGCCAAGCCTATATATAGAGGCTCATTTTGGTAAACAGGGGAGCTCTTAGTTTTGATGTGCTCTTCATGTACATATTTTTTATGAGTGGCAGAACACTCTCTTTTACTTTTAGACTATGTACATTCTTGTATTCTATCTTTGAGAGTGTGGGAGAGTGAGGTGTGTGTGTGCATGCATGTCTCTCTTTTGATGTGTGAGTAGGAGGTTGCATTACTTGTATTTTTCACATGGGACAAGGATCCTTGACAACCATTCTCTCCATGTTCTCAAGGTAGGTGGCATAGCTTGGAGCTGATGGTCAATGGCTTGATCATGTTGGAGGTTGGGTTGGATGAGAGGAGAGTCTTTCTTGAGCCCTCGTCTTGCTTCCATGCAAGTTGGTGTGGGTCTTGGGACTACTACAACAACAACGGTGATGTATTCTGTATGTTGGCTATTGAGGATAAGTTGGATGGTACTAATTACCCATTATGGGCTTATATGATGCATCATGTATTGGTTACAAAAGGGTATGGAATATTATGCAGGGTGTTGAAAAATGTCCTATTACACCTGCAAACACAGTTACTGAAGGTGATGTTAGCCACTAGAATGGACAGACCACAAAGCTTTGTAATTCATTTTATAATAGGAAAGGGAGTCATTTTGCTAAGGAGATTTCAAGAGTTTTCAGTAGTCCGAAAATCTGATGTTCTTTATTTCCAAAGTGTAGAACGGTGTGAAGTATAGAGAGGAAAGAAAGGAGAATGATGTGGTATTCAAAGGTGACTCTGTGTGGAGTAGTGAATTTAGGGAAGTCTATAAAATGAAGCTCTGTCTTATGATTTGATGTACGAACTAAGAAATTATGTGATGTAAAGATTGAGAAGTGTAAGCTGAATCTGTTTGTAATAAACAACTATTCAATATTTGACAGATGTGTTTCTCTCAAGATTATATTTATTCCGAAAGTTAGGCCAATCATGATGCAAGCTGGATGCTCTCAAGTCAGAAACACTAGCAATAAAAGGTTGAGGATAATACCAATTCTGGCTTATTTAGTGAGCTTACACTCAGAGAGAGCAGCGAATCGACATCCTCTGCCATCAACAGGCATAGTAGCACTATAGCTATGGCAATGAACTTCTCCAATGCTCACCTTCTGAACATACCAGAAAACTTTGTCAAGCACAAAAGGATTTATTTGAGTGTCGAGGGCTGCTGAAGTGTGCTTTAGCATAGATTGTCTATTATATGGGAAGTTTCTAGTGGTTTGATTGGTGTATCTTTGCTCAATATGATAGTAAAGATTAGGCCCTTGTGCTTGTTGTCTATTGCATTGATTTGGTTGTGGGGGAACAGGTCCTCCTCTTGCACAAGCATGAGATGGATGGTCACCTCGACAGTGTACACACCTCCTTAGTATGGGCATCCTTATGGGTAGGATTTGATAATTCTTTTGTCCTCGAACACCTAGACTTTTGGCCACTAAGTCTACCAGTTCTTCTACCTTGTTGATTTCTACAATTGCATTACTAGATGCATCCTCTAAATTGGCAGGGGTCTATGGAATTTTCAGATCATCTAAAAGATTATCTTCCAAATCTATGCATTCCTTTAGACATTCACTTAACATCTGCAATCATTTCACGTACGCTAGGGTTCTCAAATTCCCATTGACTAGACCATCTATAAACAAAGATATCATTTTTTCTTGTTGGGTAGGTCTTTCTGTCATAAGACATCTATCAACATATTGATTGAAGTTTCTAGCTACTAACCTCATAGATTCATTAAGAGCCTATTTGAAACCATGAATCAGGGAAGAGGAGTTATGTTTAATGCCTCTCTTGGTGAATTCTCCAATGAACTCCTTAAAGAATTGTTCTATATTCACAAGGCGATTGGGAACTAAGGGTTGGAACCAAGTCAAACCAGCCCTTGTAAGTGTGAGACCAAAAGATTCATATTGGACAAAAACATTTGTCTACATGTTGCGCACATAGCACTTGCTTACTAAGTGATCATAAAGGTCTCCAAATCCATCATAGTGATCCTTTATGCACTTGGTTACCTCAATAGTTCTTAGTCATCTTCCTACTTCAAGGGGTCAAGGAATTATTGGAATCACAGGGGGTACACCTTGTCCTCTACCTTGAGGGGGTCATAAAGGAAAGGTTGGTCGATTCATTATTTTGCTTCTTAAGTGGTTATTTGGTATGGTGTTGGTACTTCGTGTTTTAAAGTGAATGTGTGGTCTAATTGGGATGCTCTATTGACCATTTTGATCTATGAATGGGCTCTCATAACTTTGATGCTACCTTTGATGGTTTTGAGAGGTGGTTGTCTGATCCCTGGGTGGGAGTACTAGCAAACCTAAGTACTGTGGTCTACGTCTCTCTAGATCATTGACTTCCCAATACCTTCTCTTGTTTTGGTCTAGATAAGTGACTCTAGAAGAGTCGTGAGGATCATGCAATTCATAAATGGCAGCAAGATTGGTGCTTTCTCCCCTTAAGGGTGAGTGGCTTGCAAAAACTTGTTAGTTCAAGCTACTAAGTAGTTGTCAAGACATCATCTTGAGGGATTTTATCCCCTCTCCAAATGTTTACTACTACTGATCTTCCTCTTGGAGCATCTATTGCTTCTCTATTATCTCTCCTAGTAGGGTTACTAGGGTCCTCCATTTCTCCTCTTTCATTGAATCCCTCAAGATGTTTAATCACTAAGTATAGTTGTCCTTGCTTGTCCATGTAAAATCCTCCCTCGAATTTCATCGTTGGTCTAGGTAAAACTTCACATTCCATGGAATTTCTAAGTCTTGCTATTGACCTATTGATTCCATCCAAGTATATAGGAACTCCTTGAAATTTTGTAGAGATATATTGCAGGGAAGTCCTATGCTCTCTTTCTATTGTTGACATGAGCTCCGCTAAATGGACAGAGCTATGCATATCTTCAGAGGCCATAATAGTTTCTTCCTCTAAGTCACTAAAGGTGTGTGAGTAAATAGAGTGAATACTTTTCTTTGGGTTACACTTCTTGTTGAGGATATCACACTTCTTCAGCTTCCCAGGACACATCTTGACCTTAGGTTCGTTCACAGTCTAGGGTCTTCTATTTCCTTAGTGTCACTTGTCAAGCCTTAGAAGTGACTTGGTTCAAGTTTGGGTGTATAGTTCCTTGAATTTTCACTTTAGAGTCTTTTCTAAGTTGTTTTTATTTCTTACAATACATGATACTTCACATCCACACAATACTCAATACCCAACTCAAGTGATACATGATATTGGATATACCACGATACACAATACTTAGGGGATACAATACGATAATTTATCTAAAAAGGATACACAATACTTGGGCACGCAATACAAGAGAGCAAGGACACATGATACTTAAGAAGTCCACGATACATGATACATGATACTTGGAAAGTATCAAAGTTACATGATACAATGAAAGATGATACACAAAGATATATAGGTATCATGATACACTGGGACTAAGTTATTGGTGATGCATGATACCTTCCAAGTATCATAACACATAGGATTTTGGTATCACAATACCAAACTAGACCTGATCATAATACTTGGAATTTTTGAAGTCTAAATTTAAAATATTTTGTATGTGTGTGTTCCTTGTGCTCTCTTTGCCACCCTTATCTGCCTATGGCTAGAAAATTTTATTGCTTTAGCATTATTCATCCCTCATGATACTCGAAGGGTGTCGTGTTACCCCATGTGAGTGATCAAACAAATTTTTGGTTTGATGATGTAGACCTCACCTCTGGTAGGGTTTCATCAAGCCCTTGCTGTTAGATATTGTTAAACTCCAAGTTGTAAGTGATAAATGATTTGCCATACAGGTTATCTAGAGTTCTCCATGATACTTGCAAAAAACAAGTGGCTAGAAGTGTGGTGAAATTGTGTTTTTAGTCTCTAAGTGAGGCTAGAGACTCAAGGAAAAATAGGAAATTTTTGTGAAATTTTTGGGAACTAAATGTCTACGCTATTTCCACACACACACGCACTCTCTCTCTACTTCTTATCCCTAACTTCTCCACTCTCAATCTAATCCCAAAAACTTGTTACACACATGAGTGCTTGAAGTAACAAGTGCAAGTGAAATATGACTTGCCAAGCTACCAAATTCACTCCTTCACACTCACTAACCTCATAATGATGCTTTAACCATCTAACTACCACAAATATGTTATCATGTTTACTTTTGGTCTTAGGAAATTTAGTGATGAAGTCGATAAAGATAGACTCTCATGTTTGATTTGGAACATCCAAATTTTGTAGCATTCCATGCATTCTCTTAAACTCGCATTTCATCTCTTGGCACTCTAAACATTCACTAACATATTTTCTAATATCTTGCTCCATACATGGTCAAAACTAAGTGTATTTTGTCTCAACATAGGTTTTTGAATAAGCTAGATGTGCAAAAAAAGATGCATCATGACAATCATGTAATATTTGAACTTTCAATGGAGACTCAAAAGATATGCATAATCAATTGTTACAATATAAAGATCCATTCTGCAAATGAAATTTTTCTTGATGCAACGATCCCCGGTTTGCATGCCAAAAATTCAATAAAGCTGCATAAAAAGAGTCTTCTTTCAGTTCTTCTTGAATTTGATTGAGAAAATCAGAATTCATTACAAAAAGGTGATTACATAAAGGTTTTCGACTCAATGCATTAATGATCTTATTTTCCTTACTAGCGAAAGACCCAATGTCGAAATCAAACTCACTTAATAATTCAATCCAATGCTTTTGTCTATTGTTAAGCAATGATTATCTGAAAATGTATTTTAGACTCTAATGATCTATTTTCAATTCAAACTTAACCTCCAATAGTAGATGTATCCAATGCTTAAGTGCATGTACAACAAGCATTTCTAGACCATGATTAGGATAATTAAGCTCATGTTTTCTTATTTTTTTGGATTCATATGAAACCACCATACCATCCTATGAAAGAAATCCTATCTAACTATCACTTGCATGGATAGGTTTTTGACAAAGGTCAAAGATTTGAAGGGGCATTTGATTTCTACTGATGAAGTTTTACCTAATAGTTCACTTCACGTGCAAACTATTCTTAATGGTCTTCTAGATTCATATCAGAGTTTTTCTTCTACTCTTTTGTTGATGATGAAACAAAATCCAAATGCCTTAATATTTGAGGAGTTATTCTCCATTTTGTTGCAAGAAGATCAGTCTAGATAGAACAGGCCAATCATGTGTGTTATAGATCAAGCTTTCTTAGCTAGTCAAAGGGCAAGGGAAAATGGAGCTCATCTACTAGCACGCAAGAATCTTTTAATGTTGCACACTCAAAAGAGGAAGAAAAAGATAAGAAGAAATGAGAAAAGCAAAAATTCTTTTGCACATATTGTGAAGGAAATGATCATTTCATAAAGAGTTGTCCAAAACTGGTTGCAAAGAGGCAAAGGAGAAAGAGGCTAGAATGGTGGTTGTAGAGGCTTCAATACCTAAAATAAAGTCTACTAATCTTGTGCAAAATGAAGAATGGGCATTTACTATTGTTTGTAGTCTTGGACTAGGCTTCTCATGACCAATGTAGTTTTGCACTAGGCTCAGATGTTTGGTACTTTGATAGTGGGTCAACCAAACATATTACCCTGCAACACTGTTTCTTTAGTTCACTTGAGCCTACCCCTACATGGAATACTATCACATGCTCCAACAACTCCTCATATCTTGTAATGGGAGTTAGTAAGATCATTTTGACTACTAGTGATGGTAGTTCTTTCACATTGTTAGATTCTTTGTTTATGTCAAGGATGAAGAAAAATCTATTATCAGTTTCAAGATTATTCAAGATTGGCTTGGTTGTGAAATGTATTGATTAGATATGTACAGTCCATGATTTGTCAAATGGAAATTTTATTATTTCTTCTAGCATTTTATGTCATGGGCTATATAAGCTCATAGATTATGCAAAATTTGTGAATGATTCAGCATGTGCAGTTCAAGATTCTCAGGTATGTTAGATGCAAAGCTTTGGCATGCACCCTTTGGTCATCTGAATTATACTAGTTTGCTATGCCTCCAAAAATCTAAAATGGTTTCCTCTCTGCCCAAACTTGAAGCACCTTGTAAACATGTCTGTGAAGGCTATATTTTGGGCAAAATGCAGCATTCTTCCTTCCCAAAAGATGGTTCACTTCGAGCTACTAAAAAATTACAGCTTGTTCATAGTGATGTCTATGGTCCTATGTAGACGTCCTCTTTTGGGAACTACCTATACTTGGTGACTTTTATTGATGAATTTTCTAGGCATGCATGGGTTTAGCCATTGAAATTAAAGTCCAAATTCTTTATGCACTTCAAACAGTTTCTAGTTTTGGCTCAAAATCTATTAGTATGTAAAATGGGCACCATCCATTCTAATCGAGGGGGGAATATATGTCTTCTGATTTTAATGCATTTTTGGTTGAATGTGAGATAAAACATCAATGTAGAGTGTTGTATAAACCTTTAGAAAATGGAGTTCCAAAAGCAAGAATAGGTTTGTCATGGAGACAGCGAGGTGTATGGTCAAAATTCAAGCTTTACCACATAGCTTCTAGCTTGATGTTGTTATGTGTGCAGCATATATACTTAATAGGTTTCCCACAAAAGCACTCTAGTCTATCACTCCATATGAGGTTTGGCATGGTTGCAACACATCTCTTGCTCATCTATGTGTCTTTGGTTGTCTGGCATATGCATTAGTTCCTAAACATCAATGCTAAAAATTGGATGATAAAGTAGTGAAATGTAATTGCTGGAGTTTGAGGTTTGTGGAAGCATGTGACCAACACAAGGAAGAAGAAGAATCTTGGAGCACAACATACAATATTCAATGTATTACTAGGAGAAAATATACTAAGATATATGACCTGTTAGGGTTATAGGTGTATATACAAACTGAGGGAAAAAGCCTCCTAAAGAGGTAAAAACATGCCTCAATGGTCCTAGTGTGTTCACACACATCACTACCTAAATATATCAACAAATCACCCTCGAGAGTGATGTGGTGAACAAGGAGCAGCCTATGAGAGCTCTAATGGTAGCCTTGTTTTCCATAGGGCTAAAATTCTCCTAATAATCCACCCCTTGTGTCTCTGTGAAGCCTTTGGCTACTAGTCCAACCTTGTACCTTGCCAAGTTGCCATCTCCATTCCTCTTGGTCTTGTACACCCACCTGTTTTGGACTATTATTATGCCTTTATTCTTGGGTACTAGTTCCCAAGTGTTGTTCTCCTTAAGATCTTTGAACTCTTCATACATAGCCTTCCTCCACTCCGGTTTGGTCTTTGCCTCCTCATAAGAATCTGGCTCTTGATTTGCAATGACATGCATCATGTATGCATAGTGCTTTGCCATGAAAGAACCATATGTATATCTTTGTAGGGATGCCTTCTTCCTTGTAGACCTCCTCTCTTGACCTTTGGGATATTTCTTCTTGAGTCTATTAAGCTTTAAATTAGGATTAATGACTTCCTCAATCTCTTCCTCTTCTCACTCCTCTTCAGCTTCCCTAGTGTCATAGTTTTTCTCTTGCCGCCTTCTATACTTTGAAGTAGGGGATGGTCTTTCATAATCATAAGTGTAAGAGTGATCATATGAGTGTACCTTATATGTAAAAACCTCTTGTCCATTGATTGTGATTGACTCTTGAGGTTGAATCTACATATCAAAGTCTGCATACTCCTCTTGATCCTCTTCATCCAACTTTGCCTTGCCCTTGTCTCCATACCATGACTCATCAAACACAACATCTCTTGACACATGTAACTTCCTTGAGAGAGGTTTGTAGCACCTGGAGCCTTTTTGCTCATTTGAGTAGCCAATGAACAAACATTTCTCACTCTTGATCTCTAACTTTGTTCTCACCTCACTAGGAACATGAACAAAGCATACACATCCAAATACCTTGAGGTGCTCCATAGTTGGTTTCTTGCCATAATAAACTTCATGTGGAGTCAAGTTGTGCACACCACTTGTTGGAACCCTGTTTATCAAGTAACAAACTGTATTCACTACCTCAACCAAATAAGAGAATGGTAACATACCTTCATTTATGATACATCTGCCAAGTGTCCCAGTTAACACGAGTTAACTCGAGAACTTAAGTGGATGCTTCTAGAAGGCTCTAGATCTCTTTGGGAAAAATACTCTCCCCATGTACCCCATGGAGGTAGGTTGAACCCAAGGCCTCCTCCTTCACACCCTTGAGACTTAACCAATAAACTAAGTAGATTACTTGTTCACAAGAGCACATGACCTCCTAGTAAGTCTAGACTCGAGATCTTTGGTCATACACACGGGTGACCAAACGGTGTCCCGATTTCAGATGCGCCTAAATCAGCAGCGAGATCCTTAGATCATTAACTTAGTTTATTACTTCTTGCCCCCTTGGAAAATTTTTTCTACCTTGAAAATAGAGCTATATACCTATTGTAGGCAACCCCCGAGCCTCATGGTCTAAAACTGGAAGAACATGGTCATGTTCTAAAACTAGAAGAACATATCTCATCTCTGTGGTGGCATCCCTACCCAAATGATTCAAAACAGAAGCTTGCTTTACACTTTGATAAACTCGTCAACGTATAAAGTAGTGAATGAATAATAAAGATGGATCTAAAAGCATCCCTGGCTAATTCATAATTTTTATTAGGTGCAGTCTAAGCACAAACATGTGAACTGGGTGGATTCAAATTACTAGTCTAGTTCTGGACATGATTGGTGCTTGGAATTAGTAACGAAAGTGGGATTCTTATCCCCAAGACTTTGAGAACTTTTGATTCACTTGAATTTGATTGGCTTCGACATCTATCTTGGATGTTTGTACAATGGTTTACTCCTAACCAACAATTACTTGATTTTTTCACCCAACCGAAGGACTACTTTGTCCTAATGGGCTTGTAGGAGTGTGCCACTTGCTTCAGATCAATCATACTATAACTTGACCATATCAAATCCAAAATGAAAATTTTCCAACTTAGGACACTTTTATCAAAGACTTTATCTTTATATTCTTGGGAATTGTCAATCTGATGAACAATTCCTAACTTCTCTATTCTAGAGTACACTAGACTCTAGAAATTCATTTACAGTTATGCTAAATAACTTGAAACAAACTCAAAGGAATAAGTCAATCTTGGACTTAGCATCTTTTGAAGATTGAAAAGGTTCTTGTACAGAACATCTGTCTGGGATGTTTAATTTAGTTACTTGGTTCTAACCGGCTAACCCTCATCTTTTGTCAAAAGAACCAGATATCATATCTATGCCAAAAGATTCAGAAAACGGAAGGAGAGAACTAAAATTATGTACAAACAAGTCAAACTTCAAAAGATTAAACTTGTGAGGAGTCAATTTTTGGATGACTCAAGACTTTAACTTAACAATGATCTATTTCCATAATGTATTGAACATTTTTCTATCTTTAAGAGAAATAGATTATCAAAAAGAGTTGGAGCAAATCTAAAACGTCATCCATCCACAAGATACTAGTGTGGTATCCAACATAGTTTGTCAACCCACTGAAGTTCTATTGATGAGTTTTTTTCCTCAAATAATGCTTCAATTGAGACTAAGTTCATGCCTATATTCAATCTTTTTGAATCCATATTGGGAATGCAAATCTTGTGTATTTCTTTGAGTCAAAAGAGTGAATTTACCAAGTTACACTAGGAACTTAGTGCTGACTTAGTCAGTCTTTTTCTTAGTTGATAGGATCATTTCAATGTCAAAGTCCTACTTGTTCAGAAATTTATTAAATATTTTTGAATCAACACTTTAACTTGAAGTGTTTCTTTATTGCCTTTATTTGAAAAAGAAGATCTTGGAAGTTACTTACTTCATATCTTCTACTTCCTTGATCTTGAAGTATCTTGAAATATCTTGAGGTACTACTTTTATCCTCCTTGAATGTAAACTCCTTCTTTGAAGTTTTAATTCCCTCGAGGATCAAACCTAACTTCAAGATCCAATCTAGGAGTAAAAGATAATTATCATCCCATGGTCTGATGTCCCATGCCATCTTTCCTACACCAATCTGAGTATAAAATCTAGTGTCCCATACCACCCTATTTTATATTCACATTAATGGGTGGGTGATACTTATTGTAAAGTCAAAACATATCTTGATAGAGTATCTTTCCACTTCAACTCTTTTAAAGAATCTTGAAGTTTCAGGCATTATCTCTAACTTGATATTCTAGGTATTTATTCCTCCACATGATTGTCATACAATCAGGTGCTTTGCCTTGGAAACTTGAAAACCTCTTGATAGAATATCTATTCCTTTTTGCTAAGGTTTTCAAATGAAAACCAGTTAGAATTCCAAGTACTTCAATTTTCATAGATTCAAGTTCAATTGGTTTATTCTTCACCAATTTTTAGTGACAAGAGCTTTTGACTTCTTGTCTTTAGAGTCCTTCGTTACTTATGCTTTAGATACCTACCTTGATGGAGAATTTACAGGAATCTTTCTATTGCTTAAGTCTAAGCATCCATTCATGTTTTCTGGATTTTTACCAAAATCCATTTAAGGATAGGCAAACATTATGTTTTACCTTCCATGGACTTAAGTACCGTCTTCACGATTGCAAACTACACTCTTGGACTTTCTTCACTCTGTTCAGACTTGAAACAGCTTACCCTTATCACAATTTTCCATTGGATAAATGGAACTTGAGTGATTAATTCCCAAAAGGAATTGTATTTCCAATACTTGGGAAAAAATCAGAGTAGTCCCAATCGCAAGTTCTTGGACAATCATGGCCAAGCTTGATCAACTCTGGTTGACCTTGTGACTAGAATAAAGACTTAGTCTTTATCTTTAAGATCTCCTAAACTATTAGAAGCGTCTTGCCTACCCACGGGCTTTTTAGAGATCTTTCCCTAAACTTAAGTCCAAGCATAAACTCAGGCCTCTCAAATTCCAAAGCTAAGAATATTTTATACATCTTTTGGTTATATCAATATTTGGACTTAAGTACCAATACTATTGGTTGGGTACTTCTTGGGAACCACTTGCTAATAAACTTACTTGAAGAATTGCATTCTCACAACTAGGGAGAGTTTTTATTCTTTCAAGAAAAGGAATTAAGCAAAGGATTAATCTTAGAATCTTTTTCTTTACTGAAATGATATTCAAAAGAAATTCTTGAATTTTGGACAAGACCAAGACTTAAAGCTTTATTGCTTACTAAGAAGATATTGCTTTTTAACTAATGAAATAGTAAACTAGACTATTTCCTTTATCAGCTTATCTTTAGGAAGTATCTCAATTCCTAAAGATCACTCTGACTAAGGTTTCTTATTAGGCTATTAGGCTACAAGTAGCTTACGAAACCAAGAATAACTCTCTAATCGTCTAAAAGGAAGAGTTTTGCATTTGTACCAGAGATGCAATCATGGAACCTAGCATCCAATTATTGAATATCAAAGTTCAATTGACACTAACGTTTAATTACTTCTCTGATTTTCATCATTCCTTAGGATGAAAACAAAGTGAAAACTTCAAGAACTCTAGTTTTACAAATTTGGAACATCTCAACTGTCTTTTGAACTTTAAAAGTTCAACTAGTTTAAATTCCATTTGTTTTTATTTGATTGCTATCATGTCTTGGGATAAAATCAAATAAAAGTGTTCCAAATCATACTAGTTGGATGCATGAATTTTTACATCCAAGCTCATTATTAGGATTCTCTAAGTTTTCTCCTAAACTTAGAGTCATCATGGAAATTTTCATTCAGCTCTATTTTCTTGCGATTCCAATGAGAAAAAAAATTGAACACTTGACTTTCGAAGCGCCTAATTTTCCTAAGCAAGAATCCTAATTTGTGATACCTAAGTATCACAATTGGGAAGAACGAACTAGATACTTATTTGAGTAGCTCAAACAAGACCATCATTTGGGAAGGAGGAATGTTGCATTTTGCCCAAAATACAACCTTCATAAACATGTTTACGAGGTGTCTCAAGTTTGGGTAGAGAGGAGACCGTTTTAGATTTCTACAAGCATAGCAAGCTAGCAAAATTTATGTGAACAAAGCATGCATGCCAAAGCTTTGCATCTCACATAGCCTAAGAATAATGTACTACACATGTTGAATCATTCACAAACTTTTCATAGTCTATGAGCTTATACATCCCATGACATAAAAGTACAGAAGAAATAATAACATCGCCATTTGATAGATCATGAGCTCTATATCTGTCATCAACAAATTTCACAACCAAGATGATCTTGGCTAATGCTAAAACTGATAATAGATTTTTCTTGATCCCTAACACAAATAAAGCATCCGACAATGTAAAAGAGCTACCATTAGTAGTAGTCAACAAAATGATCTTACCAACTCCCATAATAGGATAAGAGGAGTTGCTGGCATATGTGAGAGTATTCCCTCTAGGTATAGCGCAAATGAAGTGAAGAAACTACGCTGTGAGGTAATATGTTTGGTTGGCTTACTATCAAACTACCAAACATATATGTCTACTATAGACATACACTATTCATGAGAAGATGGTTCATAACTACAAACAGTGGTAAATGCCCATTCTTCATTTTGCACAAGATTAGCATGTTCTGTTTTGGGTGTAGAGGCCTCTCCAACAACCATTCCATCCTCTTTATTCTTTGCCTCTTTTGAAGCCAATTTTTGACAACTCTTTATGATATGATCATTTCCTTTATAGTATTTGCAAAACAATTTTTGCTTTTTTGTTTTCTTCTCATGTCTCTCATCTTTCTTTGATTGTGCGGAATTAGCACATTTCTACTTACAAGTAGATGAGCCCCATTTACCTTTGCCCTTCTGACTAGCCAAGAAAGCTTGATCTGTAACATGCATAATAGACTTGTTCTTCCTAGACTGATCTTCTTGCAACAAATAAAGACTAACTCCTCGAATGTTAAGGCATTTGGATGACTTTTCATCGTCAATCAAAGAGTAGAAACAAATCTCTAATATGAATCTAGAAGACCATTTACAATAGTCTACACAAGTTAACTATCAAGCAAGATTTCAACAGGAGAAATCAACTGCTCCTTCAAATATTTGATCTTTGTCAAAAACCTATGCGTGGAATCTCATTCATTCATGTGCTCACTCTCCAACTATTTTTGGAGGAAATCAACACAAGCATAATTCCTTGCCTAGTATAATGTGGTAAGTGTATCACAAGCATTCTTTGTTGTTCTACAAGAGCAAATGTGAGGAATAATGGCATTTTGACAAACAAGAATATCAATTCATGTGCTTAAGCATCTCTACCATCCCAACAAAGTTGCTTTGCAATAGGTGTAGCAAAAACCCTAGCACAAACAAGAACATGAAGAATATCACCATCTTCAATGCCAACTGCATCACTGTTTATTGGTACTTGTTCTTTGTTAAAAAAGAGCACCAATTTCCAAAGGTAGGCTATGTGAACGAGGATTTATGAATGTGGTTAACACAATCACAACTTGTGTTTATGTTCTTGAACTAATTTTCACACAAATTATAGCATTTCGAGCATTTATAGTACATATAGATTCAGAGAACTTTTAGAATAAATATAATCTTCAGAGAAACACATTTGCGGAATACTGAGTAGTTGTTTATTACAAATAGATTTGGCTTACTTCTCAATCTTTACATCACATAATTGCTTAGTTCGTACATCAAATTGTAAGATAGAGCTTCATTTTACAAACTTCCTTGAATTCACCGCTCTGCACAGAGTCACTTCTGAATACCCCATCATTCTTCTTTCTTTCCTCTCCGTACTTCTTCACACCATTCTGCACTTCGAAAATAAAGAACACTAGATTTCTAGATTTTCGAAAACTTTTGAAATCTCCTTAGAAAAATGACTCCCTTTCCTATTATAAAGTGAATTACAAAGATTTGTGGTCTGTCCATTCAGGCAGCTAACACTAGCACACACAATGGATCCAAACCCACTAAGTTACAAAATAGGAATTACAAGTCATCATCAATATTTTGGAGCTCTAAACACATAATCCTCTCTATGTCATACCTAATTTCCTTAAACATTTCTTCTATATTTTCTTCAGCAAGCTTGACTTCAACTTCAAAAAACTCCTTAGGATCTAACAAATTCTGACTAACACTTCTATAACTAATTGTCGAAGCTTCTAATTCCGGTATTCGATTCTACAACTTTTCTAAGATATTATAAAAAGCTTTGGTAACATTCATTATCTTCTCTATATAGTCTTCACTTAACGTCTTAGCCTCCTCCATCTTCATCTTATTGATCACTCCATAATTGAGGCATTTTTCTTTAACTTTGTTACTTTTGCCTCCTTCCTTTCCAAAACCAAGTTAGTATCTGCACAACGCTGCTTCCAAACTTCAATTGCTTCTCTAAATCTGGAAGAACAACGAGTTGAGTTGTCACCATATCATAACCTTCTTGTGTAGTGTAGGGTTTAGCTTACAATTTTGTCAACTCCAATTTTTGCACTGCCAGCTTCCCTTCGATTTCCGAAATCACTATGTCCTACTATTTTATCTCATTACTCTATTCATTAGCTTTCTTCTTTAAACAATGAACTTGTTGTTCTTCTTTTGTAATGTAGTTGTCAAGTCTTTATTGGTCTTCTTCAGTTTTTGTAATGATTTTTGGCTTTGTGCAACTTCGGCCTGGATACGTGCTATTTATTACCTTGGCCTTTTCTTTAGTTGCCACCTTCAATGTAGTGTTTTCCACTAAGGTGTCATTGAACTCCATCATTTCTTCATGGATTGCGCTCTCTCTCCCTACGGTTTTTGTTCTAAGCTCATCAACTTCTACCCTAAGTTGGCTGATTTCTGCATTCATTTCTACTTTCTCTGCTTCCCATCCTTCCTTCTACTGAGAGAGTGCAACATATTTCTTTTGCATTTCCTCCATCATGATCGCACTCCATTGTATTGCTCTGGCTAGATATCCAAGAATTTTTGGTCTTGTTGGTTCATTAGGATACATCCAAGAATATATGTAATCACTGCATATAATTGCATGCAACTTTACTCTGCCATCCGTTTGTTTCCATTTATCAGTAAGATTCTAGGAACTAAATGTATGTAGCACCGGAATCTTTCGAGATATTTTTGCACTACGGTTGGTCTATTCCTACTGCTTCCGGAGTTTCTTTGCCTCCGCTTTTGCTTGCCTTTTCTTTTCTCCTCTGCTTGTTTCCTGACTTCCTCTTCTTCTTCTAATCTCTTTCAGTTTTTTTCTTCTAATCTCTTTCTTGCTGCCTCTTCCTCTGTAGCATTTTGATCAACCTCTTATCTCCTCAAGTTCTCCTCCACTTATTGCCTTCTAGATTGTTCTTCTTCATCTCTGTCACCTCTTGTTTGGTCTTGTGAAGTGCCTTCCACTAGTTTGTGTTCAACAACTCTCTTCTTTAAATTCTGTAGAGAAACTTCCACTGTTACTACATTGCATTCTTGTGATAAAAATGTCAGTTTATTAGAAAACATTAATGTAAAAAAAACTTTGATTTTGGAGTCCAACACAACATTCACTGCTCTCCTAGTTCTTCTAAATAGGGAGGTAACCTCTTTACCTATGTTTGGGTAGATTCTTTCATCTGGACATACAATGGCTATGATAGTCTGTAGTATTTAGCTTGCATGTTGATAACCATGGTCATTAGCAACAATCCGAGCTTGAGAGGGTTATCGTCAAGAAGCTAAATAAAGTTTTACTCTCTTCAGCACGGCTAGCCCAAGAGTCTACATATCTCTACAATGTCCATTGTCTCCATACTTGTTGTGATACCTATACTGGCAACATGGAGTCGCTCTGCTATCAACACCAGACTTAACTAAAAAGAGCTCTCCTTACCCACTCACATACATATCTCCTCTACATTAAGATCATTCATGTCTATCTATCATGTGATCTCCTTGGCTATGTCCTTCAATTAATAGGTGTGGGTGAATGCTTTGCTAGTCGACTGTTGCACCACCACAATATAGGCCATTTGGATACCCACCAAGAGAGCAAGGCATGGAGGATCCAAGACATGCTCCATATCAAGGACTACCATGATTCCAAGACCATATGAGTATGAAGCATACACCCAACCTCAATTTGTGCTAAGGCAACAACCTCCACATTCACACAATTTAGTACCTGTGAAATACGCAAAGCCTGAAGAAAATTTTGAGAGAGCTATAGTGCATGTGTCACCATTGACGAGTGCAAAAAATTCAAGAAGGCTATGAACATGGTTATGGAGATTACTACTCCTATTGCCAAAATATTGTAGTATATGGATCTTCTTATGAACAACAATACTATTAGCATGACAATTATGACAATTATGGAAATACTTATTTGGGTGGCTGCCTCTAGAGACCCAAACTCAATGTGGTAGAAGTTGTGACCCAGGATCTCAATACCAACAAGCTTGCCAACCTCAGCAAGCAAGCTGCTCTGAAGATGGTCCTTGAGTTTGACAGGGCTAGGGTATAGTCCAATAATTTTGCAAATCACTGAGGATACTTGAATTTGTTCAACTTCAGATACCAAGCTCACTCTACCCTCATCCATAAGGGAGAGTCGGATGGGAGACAGAGTGGAGTCGGGTGAGGAGGCTTCACAAGAGTCCCTTTGAGGGGCATGTTTCATGTCCATCCATGTTTGGCGCACACAAGGGAGGAAGGAAGGGAAGAGAGAAGGAGGCGGATCACCCCAAGGAGATGAGCCAAAATGAAAAAGAAAAAAAAGAGGGGCAGAGAGAAGGTATAGCAAGGAGGGGGAGAAGGATGGAGGGAGGGGAGGAGGAGGAGGGGGCATGCAAAGAGAGATGGAAGAGGGGGAGGGGGTGGAGGGAAGTGAGGGGGGGAGGGGGGAAGGAGGCACTACTAAAGGGTGGGGCAAGGGAGAGAGGTTTAGGTAGTAAGGAGGAAGGAAGCATGAGGGTGGGCTGAGGCAGGGGGACAAGCAAGGGGGGGGGGGGGGGGACTATAGAGGGGGAGGTAGGCACTACAAGGTGGGGGGTGACAAACTATATAGAGGGCCGCACTACCATATGGAGAAGAAAATTGTGTTTTAGAATTTTGAGAGTGACAATAATAGCTTGTTCTATTGATGAGTACAAAGAAAAGTTTCTACATCTTCACAAATATGCAACGGAGGTTAGTGGTCATGCTTTGAAGAGCAAGTTTATGGAAGGGTTTCGTGAGGAGCTTTGTTATCAAGTGAAGAGATCTAGATGTTTTGATTTCTTGGATGATGTTGCGATGGCTGAGAGATTAGAGAACATGGAGAACTTCAATATGCAGAAGTTGAATATAACCAAATTCATTGCAATGGGACATATGCTGCACAGACCTATCACAACAAACATGGAGAACTCAAAGAAGATTTCAACTTTTAACAATCAAGGTAAGAATCCTACTCATGTGAAAAACCAAAGGAGGCATCAACCCATGCAAGCAAAAATCAAAAGGAAGTGGAGTAAAAAGATAGCTGAGTTGGAAGGAAGTCTAAAGGAATCTAGAGCCAAAATCCTCGAATTGATTTCACAAGAATCTAATTGCGAGAACCTAGCTCAGGGATAAGGATCAGTTCTAGCTGAACCCATACCTAAAAATCTAGACATGATGTTTCGAGCATATTAGGAGAGATTAAAAGAAGGACCCGTAGCTGAATTGAGTAAGAACTATCCAAGAGGGGACTTAGAAATTGAGAGAACCAAACTTTGCATGAAGATGGTAGAGCTAGCCCAAACCATGTTTGAAGCCTCTTGATACATCAATTGGAGTAACATGGCAAAGCCTGAGTTGCACTTTCAAGGATTGCTGGAGAGACTAGAATATTTGATTGCTAGCAATGAGAAGAGGAATGTGCAGAAGGGCCCTATTGTTCCTGAGACATAAGAAGGTAATGCACCATCCCTATCTCAAGTGCCAAATACCAATGCGGAAGACAACCTGTCTTCCATACAAAAGTACTCGCAAGGCTTTCTGAGAGATATCCAAGAAGAGAAGTGGGGACAAGAGCAAGAAATCCGTCCTCCTATTCAAGAGATAGATGACTTTCAAGAACAATTTCCCCAAGACATACCCTCTATCTATGATGATGTAGAGGAAGAGCAACTAAGTGAACAAATGGATTTTGAATCTAATTCTTTGCAAGAATTACCTCAGTTCACATGAACTTGGGAAGCCAAGTCTATCAACATGAGAGCACCCACTATAATAGTGAGGAATGAAGAATCAGTAATCCCTAGAAACACGGAAGTGATGAAGAACACCAAAATATAGTGGCATCTTACTCTATAAGAATTGTTAAAGATTAAACCAGAATTTTGGAAGCACATAGCAAACCAATTCCTTGAGATTGCTACTACTCCCTCCCAGATAGGATCACACAAGAAGGTACCATAGATACCAGTGGAAAGAATTGGAGATGTGAGCGAGGGAGAGGAAGGTAATACTTATCTTCGAATAAGCCACAAAGGATACACGACTAAAGCCATCTTAGATTCAGGAGCCGAAGTAGCCATCACTACCACTACTTTATGGAAATGTTGGGGTAAGCCAACACTAAGACCCACCAGGATGAAGCTACAAATGGATGACAAACATATAGAAAATCCATTAGCTTACTAGAAAGCATATCTCTCACCAGTTGTGGTGTAGAGTTTGAACATACTTTCGCCATTTGTGATTTCAGGAAAAATCATGCTTACGAAATGATTTTAGGATGACCATTCATGCGTCAACTGTAAATTGTACAAGATTGGGGAACTAATTCTTTGTACTTGCAACATTTAGGAGTGACCACCGAAGTCAATCTTAAGGATTATTCCCATTGAGATGTACATCCCAATCTAGTGGAATACCATCCATAAGACACAGGAAGAAACAAAGTCAATGCATTCATTAGAATCAGAACTGTCATGGTTGCATGAGGATACTCATCTATAGATGTGTAAAGTAGCCAAATAAGAGGAAGAACGATTAGAAGCCAGGACCTTAGGTTTAGAACGACATCCAAGAACCCTTCAAGACCCTACCTATGCATCTATAGTATTTCCAGATGAGGAATTTCAACCTCACGGTTGGGTAGAGCATTTAACTATGATGGATATAAATGTAAATGAAGAACAATGGACTCCTCATTGTGATGAGGACGGATATGACATTTCAATTTTTATGATAGAACCGCTAGAGAAAGACTTTGTCCTAGAAGAATGCATGGAGGCGACTCAAAAATCAGACGAAACAAGTGATGAGGATGTAGAGTACATTGTCATGGAACCCTTTTGCTCAACAAAAAAGGAGTATCTTTACTTTGTAGAAGCCATGACCCCTGAGATAGACAAGGAAAATGAAACAAAACAACATGAATCACTCATAGAAAGTACAAAAAACAAACCGAAGAAGAGGAAGAAATTACCTAAGACAGAAGAAGAAGAAGAACCACTCATGGAAGTACGCGAGAACTTCAAGAAGTATCAAATACAAGATAGAAGAATTATGGTACCAATGCCCAAGCGAGAAGCAGGCATCGGAGAAGCATATGATAATTGAGAGAAAACCAAAAAAGTCATAGTTACCATAGAAGAAGGAGAAGAAAAATGCACATACATAGGGCATGATTTGACCAATGCAGAAGAAGAAGAGTTCATTGCCCTATTGTGAGAATATAAAGATGTGTTCACTTGGAGTTATAAAGATTTGAAAGGAGTAGACCCAGATATATGCTCTCATAGGATCCCTATAACTCCAAAGGCTAAACCGTCCAAGCAGAATCCATACACGTATACCGATAACTATGTTGCTAAGATCAAAGAAGAAATCGATCGCTTGATAGAAGAAAGATTCATTTACGAAATTGAGCATATAGAATGGGTATCCCCCATTGTGGTCGTGCCCAAGAAATGGAAAATTGCACGTGTGTATTAACCTTAAAGAATTTAATGCCACCACAATTAGAGACAATTATCCTCTTCCTATCATAGAACACTTATTAGAACGAGTCCCGGCAAGGAAGTTTATAGCTTCCTTGATGGATTCTCAGGCTATAATCAAGTAGCCATTGCATCTAAAGATCAGCATAAGATAGCTTTTGCCACAGAATGGGGCATATTTGCATTTTGCGTAATGCCGTTTGGGCTAACAAATGCACCCGCCACTTTTCAACGACTCATGTGTCATGTTTTTAAGGAATTCTTATGCAAGACTTTGGAAGTTTATGTGGATGACTTATGTGCTCATTCCAACATGAGACTTACCCACATCCCTGAATTAAGGAAAATTTTTGACAAATGTCGGAAATATCAGGTTTGCTTGAACCCACAAAAGTGCATTTTCATGGTCAGGCAAGGCAAGATTCTAGGCCATATTGTTTCAAAGAACGGAATTTCTACAGATGAGGAAAAGGTGAAAGTAATTGTAGACCTACCTAGGCTGAAAAATATGAAAGAAGTGCAAGCTTTCATGGGCCATTGTGGATATTATCAACAATCATACACATGTACGCTATCATAGTAAAGCCTTTGTACTCTCATTTGACCAAGTTTCAATGGACGGATGAATGTGAGAATTCATTCAATGAACTCAAATGATGCTTATGTTCAGCACCTATATTAACAACACCAAATCCGAGTAAGCCATTCCATGTACATGTGGATGCATCCAACTACACCATAGGATGTGTGTCGGCACAACCTGCGAATGAAGGCAATATAGATCTCCCTATAGCTTACATGAGCAGATAGTTACAGAAAGAAATTACACCACTACAGGACGCGAAGGATTAGGAATGATTTACACTGTAAAGAAATTCAGGCATTACTTGTTGGCAAATAAGTTCAATTCTTCACGGATCATCAGGTGTTGTTGTACTTAGTCAATACGCCTTGTAACATGGGATGACTGATATGATGGTTTCTATTACTCATGGAGTACGAATTCAAAGTAGTGGTCAGGAAGGGAAAGACCCACCTTAGAGCTGACCATCTCTCAAGATTAACTGCGAGAAAAGCTCCTCAAGGAATAGCAGATGAATTGCCAGACATATACCTATTTAACCTCAAAATAGTACCAAAATGGGCTAAGCCTATCGTCCCTATTCTCACATTTGGACCCAAGAATCCTAGGATTCAGATCAAAGAAGGAGAGATTACCAAGTCACAAAGAAACCAGATAATAGTAAGAAGCATATATAAATAAGATAGTCAGAAAATTCTTGCTTGTTGTGTAGATGACTCAGAATACAAGAATTGGTTGCAACTAGCACATGTAGGTGCATTAAAGCAACATCATTCAAAACATCATACATTGCAGACTCTACATAGACTAGGAGTATATTGGCCTTCTATGGAAGCATATGTCTATAAGCTATGTAAAGAATGTCCTATCTATTGTGAAAGACCATCGGTAGAATATGCCACTTTATATCATATGTCTCTCACACCAGAATGGAGTGAACTGCTAGTGACATATTTAAGGACGCAAAAATTCCCTCAAGGAATGACTTTAGCATGATAACAAAGTCTAGAGCAGGAAGCTCAAGACTACTCACTTATTGGTGATAACTTGTACAAGCGTGGATGCGACGGATACCTAAGACAATGTGTTAATGATAGCAATTACTTGACCGTATTAGAGATTGCACACCAAGGTGTTGCAGGAGGACATTTTGGCCCCAATAGGATAATCAAAGCCATAATATTTGCAGGATTATGGTGCTCCACTCTTCACATGGATGCACATACCTATGTTAAGAGATGTGATGTGTGCCAGAGAACTCAGTTTCCTACTCGCAAAGATGAAATTCCAATAAAACCCATGATGAGAGGACGTGCATTTTCCAAGTGGGGTATAGACTTTGTAGGACCCATTAACCCCCTACAAAAGGTACTCATGCAAAATACATCATAGTTGCGACCAACTATCTTACCAAATGGGTAGAGGCCAAGGCCACAAAAAAGAATGATGCACACACGACTGCAAAATTCTTATTTGAAAATGTCTTTATGAGATATGGATTGCCTACGGAGTTAGTGAGCGATCGAGGAACTCATTTTCTAAACCAGGTCATTGAATATTTGTTACAGGATTTTATGGTGATTCACAAGAAATCCGCACCGTATCATCCTCAGGCCAATGGTCAAGCAAAAAGTACTAACAAGGTCCTTTGTAACGTACAGACGAAACTCATGAACAAAAAATGTTTGGATTGGGACAAATAGTTACACCACGTTGTTTGGGCATATCGAGTGGCCTACAAGACCAAACTTGATGCAACTCCCTCTCATATGGTTTTTTGTTGTGCTTGCTTTGGACTTTTTGATACCCACCCTTAAGGTTGCACATGAATTATCATCAAGGATAATGGACTTGGAACGATTAGGAGAAACCGTATTGAAAGTAGCATCATGCATATATGCAGCAAAGAAGTGACAGAAATCCTATTTCGATGCACATGTGAAAGACAAAGGCTTAAAATAAGGTGACTTAGTCCTAGTGTGTACGTTGAAACAACATGCACGAAAGCTAGAGAAATGAGTTTATGGAGCTATGATCGGTAACAGACTTTCAACAAGTGGAGTGGTACAATTAGCCACCCTAGAAGGAGAGATAATGCCTAATTACATTAGTGGATGTAGAGTCAAGCTATATCAAGAACCTCTTACTGAAGATATGCTTAGACGACTCACTTTGGCAAAGAAGCATAAAGAGGAAGAAAAGAAAATACACGCGGAAGCTCAGGCAGAAGCTCTAGAACGCATTAAGCGCATGAAGCTAATAAGAGAATGACTAGGGAGAGGACATTATAACCATCTGGAAGAAACACCCAAATACCCCATGGCCAAGCAAAGTCAATTGCTCATCCTAGCATAGTGGATAGGAAACCATTCATTACAATCATGTTAAAACAAGGCAACACTCACCACGAGCTTAGGGCTTTAATTGATTCAGGTGTTGCGACTAGTGCGATTAGATGATCCCACTCACAATTCAAGAATAGAAATGTGTCAATTGAGGCATACCTCATAGGGGTAGAAGGCATGGAAACCCCTTGCATGGGTGAGGTGGACCCTTCTATCCTCATACAAGAAGTGACCATGACAATGAAGCTCCTAGTATGCCATGACAATGACCTGATAGAACCCCTGATCCTTGGCCAAGATTGGCTATACAATCACTCAGTGGATCTAAATCTTAGACAAGGCTCCTTGCAGATTAGGACCTTAGACCCGCAACAAGTGATACTGCTTGAGTTCCCTAACAACACTCTGCCTAAGGAATGTAGCCCTAGACCATATGAAATGATTGTGATGAGGGATCCAAAGATCTTTGGACAAATCCATCAGCTAAGCACGTTCCCTCCAAAGTCAACCCATGAGAGTGTGGTGATGGATAATTGCCACTCAGGAGATCCTCAAGAGATCTTACTCCGGTCTTCTGTCAGTGGACAAATGGGCACCATCAACCGTTAGGTGGACTGCATCAATGGACAAATGGGAACAATAGTGTCCTGTCTCCCTTCTTTTGTTGGAGCAAGACAATCATCAATGGATAATTACATGAAGTCTAGGAATGAAGAAGTGAAGAAAAGAATCAAGCTTAAAGCATGAAGTCAAGTGAAGATTTAGGAAGAGATATTCAGTACACATATGTACATTAGCTTTGGAAAATAATTCAAAAATACTTTGATATACTGACAAGTTCATACTCATATGTATATATATATATATATATATATATATATATATATATATATATATATATATATATATATATATATATATATATATATATATATATATATATATATATATATATATAGTCGTGATAAATAGAAGAGATGAAGAAAAGATGATATAGAGTCAATAGAATTCAAGTTCCTTACTGATAGATGTGTAGAGAGTTTTCTCGTGAGATTAGCAACTAGTCTATCTTAGAATTCTCTTAGCCTGATCATGTGGATCACGAAATATTTTGTACACATCTAATTCAAAAGCTAATCAAGCTATGATCAAAGTTTGATGATCTAATTCTCTTCAGGTTGTGTGTATGACAAGTAGGAACATTCATATGTAGAAGTCTGCAAGTGAAGTTCTCAAAATTGTGCATTTTGGTGCTCAAATATTTTCTTGGGTCTTAGTGCTTAGTGTGGAATTTTTTATCTTTGAGCATTCAAAATTTAATCTAGAAGATAAGGAAGCTTTAGCTAAAAGCATTTAGCAAAATAGGTTATACTTTGAGAGAAATTAGCTTAAGAAGTTAACCATGTCAAAGTCGCCATTTCTGGAAGGCAGTTTCTGACATATGTTTGATCTAAGTGATCAAATTAAAGATCTAATGGTTTTTCTGAAGAACTAATGATCATTATGATTGTGCAAGGTAGTATGAATATGTGTGTATCATTTGAATGATTAAAATCAAAGTCATATGTAGAGATTGAAGTTTATTTTTGAAGCACACTTGTTGAAGCTGAAGAAAACTTCATACAGAGAAGTAATTCTTAATGAACTTGAAAGTTAATGTAAAATTTGTGTAAAGTTTGCTTTATTCTTGATATAGAGGGGTTCTTAAATCAAGATAGATCAGACATTTGGAGAATTAAAGGTCTCCAGCAAGTGGTATCAGAGCAGAAAATGTTGGAGTTAGACGTCTGCGGAAGCACGCGAACAGCACAAGGAAGAAGAAGAAGCTTGGAGCACAACACACAAGACTGAATGTATTACTAGAGAATGTACAAAGATAAGTAGCCCATTAGGGCAATAGGCGTATATACAAGCCGGGGGAAAAAAACCTCCTAAAGAGGGAAAAAAGTGCCCCGGCGGTCCTAGAGTGTTCACATACATCACTACCTAAATATATCAACAAATCCCCCCTGGGAGTGATGCGGTGAACAAGGAGCTGGCACTCATGTATAAGGAAGTGCCAAGCTATGTGGAAATCACTCCACAAAAGGAAGTAAGCCCAAAGCTTTGCGGAAAGCTTCAAACTTCTCCCTAGGCAGAGCCTTCGTGAAAAGATCTGCAATGTTCTCTTGCGTGGGCACATATGCCAAGTTGATCTCCCCAGCAGAGAACCTCTCCCTGACATAGTGATAATGCACCTCAATGTGCTTAGTGCGAGCATGGAACACAGGGTTCCTCGCAACTGCCAATGCGCTCTGACTGTCAGTGAAGATGGTGGTGGCAGAAGACTGGCCAACACCCAAATCAGCCATAAGGCGTCTGAGCCACACACACTCAACAGTCGCTGTGAAAGCTGCCCTATACTCAGCCTCACAACTGGAAGTGGCCACAGTAGGCTGCTTCTTGCTCAACCAAGATATACATGAGCTACCAAGCATGAAGCAAAAACCACTGGTGGACACACGAGTGTCATAGCAACCAGCCCAATCTGAGTCAGAAAAAGCATGCAAATCTGGCGATAGTGATCCCCCCTTGGGATAAAACAACCCAAGTAGCCGAGTACCACTCAAGTAGTGAAAGATGCGCTTAACCGCCTTCCAATGCGTGACTCCTGGGCAATGCATAAACCTGCTCATATGTGAGACAGCAAACTGAATATCTGACCGAGTAATGCATAAGTAAATCAAGCATCCAACAGCCTGCTGATAGAGAACAGCATCAAATGCATCTCCAGCATCATGAAGACTCAATCGTAAACCTGTCTCCATAGGAGTGGCAATAGTCTTACAGTCTTCAAGGCCAAAACGCTGCAATAATGTGTCAATATATTTCGTTTGACACAAAGCCATTCCACCATCAACTTGCATAAACTGAATGCCCAAATAGTGATGCAAATGCCCCAAATCAGACATCTCAAATGAGGCATGCAAATCAGCCTTAAAATCAGCAATATGCTTCTCAATAGGACCAGTGAGCAGCATGTCGTCTACATAGACAACAATGATCAGAAGCACATCATTAGCACGCTTAACATATAAGGTGCTTTCAGTTGGACTATTCTCAAAACCATGTGCAATCAGATAGGCATGTATCTTCTCATACCAAGCACGTGGTGCTTGCTTTAAACCATATAACGCCTTCTTCAACCTGCACACCTGGTTTTCATGCCCTTTCTGCACAAAGCCACGGGGCTGAAAAACATACACTTCTTCATGCAAGTCACCATTCAGAAATGTTGTTTTAATGTCCAACTGATGTACATTCCAACCATGATGGGCTGCAAGTGCACAAATGCTCCGAACAGTAGTCATACGGCATGTAGGTGCAAAGGTCTCATCAAAATCAATGCCTCTTTCCTGCGCATAACCCTTTGCAACAAGCCTAGCCTTATACCTGTCAATTGTACCATCAGGTTTACGCTTCAGCTTGTATACCCACTTAGTGCCAATGGCCTTCTTGCCAGGAGGCAAGTCACATAAAGACCATGTACCATTCTTCATTATAGCATCATATTCACATTGCATAGCAGCCATCCAATTTTCTGAATTCTGTGCTTCATCAAAAGAAACAGGCTCATTCTCATCACAGAGACTAGATGCAGCCATAGCATAGCAATCTAATGCAAAGGAGGCACTATGAGAGCCTGAACGAGTACGATATGACAAAGGTGCATCTAATTTGCTGTCACGCAAAGTCTGCACCAGCCATTTTGGCATAGTTTTTGCCTGCTCAATATCAGCTCTCTCATCAGCAAGTGCATCATGTAAATCTGCATCAGAAATGGAATGATCTACATCATCATATGAAACCTGCAAAGGCTGAGAAGTTGCCTCATTAGGACCAGCACTAGACTGTCCACCTGTAAAAAGAGGCATCAAAGTATCATACATGTCTTTGGAGCTAACAGATGTCTCCTTAGTACATGAAAGCAATGGATGAATAGCATCTTCCACAAATACAACATCACGGCTAACCAGAATGCGTTTAGTCTGTGGATGATACAGGCGATAGCCTTTACTTTCAGAACTGTATCCAAAAAAAATACATTTAACTGCTTTATCATCCAATTTTCTGCGATGTTGTTCAGGCACTAATGCATATGCCAAACAACCAAAAACATGCAGATGAGCAATAGATGGCTTGCGGTCAGGCCAAGCCTCATATGGAGTGATAGACTGCAGTGCTTTAGTGGGACACCTGTTCAGTACATATGTTGCACACATGACAGCCTCAAGCCAGAAACTATGAGGTAAAGCCTGACTCTTGACCATACACCTCGCCATTTCCATGAGAGACCTGTTCTTCCGTTTAGCAACTCCATTCTGTTGAGGTGTATACGGCACTGTACACTGGTGTTTTATCCCACGTTCAGCCAGAAATGCATTAAAATCTGACGACATATATTCCCCCCCTCGATCAGAACGGAGGGTGCCCATTTTACATGCTGACAGATTTTCAGCCAAAACCAAAAACTGTTTGAAGCACATGAACACTTCGAACTTTGCTTTGAGTGGATATACCCATGCATGCCTGGAAAAATCATCAATGAAAGTCACGAAGTAAAGGTAATTTCCAAAAGAGGGTGTCTGCATAGGACCACAGACATCACTATGTACAAGCTGCAATTTATGCGTAGCCCGAACTGAACCATCTTTTGGAAAGGAAGAACGCTGCATTTTGCCCAAAATACAGCCTTCACAAACATGTTTTCCAGGTGCCTCAAGTTTGGGAAAAGAGGACACCATTTCAGATTTCTGCAGGCGTAGCAAACTAGCAAAATTCAGATGACCAAAGCGTGCATGCCAAAGCTTTGCATCTGACATAGCCTGAGAATCTTGAACTGCACATGCCGAATCATTCATAGATCTTTCATAGTCTATGAGCTTATACAGCCCACGACATAAAATGCCAGAAGCAATAATCACATTGCCATTTGAGAGATCATGAACTGTACACCTGTCATCAACAAATTTCACAACCAAGCCAATCTTGGCTAATGCAGAAACTGATAACAGATTCTTTTTTATCCCTGGCACAAATAAAGCATCTGACAAAGTGAAAGAACTACCATCAGCACTAGTCAAATGATCTTACCAACTCCCATAACAGGATAAGAGGAGTTGTTGGCGCATGTAACAGTATTCCCTGTAGGGGCAGGCTCGAGTGAAGTGAAGAAACTATGCTGCGAGGTAATATGTTTGGTCGCCCCACTGTCAAAGTACCAAACATCTGAGTCTATTGCAGACATGCACTGATCATGAGAAGATGGGTCAAAACTACAAACAGTAGTAAACGCCCATTCTTCTTCCTGCACAAGATTTGCAGACTCTGTTTTTGGTGTAGAGGCCTCTGCAACAACCATTCCAGCCTCTTTCTTCTTTGCCTCTTTAGCAGCCAGTTTTGGACAGTTCTTTATGATATGATCATTGCCTTTACAGTACTTACAAAACAATTTCTGCTTTTCTGATTTTTTCTCATCTTTGTCTTGGTTCTTTGAATGTGCAGCATTTGCAGATTTCTACTTACTAGTAGAAGAGCTCCATTTTCCTTTGCCCTTCTGACTAGCCAGGAAAGCTTGATCTGCAACTCGCATAATGGACCTGTTCTGCCTGGACTGATCTTCCTGCAACAGAACAGAGACTAACTCCTCAAATGATAAGGCATTCGGATTGCCTTTCATCATCAACCGAAGAGTAGAAGCAAAACTCTGATATGAGTCAGGAAGACCATTCAGAACGGTCTGCACAAGTGAGCTATCTGGTATAACCTCATCAGCAGAAATCAACTGTTCCTTCAAATCTTTGATCTTCGTTAGGAAATTGTCCATAGAATCACCTTCATTCATGTGCTCACTCTCCAAGTGTTTTTGGAGATAAGCAACACGAGCCTCATTCCTAGCTTGGTACAATGTGGTAAGTGTATCCCAAGCATCCTAGCTGTTCTGCAAGAGCGTATGTGAGGAATAATGGCACGTTTGACAGACAAAGCTATCAATGCATGTGCTTGGGCATCTCTGCCATCCCAACAAATTTGCTCTGCAGTAGATGCAACAGAAATAGCAGCACGAACAGGAATCTACACAATATAATCTTCGACACCATCTTCATCAGCTCGAGCACCTCCGGCACCTGTATTTATAGTACCTGTAGTCGCAGGTGTAACAGGACGTCTTTCAACACCCTGCACAATGTTCCACAATCCTTTTGCAACCAATACATGTCGCATCATATAAGCCCATAATGGGTAGTTGGTACCATCCAACTTATCCTCAACAGCCAACATACGGAATACATCACTGCTTTCAGCCATGGCCGGTGACTAAAATACCTTGATGCAGAAAATTGACTGTATCTCAAAAAGTTGAACGGAACTGCCTAGACGAGTTCTGCTAGACCTGTAGCAGACTTCGAGACACTTAAACTGGCGAACAGAAATTGGTATATACCTTTGGCACAAAAGGACGAAATAGCCTGCACAAGCACTGCGATAGTGCGTTCGGAGGCCGAAACGAGCTCAGATCGCGATTTCGGCACGACATAGCGAAGCTGTTTTGATCTCGAAAACACCCTGAGTATGCTCACCAAATTTTGTGCGAAGCTGAGACTGCAAACGGAGGAGTGTCGACGGTGTCCTAGATGAAGCGACGACCTGCTCTGATACCAATTGTTGGAGTTAGACGTCTGCGGAAGCACGCGAACAACACAAGGAAGAAGAAGAAGCTTGGAGCACAACACACAAGACTGAATGTATTACTAGAGAATGTACAAAGATAAGTAGCCCATTAGGGCAATAGGCATATATACAAGCCGGGGGAAAAAAACCTCCTAAAGAGGGAAAAAAGTGCCCCGGCGGTCCTAGAGTGTTCACACACATCACTACCTAAATATATCAACAGAAAATGCAAATCAAGGTGAAGAAGAAGCAAGGTGAATCCCAACTGTTGCAGATATGGGCTGAGTTTACAACTTTCAAGAAGAAAGGTTCTCAGTCAATCTCTGATTATGTTACAAGGATGAAGGACATTGCAGACAGTTGGGAGCAATAGATGAAGATATTGAAGAAGACAAGTTGGTAAGGCAAAAAATCATAGGTCTAAGAGGAGATGAAAAGTGGAAGCCTTTTTTATTGTCTATAGAATTATCATTAGATCATTTTACTCCTGATCTTAATCAATTGCTAGGACATATGCTAACATTTGAGCAGAACATTAAAGGAGAGAATCACAGAAGCTCAAGTCAAGCAATGGTTTCAAAGGACAAGAAGAAGAATGCTAAAGGCAAGCAATCAAATGATGAAGAAGGATCTTCAAGTCAAGTAAACTTCATGAAAGGGAAGATGAATTTCAAAGGTAAATGTAGAGGAGGTAAGAATAGAGAAAATGATAAAGCTTGTTGGATTTGCGGAAGAACAAATCATTTGGCAAATGATTGTTGGTATAATAATCAAAATGGTGGAAGTCATCATCATAATTTTAGTCCTAGAGGAAGAGGAGTCAGAAATCAAAGAGGCAATCTTAGAGGAAGAGGTGGTAGGACTTCATTTGCTAGATGAGGTGGAAGGAATTTCCAAACTCAGACCTACAACAACACCTATTACAATTATACTTTATATCAAAAGGAAGACTTGACTCTTATCTTGAATGCAACACATGAAGTAATTAATGAAGATCAAATGGTGTTTTATATTGACTCAAGATGTAGCAATCATCTGAGTGGCAATATTCCTTAATGACTGACATGGAAGCCAAAGTGAATGGACATATAGTTTAAACATGAGACAATACCAAACACAAAGTTGAAAGCATTGGATCAGTGAAGACAAAGAGTGGAAGCACACTTCTAAGCAAGGTACTTTATGTTCCAACAATTCCTAAAAATCTAATGTGTAGGGCAAATTGTTGAGAAGGGATATGAAGTCAGATTTACAAGTGATGGTGTTTATGTTGAAGATCCAAGTCAAGAATATAAAAGCATTGTTACAAGAAAAAAAAGAAGGAAAATTATTCACTCTCAAAGTCCAAGGTAATGTGGGACATGAATTATTTACTTATGGAAGTCAAAAGATGTCTGAATTGGATCTATGGCATAAGAGGTTAGGACATTTCAATGAAAGAGGAATAAAAGAGATGACAAAGAATGGTGCAGTGCTTGGTCTACCAAATATTGAAGGTCAACATATGATATACAAATGTAAGGCTTGTCAACTAGGTAAAGCTGAAAAGAAATCATACAATAAACAAGGATACAGGTATTCAAATATGTTTGAATTGGTTCGTACAGATGCGTGGGGTCCTTCAAAGGACTATAGCATAAATGGATCAAGGTATAATGTGTTGTTTGTTGATGATGCAACCAGATGGATTACTCTCTATGTAATCAAGGAGTATTTGAGACATTCAAACATTACCATGCTTATGCAGAAAGAATTATAGGACAAAAGCTTAAGAGATTGAGATCAAATGGAGGAGGAGAATATTTTTCTAAGGAATTTGATGATTATATGTGGAATGCAGGTACAAAAAGAGAAGCGACTTGCAGGTACTCCCCACAACAAAATGGAGTTGCAAAAAGAAGAAATAGAACTCTTGTAGAGTTTGCAAGATCAATGATGAAGGAAAAGAAGTTTCCTAATTATATGTGGGCAAAAGCAATTAATACTGCAACTTATCTTGTGAATAGGTTGCCTTGCAAAGCTTTGGAGGGAAGGAATCCTCATGAAGCGTGGTGGGGTAAGAAACCTACTCATGATCACTGCAAAATATTTGGATGTTTGGCATATGCTTATGTTCCATCTCAATTGAGACATAAGCTAGAACCTAAAGCAGAAAAGTATGTGTTCATTGGGTATGATGATAGACAAATAGGATACAGGCTATGGATTCCATCCACAACACAATTTCTTGTTTAAAGAGATGTCACACTTGATGAGCGAAGCACATGGTTTATAGGATCAAACAATGTATGCACAGTTCTTGAAGAAATCAAAAGGAAAGGAACGTCAAAGATGAAGGTATATGAAGAAGATAATGATAATGATGTTTGTAGAAATGAAATGCAAGACAATTATGAAGATAGACCAAGGTTTGATCTAGAACAAAATGAAGTAGAGACTTCAAGGAGTGCAGGAATTAGAAGATCATCAAGATAAAGAAAACAACCTATCAGGTATAGCTATGCTACTTCTTTCTTGACAACCAAAGATCATGCTTACATTATGAAGAAAGATGAAGATCCATCAACTTATGATGAAGCAAAAGGTAAACAAAATTGGGAAAAAGCAATGCAACAAGAGTATGATGCTCTAATTGAGAATGAGACATGGGAATTGGTGCTAAGGCCAAGAAAATAGAAGGTAATTGGATGCAATTGGGTGTATAAAACAAAGAGATTTGCAGATGGAAAAGTGTCTAGATACAAGGCTAGACTTGTGGTCAAAGGATATGCCCAAACACATAGAGTGGACTATGATGAAACCTGTAGCCCAGTGGCTAAGATGTCTACAATTAGAAGTTTTATTGCTATTATTGTATGCAAAGGCTGGAAGCTATCTCAATTAGATGTAAAGAATGCATTTTTAAATGGATATATTGTAGATGAAGTATGCATGGAGCAACCAAAGGATTTCAAAGAGTCAAATGGATCAGATTATGTTTGTAAGCTTAAGAGAGCTTTGTATGGTTTAAAGCAAGCTCCAAGGGCATGGAATTACAGACTTCTCAAGTTCTTGAATGAACTTGGATACCAAGCTTCAAAAGCAAATAGTAGTTTGCTAGTGAAAGCAAATGAAGATGTATATATTTATGTTTGCATTTATGTTGATGACATTATTATCAGAGGTACAGATGCTCAAGGAATCAAGGAGTTGAAGAAGCAAATGGAAAAGGAATTCAAGATAAGTGATTTGGGAAATTTATCTTATTTCCTAGGGATGGAGATTATGTATACTCAACATGGAGTATATGTTACACAAGAAAGATATTTGAAGAATGAGCCCATCACGATGGTCCACCAAAATGCGAATTTTTGCAATGCATTTGTGGATTTCTATGTGCACAAGTTTGCTCTATGCCATGGTGTAGACGCTTACCAAAAAGGCCAACTTTGTCAGACCATCACGATGGTCCAACTCTAACGGTAGATATGGCAAAAAGTTTGAGTTCTAACCTTTTTGGAGCTCTCCCGCTGTTCTGAACTACTGTAGCTACAAGAAGACTCAAAAATTCACACATACATACAAGCTCAAAAGCTCTCTCTCTCTCTCTCTCTCTCTCTCTCTCTCTCTCTCTCTCTCTCTCTCTCTCTCTCTCTCTCTCTCTCTCTCTCTCTCTCTCTCTCTCTCTCTCTCTCTCTCTCTCTCTCTCGCATGCACAAAAGAGAGAAATGAGGAGGATAGGTGGATATGGTGAATTTTTTGATTTTTTTGGAGTGGAAGAAGATGATGCGATGGTGAAGGAGGAGTGTAGAGGAGATTATAAACACAAAATAGTACTCAAAAACAACAACAAAAACCAAAATTTTTACCTTCCAATGCCAATTCTTGCTATACTCTTACCATCATGCATTCGTCCTAGAACTCGATCCCCAGAAATGGCGCCAAATTTCATGTTGCTCTAGCACAATGGTAAACACCATGTTAAGAAGCCACCTCCTTAATGTCAATCCTCGAAAGACATAGGAGTGATATGAAGATCATGAATGGAAGATGTAGTGAGAGTGAAGGTGAAAAGCATGGAGATGCACACACACATACACACACACACACACAAGAAAGAGACAAGCAAGACACAATGGAAGGTTGAAAGTAGATTCTATTGCTCAATAACACTACTACAAGCTCAAAATAACTCTAAGCTCTTCTCAAATCATACAAGCTAACCGCAAAAATCAGCTCTCTAGCTCTTTTTATAGATTCTAGACTAGTTTTGACCGGTTTCACATCTAGTGTCTGGCATAGTTAAACAATAGGTTCTCAATGCTATTTGGAGGTCTAAACGAGACCTAAAAATAGCCAAAATTGGTATGCTTGTTCTACCTAAGCTCCTCAAGCTTGAGGAATTCTTGTCTTGCACAAAATGGAGCTAGTAAATACAAAAGAGGTTGTTTTATGATACATGTAGTACGAAAGTGATGAAAGTCACTATTTGGGCTTTTGAAAAAGTAATTATCAAATATGTTTCTTTGGAAAAAATGACTGTCTGGCTCCCCACGACTCTTTGTAGATTGCCTCTACATGCTTCCTCAGGGGTAAGATCTAACTTGCTAAATTAATTTCTCAGTGCATATTTGATCATTTTACATGATTCCACTTGCAATCATTAGCTATCTAAGCTAATTGAATTTCCCCAAAAGGAATTTTGACAATTGTTACTATATTGTGAGCTCTAAGTAAAAAGGCCAATAGATGTATGGACTAAAATAGCAAACTTTTTCAATAGTAGCTATTCTTGAACTAGTCTGTTTTGGATTAATTGTTTCAAGCATCAACTCCAAAGTACATAGGTAGTTTCTTGGTGTCATTTGCAAGCTAAAAGGGTCTACTTCATAACTCTAAAGTACATCAGTGCTATTACAAAGTAGGTTTCAGCAATACCACCTCACTTCCTTGAGGTATCCATCCATCTCTTCCAACAATGGTATCAGAGCAAGTTGAGGTAAAATGGGAGATGGTTTCCCTTCTTTCATTGACAAATTGGACAGGAATAATTATCCAGCATGGTACTTGAGGGTGAAGACCTATTTACAAGGAAGGAGTCTCTATGGGTACATATCAGGAGATGAGGAGATGCCCATATTTAGAAGTAAAGTTCAACCTACAAGAGAGGAGCAAGAAAGACTCAACTCATGGTGTGCCGAAGATGCTTTCGCCAGGTCATATCTACTTAACTCTATCTCTAACTTCCTTCTTCCTCATATTAGGAATCACAAAACTTCCCAAGAGACTTGGGATACGCTATCTTCATATTTTTCTTCCAATACAAGAGCTAGGAAAAATCAATTGTGGGTGGAGTTTACTACTCAAAAGAAGCAACCTAAGCAGAATATTTCAGAGTATGTGACCAAGGTAAAGGATGTGGCTGATTATTTGGCAAGCATAGGAGAGAAGATTGAAGAGGAGAAAATAGTGAGATAGATAATCAATGGCATCAAGGCAGATGATAAGTGGGAATCTTCCACAACTGCAATGGATCTTTCTATGGATACGCAAATCCCTGATCTAACCACTCTAATGGGGCAACTCTTCACCCATGATGCCAAGCTCAATAAAAATGGTGAAGCATCCAGAGGTAACAATTCTTTTGCCCTCTATACAGATAAATGAAAGTCTAAGGATAAAGGAAAGAGTAAAAATCTTGAAGATGAAGGTGAAACTTCTCAAGCTATCTATGTAGGGAGAAGTAGGAATTCAAGAGGAAGGGGCAGAGGAGGTAAGCCATAGGGGAAGACCTTTTAACTCTTCCCCATGCAATATATGTGGATTGTGTAATCACACAATAGATGTTGGTGCAAAGTCCAAGCCCACACATTGGGCTTGAAGTTCATAAACACACAAAGCTCTATGGAAACCATTGCTAGTAGAAATTTATCCTTTTACATTTGTAAAAGTCATTTATTTGACTTGAGAGAATATTTGTAATCACCTACCAAAACTCGTAGACTTGTTAGTTAGAAAAGCATCTAACTCATTGAGGGAATATTTCCTAGATTGAAGGATTACTTTTACAGAGAGCCAAAATTTGAATTCAAATTCAAATTTGAATGTAACACTTATAGAAAGTGACTTGAAAAAGTCGTGTGAGAGAGAGTCACTTCTCGAGTTCTTCATAGCTATTTTGTAAGAGTGTGAGGTCTAAATTGTAGCCTAGAATATTCTCCATCATTAGGCTATGATTGTCAAACCTATGATCTTATACAACATTTTTTATTAATACATTACATCTACATTGTTCATCTATGATCTCTCTATTATAGTCATTCCTAACTGTCAAGTTGTGCTGCTCATATCTCACTCAATTCTCCACCATTTTCAATAATATATACCTTGTTGGAATCAGCTCGAAGTTATCTACATGCTGAAACATTTTGAAGGAAATCCATTTAGCCAATTTGGAGAAAAGTGCATCGAAGCACTCACTGGTTAAACTGTGCAGAGGTCCTAAAAAATGGGGGGTAATGATTCATTTGTTAAATTGATTGCTTTGTGTATAGTGCATCATTTTTGTTGATGTATGAAACATCACAAGAAATGAATTAATGTGACACTAGAACACCTCTATGGTCACCATTGACTCATTGCCACTCCAAACTTTGAGAAATGATAGCCTAAACTGAGAACTTTGTTTCTACAAAACTTTCCAATCACTAAAATGACATACCTTTAGTATTTTGCCAATTTCTCTTAGCCCAAATATTATTTCTCCAAGATCTTTTGGTGGATGAATTTAGAAGAGTAGAGCTTTCCAACAAGCTATTATCTACAAGAAATGGATCTCTAGAACTCAAGTTATGGCCTTCACAAGATCACCCTGTATGACTTCCCAAAACTAGAAATTTTGCCTCTTTTAATAATTCTGAGTGTCTAAAAATGAAAATTCGATGCCTAGCATCGACTTGCAACCAAAGTCGATGCCAGGCATCGACTTTGAGCTTTTTTAGCCACTTTTTCAGTGCCAGAATTACCCTATGAACACAAGGCATAAGCAAGATCACTTTTATGTGGGAACTCGATGCCAGGCATCGACTTTATGTTGAAACTCGATGCCAGGCATCGAGTTGCTCCACAAACTTCATATTTTCAAAGAGATTTAGGAGTACATAAAACTCAGAGAATAAAACATAGACTTATCAACACAAACTCGATGCCAAGCATCAACTTGCTTGGAAAACTTCAACTTCTGAAATCATTTCACACAAGACAAACTCTAGAGATGGAAGAAGAAGACTTATACACAGAAGTTTAATAAACTCTTTCCATAACTATGAAACCTCACAAATGCACATGTGCTTTCTCACGCAGAGAAGCCCGATTATTCTCAGTCATACAAAATGAGTACTAACTCACTTTCTCATTGTCTTCCTCTTCACGTCAATTGATACAAACTAACTTATATTGATTTTCTTATTCTCGTGACTTTTAAAAAGCTTCTAGAACTAAAGTGAACTAACTTTACAAATATAATACACTTGTGAATTTGTCCCTTCACATAGGCATGTGGTTTTCTTCTAAAGCTTTAACTTCAAATATATGTCCAATTAGTGATTGTTTCTCCAATAGCTCCCCCTCAATCACTAATTGACATTCTCTGTTTCTTCATGTCATCTTCTTTTCTTTTACTCCTGCCATGCTTTTAAATATGCTGGTCTTCACACTATCCAAGATCTTTGTCATTATCTCTGCTATCTGATCTTTTGTAGAAATGTACTCCACTTAAATTTCTTTCTCCATTACCTTTTCTCTCAGGAAATGATAATGTATCTCTATGTGTTTTGTTCTTGCATGAAATACTGGATGTGTTGCAAGATAAAGTGAACTCATATTATCTCCATGTATTGTAAGTATACCTTGATCAATGCCCAAGCTTTTGAATAATGTCCACATCCATATGACCTCCTTAGCTGCTTCCACAAGTCCTTTGTACTCAGCTTCAGTTGATGATAATGCTACTGTATGTTGTTTCTTTGAACACCAACTTACAAGCTTATCACCAATGTATATCATGTAGCCATGAGTTGATCTTCTGTCATCCTCGTTACCTGCCTAGTCTGAGTCACTACAGGCTCTCAACTTCAAATCTGATGTAAAAGGATAATATAATCCTTCCTTTATAGTTCCTTTGATATATCTGAGAACTCTTTGACCTGCAATCCAATGTGCATCCTTTGGACAATGCATGAACTGTCATAAAACGCCCACTGCATAACTAAGATCAGGCCTTGTTAGTGTAGCATAAATCAAACCACCCATAAGAGATTGATACTTCCTCATATCTTTGTATTCTGCACCATCATATTTATTGAGCTTGTGATTAACTTCAAGTGGAGTTGAAGCTTCTCTACAGTTTTCCATATCAAACGTCTTCAATAGATTCAGAAGATACCTTTCTTGTGATACATATATGCCATGATCTATATAAGTGACTTCCATTCCAAGAAAGTATGATAACTTTCCTAGATCACTGATCTTGAATTCTTTTTCAAGTAATCTCTTTACCTCCTTGATTCCTTCATCTGAAGTACCTGTGATTATAATGTCATCTACATAAATGCAAATGTAGATTGTACCTTCCTCTGTTCTTTTGATGAGTAGACTTGGATCTGCTTTTGAACTTTGATATCCAAGATCATTGAGATACTTCACCAGTCTATAGTTCCATGCTCTTGGAGCTTGTTTTAATCCATAGAGTGCTCTTCTCAACCTGCAAACAAAGTTTGGATACCTGGAATCTATAAACCCTTGAGCTTGTTCCATGTATACCTCATCTGATATGTATCCATTAAAGAATGCATTCTTTATATCCAATTGACTTAGGGTCCATCCTTTTGAAGTTGCAATAGCAATGATTGTCCTTATAGTTGACATCTTAGCTACAGGACTGAATGTCTCATCATAATCTATGCCATAAGTTTGGGCATAGCCTTTCACCACTAGTCTAGCTTTGTATCTAGCTATACTTCCATCTGCAAGCTTCTTCACTTTATAAACCCATTTATTTCCGATTACTTTCTTACCATTTGGTTTAGAAACAAGTTCCCATGTCTTGTTCTCCTCCAGTGCATTGAACTCTTCCTTCATTGCTTCTTCCCATTGCTTCTTACCTTTAGCTTCATCATAGTTCTAAGGTTCTTCATCATCTTTGACCATATATGCATAGTTCTTCTGAGTTATGTAAGAAGTATCATAAGAATACCTTTCTGGTTGTCTTCTAGTCCTGCTTGACATTCTTGGTTCACATTCTTCATATGTGTCTGGATACACCTCTTCATCAAATATAGGAGGTTCTTCATTTCTTCTTGTTAATCCACTTCTCAATGTACTTGCTTGCATATAGTCTTCATCTCTATTTACCTGCACAATTGATTTTCCTTTCTCAAATCTTCTTACCTCTTCTTCAAATTCTTTAGTTGTATGACTTTGATCTGCATACCAACTTTTCTGTTCATCAAATGTAACATCTCTAGAAACAAGAAATTGTTTGGTTAGATGATTCCACAACCTGTAACCCATCTGCTTTTCATCGTAACCAATGAACACATATTTTTCTGCCTTTGGTTCAAGTTTATGTCTAAGTTGTGATGGCACATAAGCATATGCAATTGATCCAAACACTCTACAATGATCTAGTGTTGGTTTCTTACCCCACCAAGCTTCATATGGAGTCATTCCATTTAGAGCTGCACATGGTAATCTATTCACAAGATATGTGGTTGTATTTACAGCCTCAGCCCAAAGATAATTTGGACAATTCTTCTCTTCAGCATAGCTCTAGCAAACTCAACCAAAGTCCTGTTTCGTCTTTCTGCTACACCATTTTGTTGTGGTGTATACCTACAAGTTATTTCTCTCTTAATACCTGCATTCCAAAGATAATCATTGAACTCTTGGGAGAAGTATTCTCCCCCTCCACCATACCTCAGTCTTTTAAGCTTTTGACGTGTTACTCTCTCTGCATATGCATGAAAATGCTTGAAAGCTCCAAACACTTCTGATCTTTCCTTCAAAACATATAAAGTTATCCATCTTGTGGCATCATCAATGAAAAGAACATAATACCTTGAGCCACTAATAGATCCTTCTTTTGTTGGTCCCCATACATGTGTATGAATGAGCTCAAGTACTCCATCATGTTTGAATCCTTTCTTCTAAAATGGTAACTTGTGTGCTTTACCCATTTGACAAATGATTAGAACATCCAGAGTCAATGTAAAATACCTTAAGATCTTCTTTATCTGATGTGCTGATTGAGTTCATCATCAATGATGTATGACTTTCATTATGTGTGTCATTTGCATAGTTGTAGTAGGTGGTGTTGTAGGATTGATTATGTCCCCAACTTCTTCCTCCACCTCTACCATAGCCTCCTCTTTGACTTTGTCTACCTCTTTGAAAATTACTTTGATATCTTCCACCTCGGCCTCTACTATTGTTGTTTTGATTATGGTTTGATCCTTGTTGATTTTGCCAACAGTCATGAGCCAAATGATTACTCAATCCACAGATCCAACAAGCCTTCTTGTTGTTATTCTGATTACCTCTTCCTCTTCCAAAAGCTCTTGGTCTTCCTCTGCATGTGCCTTTACCTCTTGCATAATAAACTTGAGAACTCGACTCTTCTTCATCCTTTGCTTTAACTTTATCTCCTTTCTTCTTGTTCTTCATGTACATTGCAGAACTTTGTCCTTTATCTCCATCTCCCTTCAAGTCTTGCTCAAATGTGAGCATCAAACCAAGCAACTGGTTCAAATCTGGAACATAATGATTTAATGAAAGCTCTGTTGATAAGACAGAAGGTTTCCACCTTTCATCTCCTCTCAAACCTATAAGTAATTGAGCAATCAACTTGTGATCCTCAATATCTTCATCTATGGATCCAAGACTATCTACTAGATCCTTCATCTTAGTGATATAATCACTAATATTTTGACTTGGCTTCTTCTTGAATGTTGTAAACTCTGACCATAGACTTGCTTTCCTTGCTTTAGTAGTGCTTTGGAAATGATACTCCAATGCATTCCATATATCTTCAGATGATTCCAATCCTCTGATGTGTGGTAGCAAATGATCTGAGATTGTGTTATAAATGTATGCCTTTGCACTTGCATCCTTCTTCTGCCAATGCTTTAAAGCATCTAGTTCTTCTTTCTTTGGTCGGCTTTCATCTTCAAATACTGGCTTCTCTTCTTCACCTGTTACATATATCATGAAATCCTTACTCATAAGTAAGGCTTCCATTCTCATTACCCATGCAGGATAATTATCTCTATCTAGTTTGTCAATGGAGATATGATCTGCCATACTGCTTTCCTTCGGCTACAACCTGTGAGCTTAAAGGATAAAGAATAATACCTTTTGGAGTTCTTTGTGTATGAAGATACTTTTGAAGTAACCTTTTGATGCCTTGTGTCTTCAAATGCTTCACCTTTCAAACTTTAATGGAAAACTTTCCAAAACTTCTCGTACCTTTGCCGCGTTCTATTCTTTAGGACCTTTCTACTCTGATACCACTTGTTGATGTATGAAACATCACAAGAAATGAACTAATGTGACACTCGAACACCTCTATGGTCACCGTTAACTCATTTCCACTCCAAACTTTGAGAAATGATAGCCTAAACTGAGAACTTTGTTTCTATAGAACTTTCTAGTCACTAAAATGACATACCTTCAGTATTTTGCCAATTTATCTGAGCCCAAATATTATGTCTCCAAGATCTTTTGGTAGATAAAAGTAGAAGAGTAGAGCTTTCCAACAACAAGCTATTATTTGCAAGAAATGGATCTGTAGAATTAAATTTATGGCCTTCACAAGATCACCCTGTATGACTTCCCAAAACTAGAAACTTGTAACCAAAAGTCGATGCCAAGCATCGACTTTGAGCTTTTTTAGCCACTTTTTCAGCGCTAGAATTACCCTATGAACACAAGGCATAAGCAAGACCACTTTTATGTGGGAAGTCGATGCCAGGCATCGACTTTATGTTGAAACTTCATGCGAGGCATTGAGTTGCTCCACAAACTTCATATTTTCAAAGAGATTTAGGAGTACATAAAACTCAAAGAATAAAACATAGACTTATCAGCACAAACTCGATGCCAGGCATCGACTTGCTTGGAAAACTTCAACTTCTGAAATCATTTCACACAAGACAAACTCTAGAGATGGAAGAAGAAGCCTTATACACAGAAGTTTAATAAACTCTTTCCATAACTATGAAACCTCACAAATGCACAGGTGCTTTCTCACGCAGAGAAGCCCGATTATTCTCAGTCATACAAAATGAGTACTAACTCACTTTCTCATTGTCTTCCTCTTCACGTCAATTGATACAAACTAACTTATATAGATTTTCTTATTCTCGTGACTTTTAAAAAACTTCTAGAACTAAAGTGAACTAACCTTACAAATATAATACACGTGAATTTGTCCCTTCACATAGGCATGTGGTTTTCTTCTAAAGCTTTAACTTCAAATATATGTCCAATTAGTGATCTTTTCTCCAACAATTTCAAGTGATTCCACTTGGAATAATTAGCTTACTAAGCTAATTAGATACCTCTAAAAGGAATGTTTCCATTTCCTACTGTACTGGTAGCACTGAGCATAACAAGCAGCAGGTGTATGATAAAAAATAGAAGGTTTTCATTAATCCTTCTATTTGGAAGTAGTCTGTTTTGATTCAATCTTTTCATACATCACTTCCAAAGTACATAGGCACTTATATACTATCTTTGGAAAGCTAAGAGGGCCCACAACACAACTCTGAAACTACAAGAGGCTGATACTAAGCAAGATTTGGTAGTACCTACTCATTTATTGGAGTGTCCATCCATCGTTCCCAACAGTGGTATCAGAGCAAAGCTAAGGTAAAATGGGAGATGGTTTTCCTTCTTTCATTGATAAATTCGGTAGGAACAACTATCAGGCATGGTCTCTGAGGATGAAGACATACTTACAAGGAAGGAGCCTCTATGGATACATCTTAGGAGATGAGGAGATGCCCATATTTAGAAGCAAAGGACAACCTAGAAGAGAGGAGCATGAAAGACTCAACACATGGTGCGCCAAGGATGCATTAGTAAGGTCCTTCTTACTTAAATCAATCCTGATTATCTTCTTCCACATATTAGGAATTGTAAGACATCCCAAGAGACTTGGGAAACCTTGTCTTCTTATTTCTCTTCCAACACAAGGGCTAGGAAGAATCAACTGTGGATTGAGTTCACCACTCAAAGAAAGCAACCTAAGCAAAGTATCTCAGAGTATGTGACCAAAGTCAAAGATGTAGCAGATCAATTGGTAAGAATAGGAGAAGAAATTGAAGAAGAGCAGATTGTAAGACAAGTAATCAATGGTATTAAAGCTGATGATAAATGGGAGAGTTTCACAACTACTATGGACTTGTACATGGACATGCAAATTCTAAACCTTACCACACTCATGGGGCAACTATTTACCCATGAAGCCAAGCTCAACAAGAATGGAGATTCATCAAGAGGTAATAACTCTTCTAACCTATACATTGATAAAAGTAAATCCAAAGAGAAAGGGAAGAACAAAAAGGTTGAAGACGAAGGAATTACCTCCCAAGCCAACTATGCAGGGAGAGGTAGAACCTCAAGAGGAAGGGGCAGAGGAGGTAAGCAAGGTAGGGGGAGATCTTATAACTCCTCACCATGCAATATTTGTGGATGATCAAATCATACTATAGATGAGTGTTTTAGGAACTTCAAGGATCAAAGAGGTAGAGGATATCAAAGAGGTGGATATACACAATCAAGAGGAAGATTCAATCATCACCAAGGATACAGCAACTACAACAACAACTACAATAGCAACTACCAAGGAGGATACAAATCTAGAAAAGATTACAACAACTACACAGAGGAGCAAGAAGATTCTCTTCTGATTATGAACATGACTTCAAAACCAGGTATAAATGATGAGCATCTCTTCTACATTGACTCAGGATGCTCAAACCATGTGGCAGACAATGTAGCTCTTCTCTCTGACCTTGAGGAACCAAAAGGTAGGCATCAGGTTCAAACACGTGATGAAACCAAGCACTCAGTGATTAAAGGAGGGAATGTTAAGACCTCTTATGGAAACAAGAATCTGTTGAGTAGGGTTCTATATGTACCAACAATTACCAAGAATCTGATGAGTGTTGGAGAAATTGTGGAAAAGGGTTTGCATTTTAGATTCAACCAATATGGAGCATTTGTGGAGGATCCCCAAAAGGATAGCCAAAGGAGAAAAGAGAGGTAGATTATTCACTTTTGAACTTGAGGATACAAGGAACATTGCACTTTATAGTTATAAAGATCAAACATTATCAGAGCTTGAAATTTGGCATAAGAGATTAGGGCATGTTGGTGAAAGAACCTTGAAGAAAATATGTAGAGACCAATGTGTGCTTGGGATACCTAATGTATCCAAGCAACACAAGATTTATAAATGTGGTGCTTGTCAGTTTGGAAAATCTCACAAGTTACCCTTCTCAAGGAAAGGCTACATGCATGAGGACTACCTAGAGCCTATCCATACAGATGTATGGGGACCAAGTAAGGATCCCTCAGTCTCTGGATCATGGTATTATGTATCTTTCATTGATGATTACAACAGGTGGACTGTATTGTACTTTATGAAGCACAAAGATGAAGTATTCAGTTGCTTTAAAAAGTATCTTGCACTTGTTGAGAATCAAACAGGGAGAAATCTAAAAAGACTAAGGTCAGATGGAGGAGGTGAGTACTTCTCAAATGAGGTTGATATATTCTTGCACGACAGAGGAATCAAAAGAGAAATCACAACAAGTAATACCCCTGAGCAAAATGGGGTGGCAGAGAGGAGAAATAGATTAATTGTTGAAACAACTAGGTCAATGTTAAATGAGAAAAAATTACCTAAATACTTGTGGGCAGAGAGTTTATCTACTGCTACTTATCTTGTAAATAGGTTGCCATCCAAATCTCTTAATGGGATGACCCCATATGAAGCATGGCATGGTAGAAGACCTTCACTTGATCATTGCAGGATCTTTGGATGTGTAGCTTATGTGCACATCCCTTCTCAGATAAGAGGTAAGCTAGACCCTAAGGCAGAGAAGTGCATCTTCATAGGGTATGATTTAAATCAGAAAGGATACAGGTTCTACAATCCTTCAAACAAGGGATTCATGGTCAGTAGAGATGTTGTCTTTGATGAGAATAACTCTTGGTTTGATAGTGAATGTAGGAAAGTAAAACTACCTTATGACTAGGAAGAGGAGTTTCCAAGCCTCACTAAGGAGGAGTCTACTCAGAATGGAGACATCAACTCAGATGATGAGGACATCATCAACCTAGAAGAGTTCAAGGCATGGAAGTCCAAAGGCAAAGTCAAGATGAAGAAATTGGAGGATATACCTGAATCATCCAACCAAGCAATCAAAAGATCACAAACGGAGAGCAAAAAGCCAATCAGATATGGGTATGACACTTCCCTAGTTACTAAGCACTCTAGCTATGGATGAGGAAATTGAAGCACTCAAGGAGAGTGATACTTGGGAACTAGTACCAAAGAAGGAGTCTATGAAGGTAATTGGTTCTAGATGGATCTATAAGGTCAAAAGGAATTCTGATGGATCAATAAGCAGGTACAAAGCTAGACTTGTGGCTAAGGGTTTCGCACAAACCCAAGGAATTGATTTTGAAGAAACCTTCTCACCTGTGGCCAAAATGCCAACCATCAGGGTATTGGTAAGTGTAACTACATCAAAGAATTGGAACATGTATCAGTTGGATGTAAAAAAAGCATTTCTAAATGGCTGGATTTCAGAAGAGGTGTACATGTCTCAACCTCCTGGCTATGAGGACCCAAGGTAACATAGTATGTAAATTGAACAAAGCTCTTTATGGATTGAAGCAGGTGCCTAGGGCCTGGAAAACCATAGGTTGACTACATACCTTCAGGATCAAGGTTTTGTCATGAGTAAAGCAGATACTTCTCTATTCATCAAGAGAAGTAATTCACAAGGAATATACCTATGTGTATATGTTGATGATATCATACTCACAGGCAATGATGCTAATGGCATCAAACAGATCAAAAACCAGATGATGAAGGAGTTCAAAATTAGTGACCTTAGATCACTAAAATATTTTCTTGGACTTGAGTTAGTCTATACTAACTCTGGAATTTACATTACTCAGAGAAAATATATACAAGATATGCTAAAGAAGTTTCACTTGTAGGATGCCAAAGTTGCAAGTACTCCAATGGAGGTAAACCTAAAATTAAGTGCTCATGAAGGTGATGTACTTGAGAACATTGTAGGTTACCAAAGCATAGTGGGAAGCTTGAGCTATGACACTTTGACAAGGACTGACATTGCTTATGGAGTAAATGTTCTAAGTTAGTTCATGCACAATCCTAGGGCACCTCACTTGGAGGCTGCCAAAAGGATCTTGAAGTACCTTAAGGGTACTCAACATCATGGATTATATTTCCCTTATATATTAGACTTGGATATCAAGATATATTCAGATGCAGATTGGGCAGGATGCAAAGATGATAGGAGTACCTCAGGATACTTATCCTTTGCACGTGATAAGCCAATATCATGGTCTTCAAAGAAGCAACCTACTATTGCTTTATCTTCTACAGAGGCAGAGTATAGAGGATTGGCCAATGCTACTCAAGAGGCCATATGGATCATAATGTTGTATACAGAATTAGGTTTGCACACTACATCTCCAATGATTTTTGGAGATAATACAAGTTCGTTACACCTTGTAGCAAATCCTATTTATCATGCTAGGACCAAGCATATAGAGGTCCACTATCATTATGTGAGAGAGAAGCTATTGAGCAAGGATATTCAATTGGCATAAGTATCCACTAATATGCAATGTGCATACTTGTTGACTAAAGCTTTAGATGGTACAAAACTTTGCAGGTTTAAGTCAATGATTGGATTGTAGGATATTCATGAAGATTGAAGATGAAGACCAAGCCAAAATGTTTGGCTTGAGGGGGAGCTATTGGTGCAAAGTCCAAGCCCACACATTTGGCTTGAAGTTCATAAACACATGAAGCTCCATGGAAACCATTGCTAGTACAAATTTATTCTTTTACATTTGTAAAGGTCATTTATTTTACTTGAGAGAATATTTGTAATCACCTACCAAAAACTCATGGACTTGTTAGTTAGAAAAGCATCTAATCATTGAGGGAATATTTCCTAGATTGAAGGATTACTTTTACAGAGAGCCAAAATTTGAATTCATTAGGGGAAAAAATGAACCCTGGATGGGCCTTTTAGATTAAGGAGTGATTAGTGATGGACCAATCAGAAGAGGGTGGTGGCCACAGTCTATGCCCTATAAAATACTAGGCTGAAGGGGGAAGAGGGGACATATTTCTCCCTTATTTAATGAGCTACCTCTAGAGAGAGAAGGAATCTCGTAACTTTGTTGGGCCCAAAAATTCAAAATTGCTAAAAAGTTAAAAAACTCATCATAACACCTGAAAATGGACCCCCCATTACTTTTTAGGGTCAAAAGTACTCTTTTTGACCCCAAATTCAAAATCCATGCATGTTTTGAGCTCAAAAAAATGGGTTTTTTTAAAAATACTAAAAAAAGAGTTATTTCCCTCCTAAACCTCACATTTTCATACCTAGGTCCCAAAAAGTCATCTTTTCCCACTAGTTTCACTCTGTAGCACACCATTGAAGCTCCTCTTTCTACACTTCAATCTACCTGCATCTCCTATCTCGAATTACTATTGTAGCTTGAAGACTTTTAGCTTCAATGGCAATAGCTAAAGCGTCTAGGCGACCGAAAGATGAAATCCTCAGAGTAAGATGTCACAATATCAAGGCCACAGATGGACAGTGGCTATCACATGAGTACTCCAAAGGTGCATGGGTGTACATGCAACCCTCTAGAGTTGGGCCTCATCGAGTTAGAGATCGTGGAAACTTAGATCTTCATTGGAAGGGAAAGTTACTTGGCTTCAAGAAGCACAGAGACAATGGGATGGTTGCTATTGTACAACATGTTTTTACAATGGCAACTATGAAACTTGAAAACTCTAGTAGAATGAGATATCCTGTGAATTGTAAGTATTACTTTACAATATTTTATGTTTTCTTGTGTCGGATATATTTCTGAACTATTTAGATATGTTTTTGTTTGTTTCAGATATATTTCCTTCTACTTTGCTGGAAGATCAACCACTTCATAGTCTTATAGGTACTTTCCAGGCATTGCATGCAGATGTTGGTGCACTAGTCTTTCCAGAAATATCTCCTGCTCAACTTTACCATGTTAGAGTTTTCTTTTACACACATAGATATGTTGTACCCTCTACAATCAATGGTTTTGGAAGGTTAGAGAGAATTGAAGTACATTCTCTTCTTAGCTTGGAGTGGCCAAAACCTGGTATATGGTCCGTATCATCTTTGAAGCAAAAGATGGTAATGGATATACATAACTCTTTGAAATTCACAAAAGTGTCTAGGTCTGTAGGTTTGCACTGGTCTTTTCCCATTCATTTTTTTGTATATTTATTCCAAGGATTCTCATTCCAAGAGACTTCCACCATGTTCATGTGTAAAGATATCACATATGAGCAAGTCGAAAGTCTTCTTGGTGAAGATTGGGGTTTGATAGAAGGAATTGCAAAAGGTGATAAATATCTTTGTAAAATAGGTGGAACAGGTATAGGATTTTGATATTTGAAACAACGTACTTCATTATACATCAGATTCTACTATGATCATTGGATGTGCAAACTTGGCAAATGGATACCATTTCAAAGTTCAGAGGGATCTTTACAGTCATTTGAAATAAAGCTTAGATTGCCCAATAATGAAACAGAAACTATTTTAGTGAATAATCATTGGGCCTTGGCTAATCTGAGAGAACACTTGATGATTATGGGGTTTGAAGGACTAACTCAATCCAAATTCAAAATTCGAGGACATAAGGTGAGAAATGTTTTGGGCTTTTGTTAAAGTAATCTTTTCATTGTTGTTTATTTTACTTTAATGACTTCAATTTCTTGCAAATTGATTACAGGTGGGCAGAAGAATGGAATACAAAATGAAAGTCCCTGTAGATTGGAGAAAAGATGGAACAAAACTCTCATTCTCATAGTTCTTTTGCAACCTGATAATGTCACTTCTTGGGCCCCAGTCATTGTATCTCATAGTTTTTTCACTTTCAAGAACCTTGTAAAAAGTAGGACAATTGATTCATGTTAGATATTGTATATACCTTCTTCTCTGATCCCTTCTCTCCTACTAAGATATCTAAAAATCCTCTTGATCTAGAATTGTTCTAGAAATACTTTACATCATGGATGAGCATCACAAATTTTGTGATGCGTTCTTGCATTTGCAAGCACTTCAAGTTGTACAATCATTGATACCAATGATTTGTAAATTTTGTAAGATTTGATATTTGTAATGAAAACATGTTTACTCTCACATTTTTGTAGTCTACAACTCTACATTTATAATTTCTCTTGGTGATTATTCAATTTTTTCTTTTATATAGAGTACGTTCAAGTTCACAATAATTGATATTTTATTGGTTAATTTTCTCAATAGATGATCATTTATGAAGTTTGAAATACAAAGGATATAACTAAAAAATGCCATTCATGTTAGATATACTCAATACTTACTCCTCAAGTACCACAAATGATCCATGGTGCTCTAAGTTATAAGGCCCCCATTATGAGGAGAAACCACTTTGAGAGTACAAACATCCATGGAACCTTAACTTATAAGTTATATGAGTTTTATATGTGAAAATTTATGGTAATAAATGGTCTTTGTGATTGATGCCATGAAGTAAGTGGGGCATAAATGTTTTGCCAATTTGAATGCCATTCAAGCTGAAAATAAAGGCCCTCTGGTGCCATGGAATTTCCCCATAGAACCTTAATGGGAGGAGTTCAAAGGGGGATTTCTGCCTTATGTGGGGTATAGAGGCACAACAAGAATGCTACACATGAGGATATTATCCTAAATTATACTTTGCAAACTATTTTATCTCATGTGACTATGTTTGTTTATATTGGCTCCCATTGTAGAAGTTGTATATGCATGGATCACTATAGAGTAAGTGACTTGTTAGAAATAAGTTCCACGACTCTAAAAATCTAAATAATAAAGTTTCATATCCACTAAAAATAACCTTGCATGGCATCAAAAGTATCAAAAAAGAGGAGCCATAGAAACATGGGATATGTCTTCGCAAAAGTTTTGTAGAGGCCTATTGTGTGTTTATATGGATGAACTTTTTTTGTGCTTTTGAGGCCATGCAAGTTTATTTCTAGTCGATATGAAACTTTATTATTACAAATTGAATGTCCATGAAACTCATTATGTGCTCAACTCAATTTACCAATGGAAAAATGACTTTATAACCATAAATGATTTGCTCTGCACACATAGCATGTTCACTTGAGTGCATATGATTGTGAACATATGATATAGATCAATGTGGAGTTGAGCATGTGTAAGAAAGGTTATGAAAAAATATATTACCAATGAGATAATTCTAATTACAAAACATCTCTTCAAGAAGAATGATCACATAGTCATATATGCTCCTATCTAGTTCTTGGGTTGCATAATTTTCCTAAAATTTGCAAGAATTAATACTTATTTCCACCATTTGATGACTTTGCATGACCTCAAAGCACCAAAAAAGGTTTATATCTCATGAATGGTTTAGAATTTGGAGAAATGGATGCTACCATCATGTCCAGAACATGCAAAAACCCTAAGATTGACTGTTTATTTGTCCAATTCTGACATCTAGAGCCTTGGAAACCTCAAAAAGCACCAGAAAAGGGGCAGCCACCGAAGCGCGGGATTGGCCTCTGCAAAAGGTTTATATCTCATGAATGGTTTAGAATTTGGAGAAATGGATGCTACCATCATGTCCAGAACATGCAAAAACCCTAAGATTGACTGTTTATTTGTCCAATTCTGACATCTAGAGCCTTGGAAACCTCAAAAAGCACCAAAAAAGGGGCTGCCCCTTTTCTGGTGCTTTTTGAGGTTTCCAAGGCTCTAGATGTCAGAATTGGACAAATAAACAATCAATCTTAGGGTTTTTGCATGTTCTGGACATGATGGTAGCATCCATTTCTCCAAATTCTAAACCATTCATGAGATATAAATATTTTCATAGAATTTAAGGTTTTACAATGGTTTCCTTTGTGTTTATGACATCATCTCCCTCTCAAAGCGATAAGTTCCATGCGAAGTAGCTATGTAACTATGATATTTTTTGGAAATTGAATCTTCATAGTTATTGGTCTTCTTAGAGTTCTTTATATGTTGTATTGGAACACGATGATGATGGATATCCATGATGGTACTAGAAAGGGATTGTAGTATATCTAGCTAAAGAATCAAGGGCATGATTCTCATGATGGATATTACTCCTTTTCTCACTCAGATGATGATCTTTTGATGTGGAATGGTGATCGTGGAAGTCTTAAACCCAGCTTGTATCTTCTTCCTAGGACATTTGAATATGATGTGGTTAGTGACAATACAACTCCCTACTTTCAAATTTTAGGTTCATGGACCTTATTATATGCACAACCTAGTTGAACAATGCAAATACTAGTTTTGATTCTAAGGGATTTGTTTTGCACACATACACTCTTTACGCAAGTTGATACAATTATGAACATATGATATAGATCAATGTCGACTTGAGCATGTGTAAGAAAGATTATGAAAAGTAGATTATCATAATGGAAATGTGATTTTACAAAATGTATCTCATCAACAAGAATGATTACATAATCATGTATGGTCCCATCTAGTTTCTTTGGTTGTATGGTCATCACCTTCACATGAGCTACACACAAGTCAATATCTTTCAAAATAGAAGTAAGGAATGCATCTCCTTCCTCTTGGATTGCTTGAAGTGCTATTGATTATATCCAAATTCTAGTGCATTAACTTTGAATCACTAAGGATCGATAACATTTGCTCACTTTTTTGTTGCTTTTGCATTAGGAGAAACTTTAGGTTGTGCTACATATGATCTATGATGTGGTTGGTAGTTCTTATTCATTTTACATCTATGCCTTGATTGACATTGTGATACAATTTATGGCATATGTTTCTTTTCTCATATGTGGGTAGTGTTCTTTGACCTTATAGTAGTGAATTTATAGCCTCTACTTGATATGATGTTGGAATATGCATATGTTTCATGATGATTCCTTGAAGCTCTCCTTTTTGGATGACTTGGAATGGTTACTTCATGCATGTTTCATCAGCCATGTTCCATTTGGAGATAGATTGAGTTCAAATGGTTCATCACCAATGATTAGTGGATGTATTATTCCCCTTTGTGCATGTCCTTAGAATCTTTTTATGAATGGTCACATCTGTGGCAGTTGATCTTCATCATGCTCACAAGAATGATTCTATGGATGAGGGTATGAACTATTTTGATATTCTTAATCGAATTCACTCTGTCATGTTGAGCCACTCTATGATTGTATGGTGACCTCTGTTGCATGTAGACCACTTCATCCTCTCTGATGGAGCTTCATCCAAGGTGGTCATTATGTACCTTGAGCATGGATAGGATATACCACAAAAACTTGTTAGTATAAAATAATCAATGATGCCTCTTATGTAACTTGAGTTCCAAGTTGAACCCTAAAACACTTTTTGTGCATGACATTGATCATGATGTAAAGGACTTGCTGATAACCTCCAATTTTCACTTGCAATGTTGTGTTGTAATTTCATGAAAACATTTCTAATAGTCAAACTCTTGCAAAAGTTTTTTGAAGAAAAGCAAGTGAGTATTATTCCAACGAGTCAACATGCATAGAACCACTAATATGACATGTACTTTTTAAGAAATTACTATTAGATCTATAGTGGGAATTTTCCATCACTACTGTACTAGAATCTTGACTGATAAAAATCGATACATCAAAATTCTCCATATGACAATATAACATGTAATATTTCAATGAATAAAATGAGCACAATTTAAAGAAACAAACAACATGTGAATGTAGAATGTACCTTACCTTTCACTATTCCAAGTCATTGATGATTAGTATCTTTAATATGAATTTGAGCCTATAACCACAACATGTAGAAAAAAGATAAACATATATAAAATCAAATTCAAAAGGGATATGAAAAGAATATTGGTAGAGGTAGATTTTATTCTAGAAGAAGAACATTGATTTTTGAATCCTCTATACATTAAAAGTTTATTTATTTATTGTTTTGTACAAACAAAAGCATGTGTATATGAGTTCTTCATAAACTAAGGATTTGATTTCTTCATTGACTCCTTAGTCATGGTTGCATGCTAAACATACCTAGGCATATTTTCTTTTATGTGTAAGTACTATGTGGAAATATCAATCATGTTATCTTTATAATTCATGTTCCTAATGAATAACTTCTATAATCATGGCAAAATGCTTCCACACACATTTTCCTATCCATACTGTGTAATATTGGTGTCATAATTCTTTTGAAAAGAAGGAGAAGTAAGAGAAACTATTAACAATTTAAAGTGCTTCTTTGGTGTTGATGAAGCACTTATTTCGTAGATGAATTACCTATGCAAAGGAAATATTGGTTTAATTCTTTTGCAAATATGAGAATCAAGAAAAATATATACCTCATTAGAAGAATATGGTGTCTCTGTCCTCCAACTCCACATGAAAGAGCTTCGAATGATGGTATTGTGTGCTTTTCCTCCTGAAAAATAGTAGATGAATACTGGAAAGTAAAATGAATAGTACATCTTTGATCACAAAGAAAGAATGAACCACCTACTTGGACATGCATATTGTCATCTCATGGGAGAAAAATTTCTTTGTGAGTGATTCTATTATTGTTACATCTTCTCCTTGGAGGAAATTGTGCGAGAACCCCATGGCTGCTAGAATTCAAGAGGTAAGAGAGAGAAAGATAGAAGAGAATCAAAATAACATGTATAATGGACTAAGAAGTATCTGTACATAGAGAAAATTACTTTTTTGATATGTGTATGGGTCAAGGTGAGGTTTTCCATTCTATGTGAGTGAAAATGAGAAAAATTTGAAAAACTCATTTTTTGAGGTAGGGAAAGTTACGAGTTTGATGATGTGGCACTTTACTTTTGGAGCAGTTTGAAAAAAGAACTATTTTGAGTGATTTTATTAAAAAATCCATTAAAAAAAGTAACTTCTGACATGTATATTAAAAAATGGGCCCTTTTTAGTAAGCAATAACTAACTCTGTGACTTTTTAAAAAAAAGTCATTTTTTTATTCACAAAGGTGGACCGATTTGATGATGTGTAAAGTGGAATCTCTCTCTCTTTCTTTTGCAGAAGAGAGAGATGACCCTACTTGGGCCTAAAAAAAAGCCTAGTCTTGCCTACTAAAAAGTGCTCTATTAAATGCACTTTGTTCCCTCAAGCAAGAACAAGATTAGGCTTAATCCCTTAAAATTAGGAATCCTTACAAGGCCCATGCAGGGTTCATTTTTTCCCCTAATGTCAAATTCAAATTTGAATGTAACACTTATATAAAGGGACTTGAAAAAGTCGCATGAGAGAGAGTCACTTCCCAAGTTCTTCATAGTTATTTTGTAAGAGTGTGAGGCCTACATTGTAGCCTACACTATTCTCCACCATTAGGCTATGATTGTCAAGCCTATGATCTTGTACAACATTTTTCATTAATACATTACATCTACATTCTTCATCTATGATCTCTCTGTTATAGTCATTCCTAACTATCAACTTGTGCTGCTCAAATCTCACTCAATTCTTCACCATTTTCAATCATCTATAGCTTGTTGGAATCAGCTCAAAGCTATCTACATGCTGACAAATTTTGAAGGAAATCCATTTAGCGAATTTGGAGAAAAGTGCATCGAAGCACTCACTGGTCAAACTCTGTAGAGGTCCTAAAAAATCGGGGGTAATGATTCATTTGTTAAATTGATTGCTCTATGTATAGTGCATCATTTCAACTGATTCCACTTGGAATCATTAGCTTACTAAGCTAATTATATACATCTAAAAGGAATTTTTCCAATTCCTACTATATCGGTAGCACTGAGCATAACAAGCAGCAGGTGTATGATAGAAAATAGAAGGTTTTCATTACTAAGATGCCAACCATTAGAGTATTGGTAAGTGTAGCTGCATCTAGATATTGGAAAATGTATCAACTAGATGTAAAAAATGCATTTATCAGTGGGTAGATTTAAGAGGAGGTTTACATGGCTCAACCTCTTGGCTATGAAGATCCAAGCAAGATAAATCATGTATGCAAATTAAAGAAAGCTCTTTATGGTTTGAAGCAGGCACCTAGGGCATGGAACAACAGGTTAACAACCTATCTTCAAGACCAAGGATTCATGATGAGCAAGGTAAATTCTTCTATGTTTTGTCAAGAGGAGTAATTCAGAAATGATATATTTATGTGTATATGTGGATGACATCATTCTTACAGGTAGTGATGCCAATGGCATCAAGAAAATAAAAAACCAGATGATGTAGGAGTTTAAAATCAGTGACCTAGGGTTTTTGAAATGTTTTCTTGGACTTGAGTTGGTATACACTAACTTTGGAATCTACATCACTCAAAGGAAATATGTGTTGGACATGTTGAAGAAGTTCGACTTGGAGGATGCAAAAAAAGCTAGCACCCCTATGGAGGTAAATCATAAATTGAGTGCTCATGAAGGTGATTTTCTTGAAGACATTGTAGGTTATCAAAGCATAGTTGAAAGTCTAAACTATGCAACATTAAAAAGGATTGATATATGTTATGGAGTAAGTGTTCTGAGTCAATTCATGGATAAACCTAGAGCCTCTCACTTGGAAGCTGCTAAAAGAATTTTGAAGTATCTCAAAGGTACACAAAATAAGGTCTTTACTTCCCATACACATCAGATTTGGACATAAAGTTGTACTCCGATGTAGATTGGGCAGGATGCAAGGATGACAGAAGAAGTACTTCTGGTTATTTATCTTTTGCAAGTGATAAAACCATCTCATGGTCTTCAAAGAAGCAACCAACTATTGCTCTATCTTCAACAGAGGTTGAATAGAGGGGATTAGCAAATGCCACACAAGAAGCTATTTGGATTAGATCGCTCTACTCATATTTGGGACTTCACACTCATTCACCAATGATCTTTGGTGATAATACTACTACTTTGCAGCTTGTAGCCAACCCCATTGATCATGCAAGAACTAAGCATATAGAAATGCACTATCACTATGTTAGAGAGAAACTCTTGAGCAAAGAGATTCAACTAGCATATGTATCTACAAATATGCAATGTGCTGATTTGTTAACCAAAGCACTTGATGGTACTAAACTTTGCAGGTTTTAAAACATGATTGGATTACAAGATATTCAAGAAGATTGATGAAGCAATGCAAGCCAAGATGTTTGGCTTGAGGGGGAGCTGTTGGTGCAAATATACAAGCCTACACATTTGTCTTAGCATGGAAGACATTGTGTGAAAGCACTAGATGATTCATGTGAACCATAATTTGTAACTTCTTGATCATTTACCATTGTAAAAGATTAAATCCTTGAAGAATCTTGTAAAAGCCTATATCTCGTGGAGTTAGGTAGAATATTAGTTATGAGTTCAATTGAGAGAATAACTCCTAAATCAATGGAGTCACTTTTATTTGGAGTCAAGTTTGAATTCAAAATTCAAAACTTAGTGGAAACACTTATATAAAGGCTTTGTAAAATCATGCGCAGGGTGTGCCTCATTTAGAGTTCTCTCCTTGTTCATTTGTAGAACTTGAGTAGGTTCACTATAGCTCACTCAGTTCACCATCATTAAGCATCATTACAATGCCAATGACTTTGTACAATCATGTTTCATAATACATATATCTCAATGAACATATCTATCCACTTCTCTGTTATGACTACTCAAAACAATCAACTTCTTCTGGTCATATCTCAGTGAATACTCAATCATTTTGCATAATCTTTGGTTTGTTGGAACTAGCTTAAAGCCTACTTTGGGCTATCAAAATTTCAAGGCATTTTGTTAAGGCATCTAGGAGACATCATCTTTGAAGTGCTCACTAGTCATCTACTAGTTAGTCCCTAAAAAGTCGAGGGTAAGATCTAACTTGCTAAATTAATTTCTCAGAGCATAGTTGATCATTTTACATGATTCCACTTGCAATCATTAACTATCTAAGCTAATTGAATTTCCCCAAAAGAAATTTTGTCAATTATTACTTTACTGTGAGCTCTGAGTAAAAAGGCCAGCAAATATATGGACTCAAATAGCATGTTTTTTCAATATTAGCTATTCTTGAGCTAGTATGTTTTGGATTAATTGTTTGAAGCATCAACTCCAAAATACATAGGTACTTTCTTGGTGTCATTTGCAAGCTAAAAGGGCCTATGTCACTCTAGCACAATAGCAAATACCAACGTGAGGAGCTTCACCTCATAAATGTCAATCAGTGGAGACATGAGGACCGTTATGAAGACTGTGAGCAAGTGATGGCACAAGTGCGTGAGTGAAAGCACACAAGCATGCACACACATACACACACACACACGCACAAAGTAAGAGCAAAGAGTGGAACAATGGAAGGACTTCGATTGCCAAAGAGCTCTCTTACAAAGCTGAAATCTACAACAAGCTAGCTCAAAAATGAGCTCTCCAACCATTTTTTTAGTTTTTTGAGTGATTTTGGCCCTGTCCAAACCTAGTGTCCGACCTAGTTAAAAAATAGGTTCCATGGCTTATTTGGGGGCTCAAACGGAGTCTAAAAATTGTGAAAATTGGTAGGATGCTAGTTCTAATACTCTGAGGACTCCGCTTGAAAAAAATGGAGTTACAAAAATGGAAAATGATATTTACAATGGTTTTTAGCGATAAAAATCACTATTTTTATAGGGATTTCTTCTGAAAATTTGACATGTGCTTCTTCGAGCTCCCTACTTGCTCCTTATTCTTGTGTGTCCACTTCCATGATGTGCTTCCATGCTTTGTCCTTGACCTTGAGCTTCAACACTCCTCTTCGAGCTCCCTACTTGCTCCTTCTTCTTGTGTGAGCTTGGTCTAGTTCTTCAATTTTCCTTGTTAGCCTATGCGAGAGTGGGTCCCTTTGTAGGTGCTTCTTCCTGGGACTTGAGCTGGATGGAGTATTTTTGTACTCTCAAAGATTGCTAGTTGCTCAAAAGAAGTTGTCAATATTGATCTTGAGCAGTTGTCGACGTTGAATTGCTTCATAGGTACTACTGTTGTACAAGTAATGTTCTTTGGAGCTTTGAACATGAGTTTCATAGTAGGATGCCAAGTACTTTTGACCCATAATGACTGATGGGTAAGTGCATTACTGCATGGGTTGGGAAGAATATGTGCCTTGTGCATGACCTTGTAATGTGGCCCTATGTATGCGTACTTGGAAAATGCATGGAAAGGAGTATGGTGCAAGAAATTGGGTCTTGAGAAAAATGCTCAAGGGTATGCTGATGGACAGGTTTCCTAAAGTATCATGGTTGTAATGTTGCCGAAGTATCCGTACCATGGTGAAAGGTTGGTCGATGTTTATCTCTTCATGTTGTACTCCCATCATGGTGACTAATCGCTTTGCACGCTTGGTCCTGTTTCTTCTGCCATCTCTTTTCTTTTTTTTTTTGTTGATGGAACAATGGCACAAAACAAGAAGAAAGGTGTTAGCATCAATAAAATATTTTACATATGTCAGATGTGTCGCATGTGCCTGGGATTCTAAATTGTGTTTATGCATGGCCGTGTAAGGTGGCCCTATATTAATGCATACTTTGGAAGTGCATGACCTCAATGGTGCAAAAGACAAGGTTATGCCAAAGACACATGGTTGTTGCATGTCGAGGCTTTCAATGTTCTTGCAGATGTTGATGCAGCCTTTGTTGGAGGTGTCCATTAGATGTCAAAAGGACAACTGATTTTAGGGACCCATTTTAGAACAATGTTGGGTTGTGTACAAGTCACTGTTGACTTCTTCATCTTTGGTTGGTTGCTTAAATTTTGTATCCGGAGTGGTTTGTTCTTTGGTGTTGTGGGTGCTACTGGTACCTTAGGCTTCCAAACCCATATCCTTGATGATTTTCTTCTTAATCTTGTCGAAGGGTTGAGTTTATCTTCTTTTGGTCTTTGTGCTCTGTTCTTACCCTTTTCGCTCCTTGGCTTCTTTGTTGAGACCTTTTGCATGGTGGGGAGCATAGGCCGTTGTGTATGTAAGAGCTTCTTGGGTACCCACATCTGTACTTGCCCTGGTTGAGTGGCAGCTAATTTCTTAGGCACCCAGATTTGTCAGAGAGCTTTTGGTTGAGGTGGTCCTGGTTGCTTGTTTCTTGTCTTCGCATGGATGGCTTGCCTACGTGGAAATGGTGTTGGCAAGGCTGGTGGTTGCTCTCCTTTTCGTACCCAGATCAGCTTCATGCCCGAAGCTACTTTCTTCTTGACTACTCTTTGTCTAGTTGATATAGTGGTTGTCATGTACTGTGTTGCTTGCCTTTATGGTGGAGTTCTGGTTGCCGCATTAGTCCTTGCATGAGAGGAGGAGTCTGCTTGTTTTTGAGCCAGCTCTTCCATGATTGATTTATTCAGGAACACAGAGCTTTTGACACATACATCTTTTTTGCTAAGATTAGCCCTAGAAGAACTAAGAGAATGTGTGATATCTGGATTTGTAAGCATGCAATTCTCTAATTCTAATGTGATGCATTATTCCTATACCCAAACTTGAAGAAATTGACTTCTTAGGTTCAAGTTGACTGCATGGTCGTAAATCCAATCTTGACCCAAGACAAGTGGCTCTGTAAGGTCCTCATCGTGACACACTAGCATTTTGACTTTCATTGGAACATCTTGAAGGTAAATGGGAAGTTCCACCTCGCCCAAACAAGGGGTTTCCACACCTCCCAATCCTATGAGATAGGCTTCTATGGGCTTGATGTCCAATTGCACGTCTTGGCAGTATGAAAGTTTAACTGCACTAGTTGTTGCACCTGAATCAACTAATGCTCTCACACTCCTTACACTCTTTCCTTGTCTGACCTCTACAGTCACAAAGGGGCATAGGTCAATTATTCGAGAAGTAGTTATGTCCGATTTTTGGCACATGTCCATGTGATATTTTGGGGCTTTTGGGTTGACATCTAGGGCTAGCCGCCTTAACTTATTCCATCTAATGCACTCTCTAGCCTTTGCCTGTGCTTCTTCTCTAACTCTCAACTCTTCTTCTTTTCGCTTCTTAGCAGTGTTGAGTCTCATTAGCATATCCTCCGTAAGATGTTCTTGATATAGCTTGACTCTACATCCACTAATATAGTTTGGCACGATGTCACCTTCCAAGGTCGCCAATTGAACCGCACCACTAGTGGAGATTCTATTAATGATCATGGGCCCATATCCTCGTCTCTCCAACTTATGGGCATGTTGCTTGAGCGTATAAACTAGCACCATATCTCCTTCTTTCAATCCTTTATCTTTGATGTGTGCATCAAAGTATGCCTTTTGTCTTTTCTTTGCAGCATAGATTCCTGCTGTCGCTCGTAGCCTCGTCTCACCTAAGCGTTCTAGATCAAAGATCCTAGAGGACAATTCATGTCCATTCCACTCATGCTCCTATCCTACTTTTAATGCTGGGATTAGGAAGTCCAATGGTAGCATAGCATTCTATCCGAAGACCATCTGAAATGGGGTGGCATTGAGTACCGTTTTGTAGGCAAATCGGTAAGCCCAAACAGCATGATGAAGTTGTTTGTCCCAATTAGAGCATTTATTATTTACCAGTTTTATCAATACGTTGCATAGGATCTTATTTGTGCTCTCGGGTTGTCCGTTAGCTTGTGGATGATAGGGGGCAGACTTCTTATGTATCACCATGCATTCTTGAAGGAGATTTTCAATGACCTCGTTTAAGAAGTGCATACCTCTATCACTGACCAACTCTATTGGTAACCCATATCTGGTGAACACATTCTCGAATAAGAACTTAGGCGTCGTTTGAGCATCATTTTTCGTTGTGGCTTTTATCACTACCCACTTTGTAAGGTAATCTATGGCTACAATGATGTATTCAGCATGGGAGTTTCTAGATGGGGGGTTAATAGGACCAGCAAAGGCTATTCCCCACTTCGAGAATGCGCGTCCTCCCATCATTGGTCTCAAAGGTATCTCATCTTTTCTTATCGGATATTGTGCACGTTGGCATGTGTCACATTTCTTCACATAAGTATGTGCATCCATATGAAGAGTGGGCCACCAAAGTCCTGAGAATAGAATGGTCTTCATTACTGGGTCAGGCCCAAAGTGTCCACCTGCAACACCACTATGTGCAGTTTCTAAGACTTTCAAATAGTCTGATTCGTGAACGCACAGTCTTAGGTAACCATCCTTGCCTCTTCAATATAGGTTATCTCCTATTAAGGCATAGTCCTAAGCCTCTTGCTCCATGCTTCATTTTCTTGCAAGACTAGCGTCATTGGGTAGTGGTCCCGATCTCATGAATCTTACCAATGGAGTGCTCCATTCTGGAATTAATGACACGCGATAAAGGGTGGCATGCTCCACTGGGGGTCTCTCTTTGCACATTGAACAATTCTTAATCCACGCATGAATTTCTTTGTCCATACTAGGCCAATACACTCCTAAACGTTTCAGATTTTGCAACGTTCGTTGTTTAGAGTAGTGATTTCCTAGCAGTCCCTCATGGGCTTGTTGCAACCAACTATTATGTTCATTGTCCTCGACACAACAAGCTATTACACCCTCTATATCTTGCTTGTACATACTTCCTGCCAATATTTGATATTTTTGTGATTTTACAATTTCGTCTTTGCTTGTTTTTACATTCTTATTTGTAGGTCCGAAGGTTAGGATAGGCACCAACTTATTTGCCCATTTAGGAACAACTTCTAAATTGAACAGATAAGTGTAGTTCATCATACACTCCTTGCGGTGGCTCTCCATAACTGATGCAAGAAAGATGGTAGGCCTTGAGGTGGGTCCTACCTTTTCTGACAACAACTTCAAAGTCGTATTCCATTACTAAGAGGAACCATCTTACTAAGCGGCCTGTATTGCAAGGTTTATTGAACAAATATAGTAAAGCTTGATGATCAGTGAAAACCTTGAACTTATTGGCTAATAGATAGTGTCTAAACTTCTTCATGGCATATACATGCCTAAGCCTTCTCTTTCTGTTGTGGTATAATTTTGTTCAGCTGTGTTCAACTGTCTGCTAGCATATGCGATGGATAAATCTAGATTTCCTTCACTTCTGGGTTGTACTAGCACACATCCTATTGCATGATTGGAAGCATCTACGTGGACATGGAAGGGTTTATTCCAATCAGGAGTGGTTAGTATTGTGCTGAGCACAAACGTCTTTTTAGCTCACTGAAGGATTTTACACATTTATCGTTCCACTCAAAGTTTGTGAGCAAGGCATAAAGAGGTTTGTCTATGATTGCATACATGTGGACGAACCTGCGATAATATCCACAATGGCCCATAAAGGCTTGAACCTCTTTAACGTTCCGTGGCATCAACAATTCTGCAATGGATTTTACTTTGTCCACATTTGTGGATATCCCATTCTTAGAAACAATGTGACCTAAGATTTTACCTTGTCGTACCATGAACACACACTTTTCTGGGTTCAGACACACTCGATATTCTCTAGACTTGTTGAGGATCTGTCTGAACTTAGGGATGTGGTATCTTCTTTCTTGGGAATGAGCACATAAATCATCCACATATACTTCTAAGCTCTTTCGCAAGAACTCTTTGAAGACATGACACATGAGCCTTTGGAATGTTGCAGGTGCATTGGTGAGTCCAAATGTCATCACACGAAATGCAAAGATTCCCCATTCTGTGGCAAAAGCTGTTTTGTGTTGATCTTCTAGGGCAGTGGCTACTTGGTTGTAACCTAGAAATCCATCAAGAAAGCTATAAACTTCCTTGCCTGCAACACGCTCCAATAAATGTTCAGTGATTGGGAGCGGATATCTATCTTTGATCATAGTAGCATTAACATTTTTAAGGTTAATACACACTCGCAACTTTCCATTCTTCTTGGGCACCACTACAATGGGGGACACCCATTCAGTATGCTCAATTTCATAGATGAATCCAGCTTCAATCAACCTGTCAATTTCTTCTTTTATTTTTGCAGCGTAAGTGTCATTATATGTGTAGGGCTTTTGTTTGGTGGGCTTGGCATCAGTAGTCATGGGGATAGTATGAGAGCAAATTTTCGGATCTACTCCCTTCAAGTCTCTATAGTGCCAAGCAAACACGTCCCTATATTCCCTTAATAGAGCTACAAGCTCTGCTTCTTCTTTTGCACTTAGGTCATCTCCTATGTACGTACATCGCTCTTTGTTCCCTTCAATGGTTACCACAATCTTTTTAGTTTTTTCTTTATTATCATATGATTCTCCTACGATGGCCTCTCTCTTAGGCATTCGTACCAAAATCTTTCGGTCTTCCACTTCATATTTCTTTAAGTTTTCTGGTACTTCAAACAATGATTCCTCCTCTTCTTGTTTCACTGCTTTTCTTTTCTTTTTCTTTTTACTACCTTCACTCCCATCCTTTGAATTTAGAGTTTTAATGCTTGTGAGAGGTTCTTCTTCTTTTTGAGTCACTACTCCTACATCTTCTAGATAGTGCTCCTCTGAGATGAAGCAACTATCCATCACAATGGACTCTAGATCATCGTCATTCTCTTCTTCTTCTATGACATCACTAGGGTCACATTCTTCCAACAAGGGCTGACACATGAACACTGAAATATCATAACCCTCCTCATCACAATGAGGTGTCCATTCTTCTTCATTGATTGCAATGTCCATGGTAGCTAAGATTTCTGCCCAACCGTGAGGCTCAAATTCCTCATCTCGAAATATCATCGGTGTATAGGCTAGGTCTTTAACTGGTCTATCTCCTTGGGGAGTTCCTTCTTCTCTTGTTTTTAGGCACTTTTCCTCTTCCTCTGTGACCTTGCACATCCACAAGTGAGTATCTTCATGCAGCCATGATGGATCAGGTGAACTTCTAGAATGCACAGAGATAGAATCTTCTTTCGCTTTGTGGATAGGATTCCACTGTAGGGGTGGTACATATCTGAAGGTGTAATCCTTCAAATTGACCTTGGTGGTGACCCCTAAGTGCTGTAAGTACAAGGAGTTGGTTCCCCAATCTTGTACTATTTGCAATTGTCATAGAAAAGGTCTTCCTAGGATCATCTCGTAGACATTATTTTTCTCAAAGTCACATATAGAAAATGTGTGTTCAAACTCTACACCACAAGTGGTTAGAATTATCCCTTCGAGCAATCCTAGAGGTCTTTCAAAATGACCGTCTGCCATTTTGAAGCTTCATTCTAGTTGGTCTTAATGTGGGTTTGCCCCATCGCTTCCACCACAAGGAGGTGGTCGCAATAGCAACACCAGCATCTAAATCTACGATTGCTTTGGTTGTGTAACCTTGATAGGTGATCAGAAGATAAGTATTACCTTCTTCACCTTCGCTCATGTCTCCTATCTTGTCTAGAGGTATCTCTAGAACTTTTTGCTTAGAGCTTGCTTTTAGCATATTGGAATCAAGTTCTGGAACCTGATCCTTCACATGATTCCATAGCTCAGGTTTTGCTTTAAGGAGCTCTTCTACAGTGAGATGACACTGAACCTTAGTATTCTTCACAACATCAGTGTTCCTTGGAAATACTGAGTCTGCATTTCTTACCAATATTGTGGGAGCTCTGATATGAAGGGAATCAGATTCCCATGGGCCTGTGAATTGTGGCAACTCTCTTAAAGAATTAGATTCAAAATCTAATCTTTCATCTTCTTGTTGATCTGATTGGTCTCCATAGATAGATGGAATGTCTTGGGGAAATTGATCATGAAGATCATCAATCTCAGGAATAGGAGGGGGATTGCCCTTCTCCTTGGCCCATTTTTCTTCTTGTATTTCCCGCAAGAACTCTTGAGAATACTATTGAATTGAAAGAGGTGTTCCATCATCCACGGAATCAAGAACATAAGCTTTCCTTGGCCGTGAGCTTTCTCTTTCCATAATTGGTTGAGCTTGTGGAGGTAAAGAAACCTGGGGCTGGTTTACCAACTGCTCTAATCTTTCTAGTAAGCCTTGGAAATGCAAATCTGGCTTGACAGAGTTTGTCTGCTTGAACTTTTGACTTGTCTCAAGCATAGCTTGAGCTATTTCTACCATTTTCATGCACATTTTTGTTCGTTCAATCTCTAAATCTGCTCTAGGATAACTCTTGTCCAAGTTTAGAGTTGTTGGCCCTTCCTAAAGTCGAGCCTGATAGGCCTTGAACATCATGTCCAAGGCTTCTAGGGTTGGATCTGCAAGAACAGACCCTGGTTGTGGTTTATTTACAGTGAGTGGTGGGGTGGGATGAGGTGGAGTGGATGGAGCTTTGGCATGCAAGGGGCTTTGAGATGCAATGACTTTTATTTTTGTTTTGGCGTCTTTCAACCTTTCTTCTATTTCAGATAAATTTTTATTCCACTTACGATTAGCTTTCTCTCTTGTATCCTTCCAAGTTCTTGTTTTCCTTTTACTAGGCTCTCTTGATTCACTTGACTCTGATTGCTCAGCTGGTCTATCCTGTTTTAATGCTTGTGCCCTAGTGACTGCCTGTACAGGAGCTGCATTACTACTACTTGAACTTGAATCTGCCACTGAGCCTACCAAATTGATGGGTGTAACCTTGGGTGCTCTAGAGGGATTCCTAGGACACTCTCTCGGAAGATGCTCCTTGCCACACTCGGGACAAAAGCCTTGTATTGAGATGTTCTGTCCTTGTCCCACAGTCGGTGAGTGGGGACATTCACGAATGAAATGGTCACACTGACATCTAAAACATGGACCTCTAGGGGCTTGTGGTCTTACTTGTCTCGCTTGGGGCCTAGGATTAGGATTCGTATACATGACATTGGAGTATTTTGGCTCCCAATTTTGTTCCATAGATGGTGCCTCATATTGATATGAATAGGTCTCACTATGCTCAGGTGACTCTGTGTAATAGCCATGTGGACTACCTTCATGGGAGTAGTCTGAACTATGAACATGAGAGTCATTTTCTGAGACCAAAGGGGTCACTGGCACCAATGCTCTATTAAGGTTTTCTTCTGCCATTGCATACTTGACTGGGATCACATTGGCAGGAGCTGGTGGTTGGTTTCCTAGGATTGGTTGTGGACTGTTTGGTGCCTGATACTGCTGCTAGTATTGAGGTTGATATTGTTGTTGTGGCCTATAATATGGTTGTTGGTACTAGTTCTGATACCTATCCTACTGGTAAGGTTGCTGATAATTTTGTCTAACAGCTTGCCTGTTATAGGGACAATCTTAAGCCATGTGGTTCGTGTATTTTCTCTCAATAGTGCAATATAGAGCATTAGAGTTTTCTTGGGGCTGAGCCATCATTGGGCAAACATTAACAATGTGGTCTCCACCACAGTTGTAACATCGTTTCAATGAGGTGACCCTTGGTGTTTGTCTATTTTGAATGCCTAGCTTCTTGACAACCTGCTCAACTATCTCATCTATCTCAGTGGAGGTTCTGGAGGTATGACTAGTAGAACTATCAAAATCCTTGAGTTTGGACAATTCTAACTCCTCACCCAAGTTGTCTTCTATGTCTATGCACATCCGCACACACTCTTGTATGGATCTAGGCTCTTTCAAGTACACATATGACCTCAACTTTGTGCTCAGTAAGCCATCTAAAAACAAGGCCACTTGTTTTGCTACTGTGGGTAATTCTGGCATAGGGCATCTTTCCAAGTACTGTCTAAACCTCCTTTCTGCAAGTCGCACTGTTTCTTGGGGTGTCTGCTTAAAGCTGTGGATCAAGGATGATGTGTTATGCCTGATACCTCTCTTGGAAAATTCGACAATGAATTCTTCTAGCAATTCACCTATCTCTCAATAGTTGCGACTATTCAGGGGTTGAAACCAAGATAAGGCAGTACCCTTAAGAGTTAAACCAAATGCCTCAAACTGTGTGAACAAGTCCTCAACCTGTTCAGCTCTTAGCACTTGTTTGAACTCAGCCACATGATCATAAAGGTCTCTAAACCCGTCAAAATAGTTCTTCATTGCTTTAACCACTTGAGAGGGTCTAAGGGTTCTTGAGTGCTCTCGGGGTCTGGGCAATGGGAAATCATGTTCATCTCTTTGATGCCTATGTGCTCTATGTCTCTCTCGTTCAGGTTTTTCATTCTCATGTCGTGATCTATCTCTGCCCACAGTGTGTGCAAAACTCACCTCGGGTCTCTCTCTGGTTCTTTCCCACTGGTTTTCATGCGCCTTGAATGATCCTGCTCCTTGGAGACCATGGGACACACTGGATCTTGGTGGGGGGAAAATTGATTCACCTTGCCAAGTGTATGCATGCCTATCCTGCTTTGTTACCAAGAATAGTTTCTCTGAGGTGTGATCTAGATAGACAACTTTCCCTGGTGTCTCCGGATCCTTGAACTCATAGATGATGACCATTGGGTTAGGTTGATCTGGCTTGAATCTCCAAAAAACTTCCTCTGTTTCTCTATTTAAGAACAATTCTATGCTCTTGTTGTCTTGAGGGATCCAATCTGGAGTGATCACTTTAGTCAAGACTGACTTACCTCTGGGAGTCTTGGGTTCTCTTCCTAAGTCTTCTTTCTCTAGGTCTCCTAGCTCGTTCTCAGGAATGATGTTTCCCAACTCATCTGTCCTATCCGGTAGGCTGGTAACCACATACATGGTTCCTTCCTTATCAATGTATGCACCCTCTTCGAATTTAACCACTGGGTGTTCAAGTCCAAAGGGTTGATCGGGATTTTTGAGTTGGACCACTGATTGCCTCAGACCATCCTCATAGATGCGAGCACCGAATTGGTTGGTCTTGATATACTCTAATTGTGTCTTATAGGAACCTTGTGGTGTTTGTAAATAAGCAATGCCTGAACTATGCATGGGTCTTTCCATGCTAAAAGACATTTCTGAATCACTTGTGTTGGAACTTAGAGTGTAGGGACACCCACTTAGTTGTTGTGCCCAAGACTTAGCTGTATGGTTGACACTAGCCTCAGATGATCTAATGCTTTGTCTATCCTTGCCTAAGTGTCTACCAGATCTCAGGTTCATAAGCCTTATCTTCTGGTCCCAAGGTTCTCTTATATTGCTCAAAATCCTTTGGAACTCCTTAGTTTCCTAGTACACCTGAGGGTCAACTTCAAAATACTATATCTAATAATTCCTAGTACTCCCCATGAGCTTTCCAACAAACCCAAAATCATAGAAAACGGATTTCGTATGAGAAAGTTATGCCAGTTCAGGGTTCTGAGGGTTAAAACAGGGAAACAGGATCTCTGGGTGCTCAAAATAGGTGATATGATACTAGATTTTCACGATACGATACCTTTGTCTTACACAATACCACTTCAGATGATACCACCTTAGATGATACAATACCACCAAGGCGATACCAACTTCCATGATACGATACTCCTCTCTTACACGATATGATACTGGAAGTGGTCACGGTACGATACCACTAGGTGGGCGATACGATACCAACCTCACGATATGATACCAGTCTATAGACGATACGATACCACTCAGTTAACAATACGATACCGAAAATGCCACGATATGATACCAAAGGATCAGACGATACGATACCAAAATAGGAGACGATACGATACCAACTTGGTCAACGATACGATACCAACTTGGTCGACGATACGATACCACTCCAACCGCGATACGGTACTGCTTGTGCTACGCGATATGATACCACAAGGTGCACGATATGATACTAGAATAAGTGACGATACGATACCAGGTGGACCACGATACGATACCACCGGGGCGACCGCGATCACGATACTAGCACTTGAAGATACGATACCAGAATGGTATCACGATACCTCAAGTGGGTATGCACGATACGATACCTCAACAAATATCACGATACACAGAAGTTCTGGTATCGCGATACCAAAACTCAACCGGACACGATACTTGGAGATTTTGGAGTCCAAATTCAAAAATGTTTGTAGATATGTGTACCTTATGTCTTCCTTGTCACTCCTATGTGCTTGTAGATGATAAGTCTCCCTTCAAAGTCAGAATACGACACTCGCGATACCAGACGTAGATCTTTTCACTCCACGATACCACCGCTCAATTTTTTGATGTTTTATGTGGATTTCAAGACGATTTCTTCAGCATTTTAGTTCTAAACACCCTTTGTGCTTCTTGCTCGTAGCCAAAGGTGAAACACAAGATGAAAATACAGTCGAAAGTGAAGCAAATATGAGAAGATGAAGGTGGGAGAAAATGGTGGTGATGATGAAGATGGAGATGAAGAAAAACTCAGAGACTGAACTCAAAATGGTGATTTTTTTACCTTCCAACATCGCTACTCTATGTCTTACCATCACACGCTCGTCCTCCAAGCTCTCTCCCTGGCAACGGTGCCAAATTCGGTGTCACTCTAGCACAATAGCAAGTACCAACATGAGGAGCTTCACCTCATAAATGTCAATCCGTGGAGACGTGAGGACCCTTATGCAGACCGTGAGCAAGTGATGGCACAAGTGCGTGAGTGAAAGCACACAAGCATGCACACACATACACACACGCGCACAAAGTAAGAGCAAATAGTGGAACAATGGAAGCACTTCGATTGCCAAAGAGCTCTCTTACAAAGATGAAATCTACAACAAAAATGAGCTCTCCAGCCCTTTTTATAGTTTTTTGAGTGATTTTGGCCCTGTCCAGACCTAGTGTCTGGCCTAGTTAAAAAATAGGTTCTAGGGCTTATTTGGGGGCCAAACGGAGTCTAAAATTTATGAAAATTGGTAGGATGCTACTTCTAATACTCCTCAAGCTCGAGGACTCCTCAGCTTGAACAAAATGGAGTTACAAAAATGGAAAATGATATTTACAATGGTTTTTAGTGATAAAAATCACTATTTTTATAGGGATTTCTTTTGAAAATTTGACATGTGCTTCTTTGAGCTCCCTACTTGCTCCTTCTTCTTGTGTGTCCACTTCCATGATGTGCTTCCATGCTTTGTCCTTGACCTTGAGCTTCAACACTCCTCTTCGAGCTCCCTACTTGCTCCTTCTTCTTGTGTGTCCACTTCCATGATGTGCTTCCATGCTTTGTCCTTGACCTTGAGCTTCAACAGCCTACTTCATAACTCTGAAGTACATCAGGGCTAGTACAAAGCAGGTTTTAGCAGTACCACCTCACTTCCTTGAGGTATCCATCCATCTCTTCCAACAGAACTTTCATTGGATCATTTTACTCCTACTTTTAATCAATTACTAAGCCATATGCTGATGAGAATGATATCAAAGGGGATATTGATAAGAGTGCAGGTCAAGCAATGTATTCGAAGGATAAGAAGAAGGCTAGCAAAGGAAGCAACAATTAGTTGAAGATGAAGGAACTCCAAGTCAAGCAAACTTCCTAAGAGGAAGAGGAAGTAGTAGAAGTAGAGGAAGAGGCAAAAACAACAAGGAAAATACCAAAGCTTGTTGGATATGTGGTAAGACCAATCATCTAGCTCATGAATGTTGGCATAATAATAATCAAGGCACTAGTAATTTTAATGAGAATTTCAATCAAAGAGTTAGAGGTGGAAGAAATCAAAGAGGAATTTTTAGAGGTAGAGGTGGTAGAAGTTTCTTTGTAAGGAATGGTGGAAGAAGCTTCCAAAATCAATCATACAACAACAGCTACTACAACTATGCATTAGATTAGAAAGAAGACTCGGCTCTAATTATGAATGCAACATGTGAAATTCCAAAAGAAGATCTAACTATGCAACCTGAGTGGGAATATTGCTTTGATGAATGATTTGGAAAATACGGTAATCAATCATACGATCCAAGCAGATGACAACACAAAACATAAGGTAAAGTGTATTGGTTCAGTGAAGGCTAAAGATGGAAGTATTCTTTTGAGTAAAGTTCTGGTTGTTCCTACAATTCCAAAGAATTTGATCAATGTAGGACTGTTGGAAGCAGCCAGAGGCATAGAAGACACGGAAGCATGTAACGACGGAGCAGAGAGCCAGTCAAATCTTTTTTCAAAGAATTATGTTTTCAAATACTTTCCAAAAACCTCCAACAGTGATTTTTATCACTATTGTAACATATGTAACATAGAAAACCCCATTTTGTAATCCATAGCTCCATTTTGTGCAAGCCGAGGAGTCCTTGAGCTTGAGGAGCTTAGGTAGAACAAGCGTATCAATTTTCGTTATTTTTAGACACCGTTTACCCTTTCAAATAGCATCTAGGACCTATTTTTTAACTATGCCGGTCACTAGGTGTGAAATCGGTCAAAACTAGTCTAAAAACTATAAAAAGAGCTAGAGAGCTCATTTTTGAGGTTAGCTTGTTTGAAGTTAGAGTTCTTTTGAGCTTGTAATAGTGTTCTTGAGTAATAGAGTTGATTTCTCACCTTCCATTGTGTCTTGCTTGTCTCTTCGTAGTATGTGTGTATGTGTGTGTGCATTTCTATGCTTCTCACCTTCACTCTCACTTCATCTCACATTCACGATCTTCATATCACTCCTATCTCTTCCGCGGATTGACATTAAGGAGGTGGAGCTTCTTAACGTGGTTCTCACCATTGTGCTAGAGCAACACCAAATTTGGCGCCGTTGCCGGGGATCGAGTCTAGGACGAATGTGTGATGGTAAGAGTATAGCAAGAAGTAGCGTTGGAAGGTAAAAATTTCAGTTTTTGTTGTTGTTTTTACTTAGTTTTTAGTGTTTTTCACCTCCCCCACACTCCATCTTCATCACCGCATCATCATCTTCATCTCCAAAAAAATAAGAAAATTCACCATATCCACCCATTCTCCTCATTTCCCCTCATTTGTGCATGCGAGAGAGTGAGAGAGAGCTTTTGGGCTTGTGTGTACTTTTGTTTTCTTGAGTTTTCTTGCAGGCACAGAGCTCCAGTGCATCAGGAAAGCTTGGAAAAGGTAAAATTCTCAGTTTCTCTCAGAAATTTCCGACTGTGTCAGACCATCACGATGGTTTGCAAAGTTCGGAATTTGAAGAAGGCGACCACACCAGCGTGTAGAGCACACTTGCGCCTCTAGGAATCCATACTTGCATTGCAAAAAATCATACTTTGGTGGACCATCGCGACGGTCTCAGACCATCGCGACGGTCTCAGACCATCGCGATTGTGTCACACCATCGCGATAGGCTCACGCCATCGCGACGGCTCGGCCGGACCATCGCGACGGTCTCACGACATCGCGACGGTTCATTTGGACCATCGCGACGGTTCGCGGACCATCGCGACTGTTCGGTTGACCCCACACCATCGCGATTGGCTCACGCCATCGCGCCGATGGTGCCACGTGGCAAGTTGGACCATCGCGACGATACCCTCAGACCATCGCGACAACTCGAATTTCGGACCATCGCAATTGGCTCAAGCCATCGCGCCTGGACCATCGCGATTGGCTCAAGCCATCGCATCTGTGACCATCGTGACGGTTCACTTTGGACCATCGCGATTGTTCACGTTGACCGTTGATTGACGCCATCGCGATTGTCCGCCTGATCGAGCCATCGCGACGGTTCACATTTACGCCATCGCGATTGCTCACATTTGGACCATCGCGACCATGCACTTCAGACCATCGCGATTGTTCAGCCTCACGCCATCGCGACGGTCCCAGACCATCGCGATTGTCTCACACCATCGCGATTGTGCACCCCCATCGCAAATTTTAGGGTTTCATTTTTTGGCCAATTTTGAGGCTTTTTTTGGGAAATTTTTGGGTGATTATACTCATAGGAGACCCCTTAGATCATATTTGGAGAAAAACCTGTTTGTCAGTTTTTACCCCCCAGGGCCTGAACGGTCATAACTTTTTCATCCGAAGTCCATTTTTTGAGCTTAATAGCTCGTTAGAAAGATCTTTACGAGTACTACGTGACCTCAAATGTTTTTTTCTTAAAGGATATGTCTATTTTTAGATAAACTATTTTTTAGGTTGACCTAGTTTGGGACTAGAAAGCCAGGGGGCAAGCATTAAAAAGTTGGGCAAAAGGGAAGGGACTTAAAAGGTGTATATACTCAAGTGCTTGATCATCCAACTGTGAATTGTTCTAATATTGGATTTTTCCAGGTCTAGCAAGGGCAATCAAGGGCAACCAAGGCAAGGCAGTGAAGGGCATAAAGCTTGGGAAGCACGGCTTCTTGGGCATCAGAGCAACCAGAAAAGCTGACTCGAGGTTGGAAGATTACTCAACCCCCTCAGTCAATTCGTAGCCTAGGATAAACGGTAGTATTGTGGATTAAAGACGATAGGAACGCCTCAAGTTCAAGAGAATTAAATTTATCAAGTTCAATACTAAAGTAAAGGTGTGTGACACGAAAATCTAAAGGAAAGAACATAAGTCTGACGGAACGAGAACTCAAAGTACCACAGAAAGTCGAATTCCTAACGCATACATTAAGACAAGAATCTAAAGAAATCTAAAAAGAATCAAGAAAGTAATAACAAAGAATCATTGACGATCTGAGCGTGTACTGAGTGTGCAAGGAAGAAAATTAATGAACCTTAGATCGGGCAAACATATAGGTAAGTCAGACCGACGAAGCCTTAGATCATCAGAGGCAAGTGTAAGAACTACTGCACGATCGTGGGCTCAACAATTGAACACTAGTTATCCCTACGAGAGCTCAGATACTAGTGATTCAGAAATGGCATTTAGCACAGAAAGACCAGAAGGAGGGTCTAATGTAGCCTATTTAGAAAAACCAGAAGGACCCTACAGAACACAACTAGAGTTTCTCCAAACCAACCGATTAGGTGCTCGCATCTATGAGGATGGTTTGCGAAGGCAAGTGGTGCAAATGCACAACCCCGATCAACCCATTGGATTGGAACGTCCAGTGGTGAAATTTGAGAGAGACGCATACATAGACAAGGAAGGAACGATGTACATCCTAAATACGCAGCCAAACAATACCAACGAGTTTGGCGTGATTTAGCTAGAGACGGAAACTAAATCTCAAGGAAAAGAACCATTAGAAGAGCCTAGAACACCTAGAGGGAAATCTGTACTGACACGAGTACTAATCCCAAAATGGATCCCTTAGCACAACAGAAGCATAGAGTTGTTTGTAAATAAAGAAACTGATGAAGCCTTTTGGAGATACAAGACAGAACTACTTAGTGAGGTAGGTATCATCACTATATACGAGTTCAAGGACCCGGATACACCTGGAAAGGTTGTATACCTGGATGAGACTTCAGAAAGAGTCTTTGTGGTGCTTGACCACGCTAAAAACACATACACATGGAGAGGTGAATTGGTATTCCCTCCATCTAGAACGAACATGAATACAAGTCAACAAGGGGCAGGAACATCATCAGCCCATGGAAATCAAAGAGAGAAAAATAAAGAAAGACCCGAAGTAAGCTTCACTCATCCTGTAGGGAGAGATAGAACAACCACAGACACTAATAGAGCGGATAGACAAAGAGATCATGGAATACCAGGTGGTAGAGATGATTTTCCTCTACCTAGACCACGTGAACATGCAAGAATGTTAAGACCCACTCAATTAGTAAAATCAATGAAGAATTATTTTGATGGGACAGGAGATCCCTATGACCATGTCGCAGAATTCAAGCAAGTACTAAGAGCAGAACAAGTCGAAGACATGTTCACGCAATACAACGCATTTGGACTAACGTTAAAAAATACAGCTTTAACTTGGTTCCAACCATTGCAACAAAGGCAATTTAGAGACATCCATCACTTTTTAGAGTCATTCATCACTGAATTCTCTAAAAGTGGAATCAGACATGACACGTCTTCGTTGATTCATAGCTTTAAACAAACCCCTCAAGAAACAGTAAGACTGGCAGGACATAGGTTTAGACAATATGTTGAACGATGTCCAATGCAGGAGCTACCCTCACAGGCCAAGCAAGTGTCATTGTTTCTAGATGGCTTGTTGAGCTCTAAACTACGCTCCTATGTGTACCTAAAAGAACCCAGAACGCTAGAGCAATGTGTGAGAATATGCATAGACATTGAGGACAACTTAGGAGACGAGCTGGAACTCTCAAAGGTCTATAAGGATTCAGACTGTTCATCTCTAGCATCCACAAAATTGTCTAACTCGATAGAAGACCTAGCAGAAAAAGTAGCCCAGAAACTAGGAGTTTCTAGCAAACCTAGGGTACTAATGAACAAGCGTTGTTACACTTGTGGTGGTGATCATATGGCAAATGTGTGTCCCAATGCACCACAACCTCAAGCCAACCCTAGTGGCCAATACTGTACAATTGAGAGAAGATACACGAATCATACGGCTCAGGACTGCCCATACAACAAACAAACTGTGAGACAGAACTACCCGCAAGCATACCAGCAGCCAGGTAGGTATCAAGGCCATTACAATGCTCAGCCTTATTACTATAGGCCTCCTCAGAACTACCCATACCAGGCTCAACAGAGACCTCAACCTGTCTTAGCCCAGCAGCCACCCCCACCAGCGAATGTCATCTCAGTCAAATACGCTGCTGCAGAAGAGAACCTAAGTAGGGCCTTAGTGCCTTCTTCACCTTTGATCACAGAGAATGACCCGAACTCAAACAGTTTTGACTCTACGCATGTAGATAGTCCACGCGCATATTACACAGAGTCACCAGAACATGTAGAAACATATCATTATGATAGTCCACCAATGGAACCTAGTTGGGAGCCAGACTATGCTAATGTGATGTACACAAACCCAAATCCACGGCCCCAATTGAGACAACAAAGACCACAGGGCCCTAGAGGACCATGCTTTAGGTGCCAAGGAGATCATTTCATAAAGGATTGTCCACATCCCCCGATAGCAGGACAATCACAGTACTATAATATCCAAGGCTTTTGTGCCGATTGTGGCAAAGAGCACATAATCAAAGATTGCCCTAAGAACCCTGTTAATGCTTCGAATGTGACACCGATCAATGTGATAGGCATTGTGAACAACGCAGATGGATCCAACCCCACCTACGTGCCTATCCAAGCTATAACAAGAGCCCAGGCGCTCTTACAGAACCAACAGCTTAATCAAGAGAAAGTAGCCGGAACCAGTGAAGTTGCAGAATCTAGCAGTAAAAAGACGAAATCTTGGAAAGATTCTCGAGAAAGGATTAAGCGAAAATGGAGTAAAAAGATAACTGAGTTGGAAGGAAGTTTAAAGGAATCTAGAACCAAAATCCTAGAATTGACTTCACAGGAATTGAATCAAGAGGATCCAGCTCAGAAATCAGGATCAGTTTTAGCGGAACCCATACCAGAAGATCTAGACATGATGTTTCGTGCATATCAGGCTAGATTAAAAGAGGGACCTCAGGTAGCTGAAATGAGCAAAAACTACCCTCGAGCTGATCTAGAAATTGAGAGAACTAAACTTTGCATGAAGATGGTAGAACTAGCACAAGCTTTGTTCGAAGCCTCTAGATATATTAATTGGAATAACATGGCAAAACCGGAACTAAACTTTCAAGGACTAATGGAGAGGCTAGAATACTTGATAGAAAGCAAAGAGAAAAAGGATCAGCATAGGAACCCTATTGTCCCAGAGACACAGGAAAGGAATGCACCATCCCTGTCTCAAGTACCCAATACAGAAAGTCAAGACAACCTGTCTTCCATACATAGGTACTCACATGAATTTTTGAGAGAGATCCAAGAAGAGAAATGGAGAAAGGAACAAAGAACCCATCCTCCTATTCAAAAAATAGATGACTTGCAGGAACAATTTCCCCAAGACATTCCCTCTATTTATGATTATGTAGAGGAAGAACAACTGAGTGAACACACAGGATTTGAATCTAATTCTTTACAAGAATTACCTCAGTTCACAGGACCTTGGGAAGCAAAGTCTATTAATATGAGAGCACCCACGATAATAGTGAGGAATGAAGAATCAGTAATCCCTAGAAACACGGAAGTGATCAAGAACACTAAAGTACAGTGTAATCTCACTCTAGAGGAGTTGTTAAAGGTAAAACCAGAATTGTGGAAACATGTAGCAAATCAATTCCCCAAGCTTGCTACTACTCCCTCACAAATAGGATCACATAATAAGGTACCGGAGATACCAGTAGAAAAGATCGGAGATGTAAGCGAAGGAGAGGAAGGTCACACTTATCTTCCGATAACCCATCAGGGCTACACCACGAAAGCCATCTTAGATTCAGGAGCCGGAGTAGCCATAGCTACCACTGCTTTATGGAAACGTTGGGGTAAGCCAGCACTCAGACCTACCAGGATGAAGCTACAAATGGCTGACGGACACATAGAAAAACCATTAGGCTTACTAGAAGGCATATCTCTCACCACTTGTGGTGTAGAATTTGAGCATACCTTTGCCATTTGTGATTTTAGTAAAAATCATGCTTATGAGATGATATTGGGACGACCATTCATGCATCAATTGCAAATTGTACAAGATTGGGGAACTAATTCTTTGTACTTGCAACATTTAGGGGTGACTACCAAAGTCAATCTTAAAGACTATTCACATAGAGATGTATACCCAATACAATGGAATACCATCCATAAGACTCAGGTAGAGACGGAATCCGTGCACTCATTAGAATCAGATCCTTCTTGGTTGCATGAGGATACTCATTTATGGATGTGTAAAGTTGCAAAACAAGAGGAAGAAAGATTAGAAGCAAGGACCTTAGGTGCAGAACAACATCCACGAACCCTTCAAGATCCAGCTTACGCACCTGTAGTATTCCCTGACGAAGAGTTTGAACCCCATGGTTGGGCAGAAATCCTAGCAACCATGGATGTAGCCATCAATGAAGAACAATGGACTCCCCACTGTGACGAGGATGGCTATGACATTTCAGTTTTCATGATAGAGCCAATCATGTGCGATGCAATTTTAGAAGAGTGTGAACCTAACACTGATGCATTTGAGGATGCAAGCGATTTTGATTTAGAATCAATTATCATGGACTCTCCATTTGCATCAGAGGAAGAATATTTCTTCGAAGTAGAGACTCACCCTCAGAGACACGAGGAAATTACGAATGAGGTGAGGTTAGCCACTCAAGTGACTAGCAAAAGTGAAGGCAAGAAAAGAAAGAAGAAAGAAACCATGTCAGAAAAAGAAGAATCTTTGTTTGAAGTACCCGAGAACTTCAAGAAATATGAAATCGAAGATAGAAGAATCATGGTACGAATGCCTAATAGAAAGGCGAATGACGGACAAGTATATGATAACCGAGAGAAAACCAAGAAAATAATAATTGCTATCGAAGGAGAAGAAGAAAAATGTACATACATAGGGCATGATTTGACGAAGGAAGAAGAAGAAGAATTAGTGGCTCTATTGCGCAAATATAGAGATGTGTTCGCTTGGAGTTACAAAGATTTGAAAGGAGTAGATCCAGATATATGCTCTCATAGAATCCCTATGACTCCAGATGCAAAACCTACGAAACAAAAACCGTACACGTACAATGATAACTACGCTGCGAAGATTAAAGAGGAGATAGATCGGTTGATAGAAGCAGGATTCATTTACGAAATTGAGCATACCGAATGGGTATCCCCCATTGTGGTTGTGCCCAAGAAAAATGGAAAATTGCGTGTGTGTATTAACCTTAAAAAAGTTAATGCCGCCACGATTAGAGACAGTTATCCTCTTCCTATCACAGAACATCTATTGGAAAGAGTTGCGGGCAAGGAAGTTTACAGCTTTCTTGATGGATTTTCAGGCTATAATCAAGTAGCCATTGCTCCAGAGGACCAACACAAGACGGCATTTGCCACCGAATGGGGCATATTTGCATTTTGTGTGATGCCATTTGGCTTAACAAATGCACCCGTCACTTTCCAGTGACTCATGTGTCATGTTTTTAAGGAATTCTTATGCAAGAGTTTGGAAGTTTATGTCGATGACTTATGTGCACATTCAAATGTAAGACAGACACATATCCCAGAGTTAAGACAAATATTTGACAAATGTCGAGAATATCAGGTTTGTTTGAACCCAGAAAAATGCGTTTTCATGGTCAGACAAGGCAAAATTCTAGGACACATTGTGTCAAAAAATGGAATCTCTACGGATGAGGAAAAAGTGAAGGTAATTGCAGAATTACCTAGACCAACTAATGTGAAAGAGGTACAGGCATTTATGGGCCATTGTGGTTATTATAGGAGATTCATACACATGTATGCAATCATAGCCAAGCCATTGTACTCTCTTTTGACTCATTATGAATGGACAGATGAATGTGAAAATTCATTCAATGAACTTAAACGACGCTTGTGCTCAGCACCTATATTGACTACCCCAGATTGGAGTAAGCCATTCCATGTACATGTGGATGCATCCAACTACGCCATAGGATGTGTGTTAGCACAACCCACGAATGAAAGTAACATAGATCTCCCCATAGCTTACGCGAGCAGACAATTGAACGCAGCAGAAAGAAATTACACCACGACGGAACGAGAGGGATTAGGGATGATCTACGCGGTAAAGAAGTTTAGGCACTACTTGTTGGCAAACAAATTCAAGTTCTTTACTAATCATCAAGCCCTATTGTACCTAGTCAACAAACCATGTAACACAGGACGACTAATACGTTGGTTTCTATTACTCATGGAGTATGATTTTGAAGTAGTAGTCAGGAAAGGAAAGACACATCTTAGAGCTGACCACCTTTCAAGGTTAACCTCAGGAGAAGCTCCTCAAGGAGTAGTGGATGAGTTACCAGATGAATATTTGTTTAATCTTGAGATAGCACCAGAATGGGCTAAGCCTATAGTCCCTATACTCACATATGGACCAAAGAATCCTAGGATAAAGATCAAAGAAGGAGAGATTACCAAATCTCAGAGATATCAAATCATAGCAGGAAGCATATATAAACAGGATAATCAAAAGATTCTTGCTTGTTGTGTAGATGAATCAGAACATGCAAATTGGTTGCAATTAGCACATGTAGGTGCACTAAAGCAACATCATTCGAAACATCGAACACTACAGACTCTGCATAGATTAGGAGTATATTGGCCTTCGATGGAAGCAGATGTCTACAAGTTGTGTAAAGAATGCCATGTTTGTTGTGAAAGACCACCAGTAGAGCATGCTACATTATATCACGTGTCTCTCACACCAGACTGGAGTGAACAGTTAGTGACATACTTGAGGACGAAGACATTCCCTCAAGGAATGACCTTAGCTCGACAACGCAGTCTAGAGCAGGAAGCTCAAGATTATTCACTTATTGGCGATAACCTATACAAAAGAGGACGAGATGGATATCTAAGACAATATGTTCATGAGAGCGATTATCTGAGCATACTAGAGACTGCACACCAAGGTGTTGCAGGAGGTCATTTTGGACCCGATAGGATAATCAAAGCCATCCTCTTTGCAGGATTATGGTGGCCCACTCTTCACATGGATGCTCATACCTATGTAAAGAGATGTGATGTGTGCCAAAGAACTCAGTTTCCTACTCGCAGAGATGAAATGCCATTGAAACCCATGATGGGCGGATGTGCATTTTCTAAGTGGGGTATAGACTTTGTAGGACCCATTAACCCCCCTGCAAAAGGTACACATGCTGAATACATTATTGTTGCCACAGATTATCTTACGAAATGGGTAGAGGCAAAAGCCACGAAAAAGAATGATGCACACACAACTGCAAAATTCTTATTTGAGAATGTCTTTACAAGATATGGACTGCCTATAGAGTTAGTGAGCGATCGAGGCACTCACTTTCTAAACCAAGTCATTGAATATTTGTTACAGGATTTTATGGTGATTCACAAGAAATCCGCACCATATCATCCTCAGGCCAATGGTCAGGCTGAAAGCACTAATAAGATCCTTTGTAACGTACTGACGAAACTCGTGAACAACAAACGTTCAGATTGGGACAAACAGTTACACCACGCTGTTTGGGCATATCGAGTGGCCTACAAGACCGTTGTCGGGAAGTTGCGGACATAAGGCTGGTGGATCAGTCAGCCACTAAATCCCTCGGCACACGCAGGGTGTATGAGACAATCGTAGGTGTTTTAGGTATATTTTTCTTTCGTCTAAGGTAAAAGAACTTCTAACTTACTTCTTAAATCTAGGAAATTTGGAGTCGATAATTGAAAAAAATCTATTCCGACAATAATCATGAGAAATTGAAATTAACGAGTTCAGATAACATTGACAAGAATGATAATGCAAATTAGAATTTGAATTAATCCTAATGATAATAATGGATGATTACAATGCTATAAAATGATATAATTTCTCTAAACGATGACTAGCAATAAGTGAATCCTATACAAAGCTTAATGACGGATAATTTTTATGGATTTAAATCAAATTGTCGGATCTTTGGATTGTTTGAATTCTTTTCTTCTATCACGATGCTCTTTGATTCTTTGCTTTGATTGTCTTCAATGTTTCTGCAAAAACATTCGGTGGTAAGTAACATTACAAGAAAAATCATTAAGAAACATAAACTTACATTATCATACACATGCATATGTTCATGCATACATTAAGACCTTCACATACTCATCATAATCACATACTTATTCTTATCACATATTTATATATATACCTACTAATAAGTTATCATGCATAATAATGCATCCATTCTCACATTTCCTAATGCATTTATTATTAACATGCCTTCACATTCTTAACTATGCTAATATATATCCCAACAAACTCTTTTAAGCATATTAACATTCATGTTTGTGCATACTAATGCATTTACATATTCTCACGTATTTATACATATGCTTTTTCATTTATATGAATACATACCCTACTCATGCTTTTCATTATGTGCACATACATATGTATACTTATGCACATATATCTATGTACATATAAAATAAATTATCAATAAATAAAATAAAAAAAAATCAAACATATCATTATGTCTCTCTTTTCTCTCTATCGTTGTTTCTTTCTCTCTGTCTCTCTTTCTATGGACAGAATACCTTGATATCTCACAAAAGTGCGGGGTCGAATGACGGTGTTATCACTTATTAGTAACAATAACTTTATTGAGAGTCCTGTTCACAATAAATAACGTGATCTCAAATTAACGTGATCTTCCGCCAACGACGACAGTGCCAAAATGCGAATGGATCGAGTTGATATGGCGTTATAACAAATTTCGTGAATTTGCGCTTCATTCAAGCGGCACATCTCTCTCTCTCTCTCGTGTCAGATTGTGTGTGTATGCGTGTGCGTGTTTCTGGCTGTTTATGCAAGATGAAACCAGAAAGAATCTGTGAGCTTGTACCCACAGTGTGCATGTAATAGTCGTTAGATAGAAATACTCGAGGAATGTCAAAAGGGTATCATGCGATTATGGTGAGCCTCGATCTCGAGAGTGCCGAATGCATGAGTAGACGGAGAAGAAAGATGCCGAGGCTATTTTTTTCTGGTAAGAATAAGCAGAGACCGCTGAACATAGCCTTTTACGAAGACTATGTTCACAGATAGGTTCTACTGACGTCAAAATTCAAAAGACAGCTACCGACGGCAAACATCACAGACATTTCTCTTGCTGCTATTCCTACTCCTCCTTGATGTGTTTTTAATTGCTTTCGATGATTGGTGCTTGAAAGCTCTCCTCTCCGCTCGAAATGATACATGTACCTCCATTCCATGTGGAGAATGCACGCTGTAATCAAATGTGACATTTTCTGCTCATAATCGCGCATCATACTCCTTACCGAAATCCTTGCAAAATCAAAGTCTTAATACACTAAATCAATTCTGCAAGTCAGCTTCAATGAATCAACGTTACACATTTTTTTTTTGTGAAAATCATGCCAATACAAAAGCTTGTGATACAAAGCGTCAACAGAAGCGTGGACGAGGTCCCTCCTGCTTTTGCCTTCATGCTCTTATTCCAACTGTCACCTTACGAAGTGAGAGCTCTGGAAATACCTCTGACCTTTTCTATGTGACTCTATGTGCATTCCAAAAGTACAACGGGATTGGCCTTTTCCTCCGAACGTTGTACCATTGTGTGCTATGGACCTGCACAACGAGGGCGCTCTCCGATGTATTTCTCTATGCCAACATAACAGGAGAAACTCCCAGGCACTTACGAAAAAGCTCAAAGAAGATACAGGTCATCCAAACATGATGCGCATTTCTACAATTGTGAATACATAGTAGTGTAATTGTCGTCTTCGCAGGGAAATATGTATAGATAACGGTGCGGGCCAGCGTAGGTGCACATAGTATGTATGTAAAAACAGTATATCTTTTCTCTCCCTCTCTTTCTCTCTCTCCTGACAGGCCACTCCACCCGAAAGCTGAGCAGTGCCCATAGAACTGAACCGGCCGGGCATACTGAAGTGTCAACCCATTCCCTCTGTAGGAACGAAACACAGCACATGCGGATGAACTCTGGACAGGAAAAGCTAGGCCGTTCATTAAACGACGAACGGTACAACCTGCGAGAAGAAGAGGTTCCGGATCTTCTCGAATAGAATAATACATCGAAGTAGCCTGAGCAGCGACAACGTAGGCTCCGATGTCTATGTCTGTTTCTGTTCGCAAGGAAGCGCTAAGTTTCTCTCTCTAAACTTACGTAGACAGAGCCTTTCGCTTTCTCTCTTTCCTACATGGATGCAATAGATGACATACACGGCAAGGTGAGAAGAAGAAAGAGGAAGTACCTGCAAAAACCATTAGGAGAAACTTGAGCTCAACACACATTTAAATACATACACAAGTCCTTCCTAATCCACTCTTTTGGTTTTAACTTTTAATCTACAACCTCACTTTTGCCCACTCATCTCAACCACACTTTTAATTTGCTTTATGCACACAACTTCCTTTCACCTCTCTTTTCATCTACATTAATTCTCTCCATTCTTTCTCTTAACCAACTTTTACACTTTAAGTGCATCTTCTTGTCAGACCACTCCTTAATTCACTTTAATTACACATCTTATATAAACCATTCTTTTTCCTAGTACTCATATAGACCACTAGATATTGATCCTTTTAATTAATCATTTTAATTTAATTAACCTATATTTCTTATTTAAATAAATCATTTAATTTAAGCTTAGTGTAAGGGTTTAATTAATTAGAACCTTAATATTTAAATGCACACATATGATTAACTTAATTCAATAAATCATATTTTAATTTTTAATACATAAATACTCTTTTTAAACATTACTTTAATGAAATACCTATTATTTTAACCCTTAAAATTCAATAAAACCCTAGAAAACCTATTTGAAACCCATAAGAAACCCATTAGAACCCTTTGAAAATCAATTGAATACCTAGTTAAACCCTAACTTTAACCAGGAATTAATGCTACTAACTTAAATACATATAAATAAATGTAAACCTAGGGTCTTAAACCCATAAATCAAGGTTTCTATGGCCTAAACACACATTATTTAAGCAGTTTAGGGTAAACCGTAGTTCGAACTTTTGTTTTCTTCATCCACTTGATCCTGCAAATACTTAACAAGAGATTAGTTCCAAACAAAATCATTGTTATAATCAGATTAGAATTGACCAATAAACATTTTTTTTTTTTCTGGTCATCAACGGAAAAGATGAAATCTTTCCGACACCGTATTCAATGCAACTCCCTTTCAGATGGTTTTTGGTTAGAATGCTGTGCTTCCTTTGGACTTCTTGATACCGACCCTTAAGGTTGCACAAGAACATCAGTGGACCGGCCATGAATTATCAGCAAGAATAATGGACTTGGAACGATTAGGAGAAACTAGGCTAAAGGCAGCAGCAGGAATATATGCAGCGAAGAAGCGACAGAAAGCATATTTTGATGCACATGTGAAAGATAAAGGCCTAAAAGAAGGAGATTTAGTTCTAGTATATACGTTGAAACAACACACACGGAAGTTAGAAAAGCGAGGTTATGGACCTATGATCATTAACAGACTCTCAACAAGTGGAGCAGTACAGTTAGCCACCTTAGAAGGAGACGTAATGCCTAATTATATTAGTGGCTGTAGAGTCAAGCTATATCAGGAACCTCTTACTGAGGATATGCTTAGACAACTCACGTTGGCAAAGAAGCGTAAGGAGGAAGAAAATAGAATACGAGCGGAAGCTCAGGCAGAAGCAATAGAACGCATTAAACACATGAAGTTAAGAAGACAAGGACTAGGGAGAGAACATTATAACCATCTTGAAACTACACCCAGATATCCCATGGCCATGTGTTAAGTAAAGTCAACCACTCATCCTAGCATAGTGGATAGGAGACCGTTCATTACAGTCAGGCTAGAGCACGGCAACCCTTGCCACGAGCTCAGGGCTTTAATTGACTCAGGTGCTGCGACTAGCGCGATTAGATGGTCCCACTATAAGGATTCAGGAATAGAAATGCGGCCAGTTGAGGCATACCTCATAGGGCTAGGAGGCATGGAAACCCCTTGCATGGGTGAGGTGGACCTTCCTATCCTCATTAAGGAAGTGACCATGACAGCGAAGCTACTAGTGTGCCATGATGACGACCTGATAGAACCCCTAATCCTTGGACAAGATTGGCTATACGATCACTCAGTGGACCTAAATCTTAGACAAGGCTCCTTACAGATTGGAACCTTAGAACAGAAGCGAGTGATACCGCTTGACTTCCCTAACGGCATTCCAACTGAGGTTTGTAACCCTAGACCCTATGAAATGCATGCGACGGAAGACCGGGAGATCTTGGGTCAGATCAGTCACGTTACGTCTACAGCAACCCACTCGGGCTTGGCTATGGACAGTTGTCAATCAGAAGGACGACAAGAGATCTTCCCTGGGGCTTCCTGCAAACTAGAAGGGGCAGCTACCCAATCGCTAGGGCAGATGGACACAATCAGCGGTCAGGTGGGTTGCATCAGCGACCAAATGAGCACAACACCCTGCGGTGCTCATCCTTCCAAACTTGCTGCGGACTGGCCTAGATTAAAGATAAATAACGAATCACTTCCTAATGGGCAGGTCACGCAAGTGTTGGATCTCCCTTCTTTTCCAAAGCAGAGCATCCAATGGACCTCTCAAACCCAACCACGAAGGAGTCAACCACAACAGAGGGACCGAGACCGACGACACCACCAGAAAAGGCAAAGAAGGCAGCAGTATCAACATCACAGAATAAGTGGCACGAGACAAATATGGGTGCCAAAAGGACAGCAACCACAGGCTATTGGCAACACTGCAGACAAGAACAGGACAAAGTTTCAAAAGAAGCAGAGTTAGTATCCAAAGTCCCCTCGATCTTCTTCTACAAGTACCAATACTCGACAGATTTGGATCGCCAAGAAGTATCTTATCAATCGACCCACACCCACGCAGATTTGGGTACCCAAACAATGTATTATAGCCCAACCCTCAAGCCATGTAATATATACCCCTCAGAAATCTTTCCATCCTTCAATACCACCAAACCCGATACCACTTTTCGTCCCTCAGCAGAAACACACCACCCACTCAAAGACTCTTAGGAAATGGATACCGAAACGTATCCAGACGTCTTCTTGTACCCCCTTATCTAACAATTCTCCCACCCCGTTTAAACTCCACCCTTGTAATAATCCACCCTCAACCAAACCTTGTATGAATTCATACACCAAAACCACACATCAAGCATAATAAAAGCTCATCAAGAAATGTAGGCATAATCTAACCATGTAGGCGTCTAGAGACCTGCATTAGTTTTGCAAATAATCATTGCATCAATCACTTCATGACACTTGGCTACACGGGTTACACATCGGTTATGGAAAGGGATTGCGGTCTCACCTTAATGGGATCATAATTAATTTCCATACTAATGTGTTAATCTTTTATAGCAGATCTTTTCCATTAGCTCGTCAGTCATCATGCAAACCGAAGAAGGACCATCAGAAGCTGGCCCAAGCACACCAATGGCCAATATTGGAGAATTACTCGCGGAATCTTATCCTACGATGCAACCACCAGAGTTTCAAGGTTTTCCAGGACCCATGCCAATCGACGATCCTCCTAGAGGATATACTGAGAAGATTCATCATAATTCTCACTGGTTTCAAGGCCTAGCAGGACCCTTAGGAGACGCGGATTTCATATTTGAGGCCAATTTGGCATTTGATCTTCGCACATGGGCCAAGTACCAGTTCTTTTCAAGAGAATTTGAAGGATTGCAGAATACACAAGATTTAACGCACGTTTGGGCACGAGCGGGATTTACAGAATACTTTAGTGACCCTCTCCCTAAACCCGATTTTTATAGATGCTTTTACCTAGTAACCACCTTGACAGCTTCAGAGAACAAGGATCTACCTGGCACATTCATGTTACCATCCTTGGTAAATGACCCTCCATTCAGAAGGTTTTATTTGTCCAAAGATTTAATTCGCGCAGCTCTCAAAATACATGGAACGCATACTCCGACGGAGCGAGAACGGCTAGTCCCAGAGCAGATGAAACGTGGTGACGTAACTAAGTGGGAGGATATTTCAGCTATAACCCCTGAGCTTTCCAAGCCATTGCGGATATGCATGCAGCATTTTGCTTTCCCAGCTCAGGATCGTTTTACCATGCCCCACAAAAGAATCTGGTTTGGATTATACTTAGCATGTACTGGACCTCAAACGGTTGATCTAGCTAGCTGGATAATTGATCAGCTCTATTTGGCACAACATAGATGGGAACGAAAGAAGGTAATCAATGGATGCTGCGCCCTCACTAGGATCATATATATGTGTTTGGCATATGATTTACCCATAGAGCACGCCATGACGAGTGAGGAATTGAAAGCATTCAAAGGGACCACTAAGAAGGTTAGAAAGTCTAGCAAAGGCAGAGCCGGAAAACGCATGAGAGGAACCATACCCTGCCTTCAGGTGCCAGAATCACCCTCACCACAACCATCTCCAGAGCAGTCACCGACCGCAGCCACTCCCACGGTACCACCAATTCGTATACGGTTATCAAGACCAGTTACGCCGGAGGGCACCACCAGTACTGTTGCACCCCAAGCAGCCACAACCACAGAACCTATCACCACAGCAGCTGAAATTCCCACCACCATTGGTGCGGAAGCGTTCTCTTTTCCAATACCCCATTTAGAAGCAGAACAAACAACACCACTGGATCCAACTTTTGATTTTGAAATGCCCGATGCATTCTCCAATGAGTTCCAGTTTTCAGAAGGACAACTGTTTTCTCAAGAATATGAAAGGCCCAGCTATCCCACCACACCCCGGGATCAGCCACAAGGACAAATTGTATCTAGCTCCGATGACGAAAGAACAGCAACTGATGACGATGAGGGAGATGACGAAGCCAGCCAGGGCACTCATGAATCCCAAGAACATGAACAGACAGATGGCCAAGGCCAACAAACAGACACACATGGTGATACAAGTACCCATGAAGATGAAACTTGTGAAGCAGCAGCTTACACACTGGCTATTAAGAAGCTGTATAGAACTATGGAAAAAGTTTGGGCACGCAAAAAGCTAACCGAGGAAGAGAGTCAAGCCATAATAGAACAAGAACTCGTCACAGGCGGATTCGAAGACGCATACATCAAAGGATTCAGAGAGTTAGTCAAATCAGTAGGCTCCAACGAAGCACTCAGGTACTTGCAAAGAATGCCACTACCACAGTTTGACCCCCGCAGAGTACGACTACTTTCAAAGCCCGGCGAATACATTCGTGTACCAACAGGAGCACAGTCTTCAGAACAAGCCAGGGAGGCACGCCTCGTCCCCGAAAGTTCGTTGGCAGCAGAAACCATCCTTGTCGATTCCCCACCCCGCGCTACAATTGTACATACCTCAGTAGTCACTGAAGTACCGACCACCCCAACCGCTCCTCCATCACCGCCCGTCCATCCAGCCTCCCCTCTTCACCCTCCTTCCCCTCGTCTAACATCTTCTATCGCTGGTGGCGTAGCAGAAATCGTCTTTACGACCACTCAGCCTACAATTCCTGCACTCATTAGACCTAGTCTACCCCCTCACACATCCACCTTTCCATTCAACCCATTCCTCCATCCAGCTTTTCCATCCTTCCCCACAACTCCAAGACCCCTTTTCCCATTCCCACCGCCATTAACCTTCTCCCCAGTCTCACCTCCCCGACCCACAGTAACCCCTATTTCCCCTTTCCACCAAGCTGCACCAGCCAGCCCCCCTGTAAATTACTCCTCAACCTTTGTAAATCCCGTATTTACACCAGCACAAGCACCCACGGTCACACCCATATTCACGGTCACTGCACTGGACACGTCCAATGACATGGACATCTCACCACCCACTGCACCATCACTCACTTCACTCATGGCACAAACATTTTTAGGCACATCACAATTTTCAACTATCACTACAGCATCCACCTTCCCACCCCCATTCCCCGTTCCCGTTGCATCTACATCCACTGCATCTTCATTTAGCACCCCATTAATACTATCACCCACTGTAGATAATGCATTTCGACAGATGTTCATGTGTATGACGCAAGTCAGAGATGAGTTCACATCTCTTGGCGATAATTACCAGCAGCTGCAGAGGACAACCAATGACTTACAGTCGCAGCTTAATTTATTGTCTATTGAGAATGCCTCACTGAACAGCCGATACCAGGAATTACGAGAGGCCTATCATAAATTAGAACTAGAAAGCGAAGAAAAAACCAAGGAAGCCAATGCTGACCTGGATAACTTATTAAGAGCCCAGACAGTTCACAATGCAACGCTAACACGAAACATGGGCTTACTCAGAAGACATCTAGCAGCAGAAAAGGAGGAAAACCAGCGCTTACAGGACCAGAATCGAGAAAACTTAGAAGCGGCCCTAGACCATCCAGACCAACCACTCAGTCCTAGTCGGTTCAAAGCCATTCCCTCAGACTCCATGAGGATGCTGCTAGAAGATCATGTAAGATTGCTAGATGAATACGACCGCATGAACGAGGAGTTACAGAAACTCAAAGAAGATCACAAATTACTCCAGTTACGAGAACCGGCACACCAAGACATACCAGCACCTGTGGACCCCTCTCCTGACATCTTAGAGGAACTCAACGCATTACGGGCCCAGGTATCAAACCTTGAATCAAGGATTGCAGTATATGAAGCACCACCAAGGCCAGATTCCCCACCTGAGCTACCAGCTGAGGAAGAAACTGTCACCATCCCGGTGGAGGACACGTTTGAAGAGGCGTACGAGCCACAACCCATCCCAGGCGGACGCGTCACGGCCGAAGGCCAGATGACTTACGAACTCCTGACTCCCGCGTGGATGAAGACGATTGAGGAACTTGGAACAACGCACTCAGCTAGAGTAGAGGCACAATTACATGCCATGGCGATGATAGAAGAAAGAATTTTACAATCTCCATTCTTTGCTCATTTGGCCCCGCGACGATACATATCTGGGCATGAGCTACAGTATAAACCGTATTTTATGTTAATGGCCGAATACCAGTTAGCCATTGAGAAAGAAACAGGTAAGAAACCATCGCATGCGACTCAGTTCGAGGAAGACGATTTGCCACTAGATGCGCAGCAAGGAGAGATCTATCAACCAGAGTGGCGAAAAGATTTACTACAGAAATATCAGGAAATGATGAGTACATGGGTAAAGGCACCTTTGCACTTAAAGTACAACCCATGTTGGGGACCAGTACCACGATGCCGCTCCTGGACTGCCTTTGCTATTAAGGTACAAAACAATAAGCAGTGCCAGGACTGGTTGAATTACCCCTACTTTAAGCCACCCATCGAGTTACCAACTGTAGGCTACATGATGGCTACAATTCGCCACTGGCTCCCTCCACTAAAGCATATGGACAATATAGCAGCACATATGACTGTCAAAATCTTTGACATGATGCAAATGATTTTTAAAGTCTTCCGACGCGTCAAGGCACCTCATGTCAACACCCCGGGCTTTGAGCATGGCAATTTCGATCTGGTATATGATATGAGTACAACGCCATCGCTACGGGTGTGTTATGCCTGGCATTGCAGAATAAAATATCTACCGGCGTGCTACAAGCAGACATTCGAAGAGATGTTCACAACCGGCTTCTTGGAATACCATTCAGAGGTATTCATAAGCAGGCCTACACATTTATTACACTTATTTGCCTGTGAACGAATGGTCTATTCCACACACTATCAGCTCCCGCCACCGGAAGAACCGCAACCAATCGACTGGGAGAAACTCGAGGCAGATCTGGCCCGAGGCATTCGTATCTCCGAGCACACCCTTGCTCAAGACCTCCTACAGAACTATATCCGGCAGACCTCACAACAAGGTTCTGTCAGGGACGACAGAAGCGAGAGGGAGGGGGGTGTTGGAAGCAGCCAGAGGCATAGAAGACGCGCAAGCATGTAACGACGGAGCAGGGAGCCAGTCAAATATTTTTTCAAAGAATTATGTTTTCAAATACTTTCCAAAAACCTCCAACAGTGAATTTTATCACTATTGTAACATATGTAACATAGAAAACCCCATTTTGTAATCCATAGCTCCATTTTGTGCAAGCCGAGGAGTCCTTGAGCTTGAGGAGCTTAGGTAGAACAAGCGTATCAATTTTCGTTATTTTTAGATACCGTTTACCCTTTCAAATAGCATCTAGGACCTATTTTTTAACTATGCCGGTCACTAGATGTGAAACCGGTCAAAACTACTCTAGAAACTATAAAAAGAGCTAGAGAGCTCATTTTTGAGGTTAGCTTGTTTGAGGTTAGAGTTCTTTTGAGCTTGTAATAGTGTTCTTGAGTAATAGAGTTGATTTCTCACCTTCCATTGTGTCTTGCTTGTCTCTTCGTAGTGTGTGTGTATGTGTGTGTGCATTTCTATGCTTCTCACCTTCACTCTCACTTCATCTCACATTCACGATCTTCATATCACTCCTATCTCTTCCGCGGATTGACATTAAGGAGGTGGAGCTTCTTAACGTGGTTCTCACCATTGTGCTAGAGCAACAAGGATGAATTGTAGAAAAAGGATATGAAGTGAGGTTCACTAATGATGGAGTTTATGTTGAAGACCCTAGCCAAGGGTATAAGCAAATTGTTACAACAAAGAAAGAAGGAAGGCTCTTCACATTGAAGGTACAAGGAAATGTTGGACATGCCTTGTTCACATATGGAGAGCAAAAGATATCTGAGTTGGATCTATGGTACAAGAGGCTTGGACACTTCAATGAAAGAGGTATTAAAGAGATGATTAATAATGGTTTAGTGTTTGGATTACCTAATGTTACAGGTCAACATATGACATACAAATGTGAAGCATGTCAATTAGGTAAGGCTCATAAGCAATCATACAATAAGCAAGGTTTCATGTATTCAGAGAAACTTCAATTGGTGCATACAAACGTATGGGGACCCTCAAAGGACTTTAGTATAAATGGTTCCAGGTATTATGTGATTTATGTTGATGATGCTACCAGGTGGATTACTATTTATGTGATCAAAGACAAATCAGAAGTGTTTAGCACATTTAAACACTATCATGTATATGCAGAGAGGGTTACAAGACAAAAATTGAAGAGGTTAAGGTCAGATGGAGGTGGAGAGTATTTCTCAAATGAATTGAGTGATTATTTATGGAATGTAGGTATAAAAAGAGAAGTCACTTGCAGGTATTATCCTCAACAAAATGGTGTAGTAGAAAGGAGAAATAGAACTCTTGTTGAGTTTGCAAGATCAATGATGAAAAAGAAGAATTGCCCTAATTATTTGTGGGTTAAGGCTGTAAATACAACTACATACTTGGTTAATAGGCTACCATGTAAAGCTTTGCAAGGTATGACATCATATGAAGCTTGGTGGAGTAAGAAACCTACATTAGACCATTGCAAAGTATTTTGTTGCTTAGCCTATGCTTATGTTCCTTCTCAAATAAGGCATAAGTTAGAACCAAAAGCTGAAAAAAAATATGTGTTCATTGGTTATGATGATAAAAAAATGGGATACAGTTTGTGGAGTCCATCTACAAAGCAATTCCTTGTATCAAAGGATGTCACATTTGATCAGCAAGGTACTTGGTACTCAGGTACAAATATGGCTTATGCAAGTCTTGAAGAGACATTGAATCAGAAGAAAGGTAAATCAAAGGTTCAAATTTCTGAGGAAGAAGAGAATGGTGAAGTGCTAGTTGAAAATGAAGAACTGCCAAGGTTTGATCCAGAATATGATGAACCAGAACTTCAAGAAGTGGAGAACTCAGAAGCTCATCAAGGGACAAAAGACAACCTATAAGGTATAGCTATGGCACCTCTTTCTTGACAACTAAAGATTATGCTTGTATAGTGAAAGCAGATGAAGATCCATCTACATATGATGAAGCCGAAGGAAAGGAGAATTGGAAAAAAGATATGAAGGAAGAGTATGATGCACTCATTGAGAATGAGACTTGGGACTTGGTACATAAACCAATTAATCAGAAGGTAATTGGATGTAAGTGGGTTTACAAAACAAAAAGATTTGCAGATGGAAGTGTGTTTAGGTACAAAGCTAAACTTATTGTAAAGGGATATGCACAAACTTATGGTGTGGACTATGATGAAACATATAGTCGTGTTGCAAAGATGACAACCATAAAGTCTCTCATAGCTATTGCTACTTGCAAAGGTTGGAAATTATCTCAATTAGATGTGAAGAATGCATTTTTAAATGGTTATATTTTAGATGAAGTACACATGGAACAACCAGATGGTTTCAAAGATCAACATAATCCAGATTATGTGTATAAGATCAAGAGAGCCTTGTATGGCTTGAAGGCAAGCCCCAAGGGCATGGAATTATAGGCCTGTGAAGTTCTTGAAGGAACTTGGTTTCCAAGCATCAAAGGTAGATAGTAGCTTGCTAGTCAAAGCAAGTGAAGATTGGTTATCTATGTTTGTATTTATGTCGATGACATAATACTTACAGTTACAGATGACAAAAGCATAAAAATGCTTAAGAAGCAGATGGAGAAAGAATTCAAGATTAGTGACTCAAGATATTTTTCATACTTCTTGGGAATGGAGATCTTATATACTCAACATGGAGTATATGTAACTCAAGAAAGGTATTTGAAGAATTTGCTAGTCAAGTTTAACATGGAAGATTGCAGGATAGCATCAAGCCCAATGGAGGTGAACCACAAATTGAGTAGATATGGAGGAGAGGAATTCAAACAAATGAAGCTTTATCAGAGTTTGGTATTTGATAAGGCCTCACTTATCATATGCAGTTGGAGTTCTATCTCAGTTCACGCATTGTCAAAGGAAGGAACATTGGGTTGCAAGTCAAAGGGCACTAAGATACATTAAGGGCACACTTAAAGAAGGTTTGTATTATGGGTTCACATCAGATACAAGAATCAAGATATACAGTGATGCAAATTGGGTAGGTAATTATGATGATAGAAGATCAACACATGGGTATTTGTGTTATGTGGGAGATAAAATTGATTTCTGGTGTTCTAAGAAGCAACACAGAGTTGCATTGACATCTATAGAAGTAGAGTACAGAGGTATGGTAGAAGTTGCAAAGGAGGTCATATGGTTGAGAACTCTCATGAACAGTTTTGGTATCAATCAAAGTGATCCTATCATTTATGGAGATAATATGAGTTCTTTGTATTTGGTAGCTAAGCCTCTGTTTCATGCTAAGACCAAACATATTGAGATTCAATATCAATTTCTAAGAGAAAAGGTGATTGACAAAGAGGTGGAGATTGTATATACTCCTACAAATATCAAGTTGTTGATATGTTAACAAAAAGCTTGGATGGACCTAAGTTGCACAGGTTTAAAGAAATGGCAGGTATAAAGAAGATCCAAGTAGTCACAATTCATGATTGAGGGGGAGCTATTGGAGCAAGACAATCATAAATTGATGATTACAAAGAGGTTTAAAGAATGAAGAATGAAGAAAAGAAGGAAGGATGAAGCATAAAGTGAAGAGAAGATTCAGAGAGAGATGTTTTGCCAATTCATGTATATTAACTTTGTAAATAGTTCAAAAATACTTTGTATTAGTGATGAATCATGATGTAAACGCCTATATATACTTGTATATAGACTTGCATTGAAGAGAGAAGACATATAGATGAATAGATGATGAGTAGATGAGGAAAAAGTGAGAATTATCCTTTACATGTAAGATCAATAGAATAGAAGAAGTTTTTTGAGAATTGCACATCGATCTTTCTCCAATTTCTCATTCTGTGCTTAAGCAATTGAGAAATCCTTTTGTATGTGTCTAAGTCCATAGTTAATGCACCTATGGTCAAGTTTTGAGATTTCAATTGTAATGAGCCTAACAGAATTATGAGTAGGAACATTTGTATGTGTAAATGTATCAAGTGACTTCTGAAATAGTTGCAATCTCGATGATGAAAGATTTGATCAGATCTTAGTGTAGAATGTAACATTTTACACAAATGGGGAGTCAAAAACTAAGTTTGAAGGTAAGCCATCTATTTCTAAAAGCATTTGATTAAGCGGGTTGTAGATTGAGAGGACCAAGTGTTTAAAGGTGCATATGTAAAAGTCGCCTGTAGAGAAAGCCTGTTTCAGACGTAGGTTTACTTATTGAAGTAAATCTGAAGTTTTATAAGTTCTTTTGAAGACCTTTCACTTGTGGTAGCTGCATAAACACTAGATGAGGGTTGTGTCAAAGTTTTATAGAAAACTTTAATCATTTCATTAATCAATGAATGATTTTTGTGAAGCAGAATTTTTTGAGTGAAGCTATAACTCATAGAAGTGCTAGAGATTCATAATTTGGTAAAGAATTCCGAAATTGATGAAGGTTTTTTAGTTATTCTTGATATAGAGGTGTTCTAAATTCAAGTATAGCTTGTCTTTTGGAGATTAATCCTCTCCATCATTTCATGCATGCATTCTCTAGATGTAGTCATTTAAAATCATGGTGCAAACTTGCAGATGGTTCTCATAGTTTCTAATCAAAGAAGCTCACACTCACAAATATTCTTTCATTTCCACTCATAACTCAACATGTATATAGAATTCATGAAAGAACTTCTTGAAAATACATTTTCAATAAAACATGAATAAGAAATTCAAAAGTAGTTTCCTTCCATATAATCCATTCAAACTCAAGATCTTGAATTGGCTCTGTATAGTACTTATTCTCAAGAAACTCATAAGTACAATCAGTCAAAGATAATCATGAAATCAGACACTTGCACATTTCGAACCATCCTCGATCATTTCTAATTCATTAGTCAAGTATGTTTAGTCACGTCTTCTATTTCCTGCAACAATAAAGATTTAGAAGATTTTGATGATCTTTTCATATTTTGTTCAATTTTTTTGATAATCTCTTCAATCATTTGTTTTTACTTTTCTTCAGCTTTGTTTTCATTGTTTATAATCTTATCAAATTTTTCTCACTTGTATTTATTTTTCATATTCTTGATCATTCTCTCCCAATCTTTCTTGTAAACTTTATTCACCTTTTTGTTTTTCCAAGTTTTTTGGTTCACTTGTCTTTACATCAGCAATTTGAACTCGATTATCAATTGAAATCTTAAGCTCTTGGTTAAAATTTTTTTCTTCATCATGTATCTTTGGTTTCCATTGGTTTTTATATCTTTGAAACGTTCTTAATTTAGATTTTGTTTGCCCAAAAAATTCTTTCATTCTTCCTCATCAAAAGTTCAAATGTAAAGGTGCATGATCATGCAAAACATATTGTCTTCTCAACTTCACATACTATCTTATGTCTACATGCATGTTCATATGCAACACAATTCCCATATGTATGACCTTTTTGATCACACCAAAAACATCTAGCAATATGCTTATGGATTCTATTCGGACTTTTCTATATCACTTTAGGAGGGAATTTCCTATGTTCGAACCATAGAATGTCTAGACATGCTTCGTACTTGTGCATCGTATTCATCTTTATGCTTGCATATCATAATCTTGTTTATTGAGTCTATAAAGTTTCTATCCTTTCATTTACGTGTGCCAATGCAAATCTTATTGCTCCACCTAAAGATGAAAACTCGTTATCAACTCATGGATTTGTAATAGTGTTAGTAAGTTGTGCCATTCCTTGAGTTATTTTTGAAGTCAATAAGTCAAATTCTTACTCAAACTATGCATTTATAGATGAAACCATGCACGATTCTATGTCATAAAGAAATCTTGCACAATTAGGGTCCATCTTAATATATATATATATATATATATATATATATATATATATTTATTTATTTATTTATTTATTTATTTATTTATTTATTTATTTATTCATTCATTTATTTATTTATTTATTTATGTGTGTGTGTGTGGAAGCAATAAAAATACAAGTATGGAATACCTAGAATCACTTTTTCTCCACTCGATGAGTCCATGAAGAGCCTTATCACAACTCCGAGTTTTTGCCAACCCTTGAGTTGCCATGCCATGGAACTTCACATCGAGTTCACCAATGTAGGCGTAAAGGGGCTCGATAGATATATAAAGTCAATCTTCCGTGTTCCACTAACATGGCACATGTGGGGTGCTTGTTGCGAGCTCAAAGATGAATAGAAAAGAGATTTCAAGGAGATAGGAAATCAAGAAGAGATTAGCTCATAAGTAGTAAAAAGCTTATCGTCTCCTGAAGAAACATTCATCATTAATCAAATGCATTATGAAGAATCTACTTAATCATTGATACTCATATTTGTCAAAGGAAATTGTTTGTGACACGAAGTTGTCAATGTTGAAACAATATAGACATCATTCCATATTCTCCCAATGCATTGAGCTTGAAAGTAGATTGGCAAATACAAAAGTGAACATTCAATTATAGAGAAATCGATCTCACTTTCTTCATGAAACGTATGAGAAGAAAAACTGCAATTCTAAGAAAGTGAGATCGTTCATGAATAAGAGTAGCATGAATAAGAGTACATTAAGTTATGAGCGAATGAAAGAAGATTTGCGATTGTGAGCGTCTTTGATTAGAAACTATGAGAACCATTTTCATGTTTGCACCATGATTTTAAACGATTACATCTAGATTATGCATGCATGAAATGTATGAGCACAAAAGTTTTTTGTCCCTTAGGTGCAGGACTACTTTCACAAATTGAAAGTGTAAGTGCATGATGAAATTTTCAAGCAGAGTTTTAATATGGAGATGAAACCTTTTCATCTGAAACCATTACCCAATCAAAGCACCATTACAATTACCAATGCACTTAATTTACGCATGATAGGGTCCCATCCAATGACCTTGCATTAAGGCACAATGTTTTTCTTACTTATGCATGTTGAGTGTTCTGGAAAGATTTATGTATTTTCACATCAATTGGATGAAAGGGAGAGCACCAATTTTTTCATCAAAAGCCCTTTTCCTTAATGTTTGCACCATATGATTCATAGATGCATTTCCAAGTATGCATACGACCAGTAGTGGTGTGTGTGGTGTTATTGTAAGCAAATTGAAGCAATGGAAACTTTTCATACTAGTTAGTGGGACTATCTTATGATTCAAAATGCAATAAATCAAGAATAGTACTATTTGTAGCATCACTTTGTCCATTACTTTCAAGATGAAATGCAGAGCTAAAATCTTGAGACCAAAATGTCAAAATAAGACAACCCGAAAATGATTGTAGAAACAAATATCACGATCAGATAACATTACTTTAGGAAATCCATGATGTGGTAAAATGCATTTAATGAATAATTCCTGAGATGTAGACAAAGTTTTTCTACAAGGAATGAAATATGCATATTTACTAAACCTATCAACTATCATCCAAATTATATTGTTATGTGATGAAGTGATAGGAAGTTCCTATTGTTATGTGATGAAGTGATAGGAAGACTAGTGATAAAATCCATAGTGATTTGTTCCCATGGTTCCTTTGGAACAAGAAGGGGCATTAATAATCCAAATGGTTTACCATGAGGAAATTTTACACATTGACATACAATGCACTGAGAAACATCCCATGAAATATATTTTTCCATGTAAGGCCAGAAGAAGAAATCTTTGCAAGCACAAACGGTGCTTTGTATGTCACGAGGAAGGAGATAAGGAAGAGAGGTCACACACATACTCTCACTCTCAAGGAGAAGCACACACAGATTGAGGCAAGGAAGAATGACCTTCTTCTTCTTCTATTACATAAAAAGGAATGTACAAGAATAACTTAAAAAACAATAATACAACAAGTGCAATATATAAAGATCAGTACATAAGGAAAAGCCTAATGTCCGCAAATGAGTGAGCTGGCAAGGAACAAATGTGCCATCACTCTCGGTAGATAAATCTAATAAAGCTCAATGAAGTATCCCTGACATATACCGATGTGACCACTATACATGTCAGAGAAACGAAAAACTGGTACGTGTCATCCCGGATCATCACATGTTGAGCTTGATATCTCAACACTCCCCCTCAAGCTACACACCATATCTTGTAATCCAAGCATCTCCCGAAACTTCTTCAACTTCTCACCTCCAAGTGCTTTGGTGAAAATATCAGCAACCTGCTCATCTGTTCTCACATAAACAAGATCAATATCACCTGCTAATACCTTCTCTCTGATGAAGTGATAATGTACCTCGATATGCTTTTTTCTAGCATAACAGGATTTCATGCTAACTGTATGCTGCTAACATTATCACAATAAATAGTGATAGGATTTCCCACTTCCACACCTAAATCTGCAAGTAGCATTTCTGCCTCACATGCTGCCATTGCAGCACCTCTATACTCAGCCTTTGTACTCGACAAAGCAACAGTGGGTTGCTTCTTGCTGCTCCATGTAAGAGCTGCACTCCCAAGTGAGAATAGAAAACCACTAGTAGATCTTCTATCTGGAATGCTACCAGCCCAATCTACATCGGTGTATCCATAAACCTGCAAATCTACACCAGCCTCATAAAACAATGCATAATCCAAAGTAGCAGTCACATAACGTAGAGTGTGCCTCATAGCATCCAAATGTGGCTTCTTGGGAACCTACATAAACTGACTTTCAAGTCCAACAGTATTACTTAGATCAGGCCTTATAATTGTGAGATATATAAGACTTCGCACACTTTTCATGTACATAGTAGCATTTTTCAATGCTTCACTTGATGTAGTATCCAACTTCAAATTCTGATCTAATGGCATAGAAATTGGCTTACAATCAGCCATACCATACTTTTGCAGCATATTCAAGGCATATTGCCTTTGCGACATCCATATACCTGTTTCTTTATGTATAAACTCAATGCTTAAGAAATAGCGCAGCACACCAAGATCTTTCATGTCAAATTCCTGCATAACAATTTGCTTTACCTCTTTGATGCTTCCTTCATTATCACCACCTACAATCAGGTCATCAACATAAATAGCCACAATAGTGATGCCATCATCAGCCTTCCTTGCATATAGTGAGTGATTTGCATCACACATAGAAAACCCAGTGCTAGTTAAGTAATCAGCAATCCTTGCATGCCATGCATGAGGAGCTTGCTTCAACCCATACAAAGCCTTTTGCAACTTGCAAACATATTCTAGATGCTTTGAATCTTCATATCCTTGTGGCTGGTCCATATATACTTCTTCCTGTTACTCACCATGTAGAAAAACATTCTTCACATCCATCTGATGCAAAGTCCATCCTTTTGCTGTAGCTAATGCAACAAGTGTTCTGATAGTAGACATTTTAGCTACAGGACTGAATGTTTCCTCATAATCAATGCCATATGTCTGTGCATATCCTTTAGCTACCAATCGTGCTTTATACCTGCTTATGCTACCATCATTATTATGCTTTACCTTGTAAACCGATTTGCAGCCTATGGGTTTCTTTCCTTGCGGCAATGGAACCAGCTTCCATGTATTCTTTCATAAAGTGCAACCATCTCCTCTGTTGGAGCAAGTATATGACAAGCCTAAGTATTGGCTTGAGCCCCACAAAGTCATAAAAGAAGCTTCAAAATGAAGACTATGTAAAGTTCACTTGTGAACTACCTCTTGTAACTTTTTGAAGAGTTTACTTAATGTAAAAGTGAAGGAATCTTAAGTGGTTGAGTCCACATGATCAAAAAGGGAAAGAGGAGCCACGACGATGAGGGAAGTTAGCCTCCCAAACTCAATTATAAATAGATGGCTGTTCTAGTCGTGGTTAGAGAGACCTATGTGAAGACCTCCAAGAGCTGAGCTTTATGCCATATCAAGGTGTGATTACAAGGCACACACATGTATCAGTAAGTCCATTGTATTGTACAAGCAATATACTTTCATTTTTATGATCATTTGGGTTCATATTTCCATGTGCTTGTGAAGTGTACTACTCACTGCCATTACTCTCAGTTTTCTCAGTCAGATTGCAGAGATGGTTTCTCTGAGCTTGGTGCATCATTTTCAGTAATTTAACTTGGTAAAGTTATCTCTATAAGTCTACTATATTCTCATAAATTTTCATCTCATTTAGATGTTGCAATCTTCAGTTATGTTCATTTGAAGTCAACAGGGTCTGTTCATCTTCACTTCTCTGTCAGGTACCCGATTCTTTTCACTCACCTTGTCAGAGCTATTTCTCAGTGGTTACTTATCCAAATTCAGTGATTTAAAGCTTTTTGGATTTAACTTACTGTCTAGTATAACCATACAAATTTTCATAATCATTGGATTCCTGAGTTATCTTCATTTTTCTGATCACTGGTCTCAAACTGTAGCAGCCCGTGAAAATCGAGATGATGTCATCACTTGTTAAAACTCATTCTCAGTGTGTGGTTTATTATTTTTGATGCGATTACTCTTGAAAGTTAGCTCTTTAAGTTACCTAAACTTCCCCAAGAGGAATTAAGCTAATTGCTGGTGTGCTCAGAGAATTAGGCAAAACACTAGACAGGTGTATGAACCAAATTAGCAAGTTTTTCACCTCTGAGCTAACTCCAACTTATCTATTTTGATCTATCTTTTTGAGAGTGATCTTCCAAGGTACATAGGGTGTCTAATACATCCATTGGCAAGCTAAAAGGGCCCACCATATATTCTTGGAGTTCATATGGCTGGTGTAGATCAAGGATTTTGCAACACCTCTTCATCTTCAAGCACATACCTATCCATCTCTTCACAGTGGTATCAGAGCAAGGTTGGACAACATGGCAGATGGATTTCCTTCATCAATTGACAAATTGGACAGAGGTAACTATGCCGCTTGGTCATTAAGAATGGAATCTTATCTTCAAGGTAGAAGTTTATATGGTTATGTGGCTGGAGATGAAGTTATGCCAAGTTTCAGGAACAAAAGTCAACCAACACAAGAAGAGTAAGAAAGATTGAGCACATGGTGCTCCAAGGATGCACTTGCAAGGTCTTATCTCCTCCACTCTATCTCAAATTTTTTGTTGCCTCACATTAGAAGTTGTAAGACATCTCAGGAAGTGTGGGATGCACTTGAAGCTTTCTTTTCTTCAAGTACCAAAGCTAGGAAGCATCAACTATGGCTGGATTTCACAACTCTCAAGAAGGCTCCCAAAAAAAATGTGACTGATTTTGTCACAAAGCTCAAGGACATAGCGGATCAGTTGGGAAGCATTGGAGAGGTAATAGATGAAGAGCAAATTGTAAGGCAGGTCATCAATGGCTTGAAGGCAAATGACAAGTGGGAAGCATTCACCACAGCTATGGATTTGTACATGGACATGCATGTACTTGATTTCAATACACTCATTGGAGAACTACTTACTCAAGAGGCAAAGCTTATCAAAAATGGAGAAAGCTCTAAAGGTAATCAATCTTCAGCTTTATACACTGATAAAAGAAAGTCCAAAGATAACAAAGGAAAGGCAAAGAAAGTGGATGATGAAGCAGGTACATATCAAGCTAACTATGCAGGTAGAGGAAGACATGGCAGAGGTAGAGGAAGAGGAGGTAGACAAGGCAGGGGGAGATCCCAAGACTCCAACCCATGTTCTATTTGTGGATTAACTAATCATACAACTGAAAATTGCTTTAGGAATTCTAGGAATCAAAGAGGTAGAGGATACAATAGAGGAAGTTATGGCTACTCAAGAGGAAGGTTCAACAATTATCATGGCAACTACAACAACTACAATCATTCAAACTATCAAGGAGGCTACAAAGGAAGGAGAGACTACAATAACTACATAGAAGACTCAAACAAAGAGGATTCATTATTGATCATGAACATGGCTATGCCACAAGGTAAATCTGATGAGCATGTTTTCTACATAGATTCAGGTTGTTCAAATCATGTGGCAGGAAATGTGGCACTCCTATCAGATTTAGAAGATCCAAGGAATAAGCATGAGGTACAAACAGGAGATGATACAAAACATCCTGTGGAGAAAATAGGCAATGTCAAAGCACCTGATGGAAACATCAACCTACTCAGTAAGGTACTCTATGTCCCTACCATTACAAAGAATTTGATAAGTGTTGGGCAGATAGTAGAGAAAGGGTTGCAAGTTAGGTTCACAAAAGCAAGAGCATTTGTTGAAGATCCAAGTCAAGGATTCAAAAAAATTGCAAAAGGTGAAAAGACAGGTAGATTGTTCACATTTGAATTACAAGACACTAGAAACATTGCTCTCTTTAATTATGGTAGTCAGACACTCACAGAATTGGAAGTATGGCACAAAAGGTTAGCACATATTGGTGAAAGGTCATTAAAGCAAATTTGCAGGGACCAAAGTGTACTTGGACTCCCTAATTTGTCAAAACAACATATGATTTATAAGTGTAGTGCATGTCAATTTGGAAAGTCTCACAGGTTACCATTCATGAAGAAAGGTTATATGCATGGAGATCTCTTGGAGTTGGTTCATACAGATGTATGGGGACCTAGCAAGGAAGCTTCAATATCTGGATCAAGGTATTATGTCTCCTTTATTGATGATTGCAGCAGATGGACTATCCTATTCTTTATGAAACACAAAGATGAAGTTTTTTCATGTTTCAAAAGATATTTGGCTCTTGTGGAGAATCAAACAGGTAAATCACTAAAAAGGCTAAGGTCAGATGGAGGGGGAGAATACTTCTCCCATGATTTTGATTCTTTTCTTCAAGAAAGAGGAATCAAATGAGAGGTAACTGCAAGGTACACTCCTGAGCAAAATGGAGTGGCAGAAAGGAGGAATAGGACAATTGTTGAAGCTGCAAGGTCTATGTTAAATGAAAAGAATTTACCTAACTATCTATGGGCTGAGGCTGTATCTACAGCCACTTACTTGATTAACAGGTTGCCTTCAAAATTCAGCTTACTGTCTAGTATAACCATACAAAGTTTCATAATCATTGGATTCCTACATTTTGAGTTATGTTCATTTTTCTGCTCACTGGTCTCAAACTATAGCAGCCCGTGAAAATTGGGATGATGTCATCACTTGTTAAAACTCATTCTCAGTGTGTGGTTTATTATTTTTTATGAGATTACTCTTGAAAGTTAGCTCTTTAAGTTAAATAAACTTCCCCAAGAGGAATTAAGCTAATTGCTACTGTGCTCAGAGAATTAGGCAAAACATTGGACAGGTGTATGAACCAAATTAGCAAGTTTTTCACTTCTGAGCTAACTCCAACTTATCTGTTTTGATCTATCTTTTTGAGAGTGGTCTTCCAAGGTACATAGGGTGTCTAATACATCCATTGGCAAGCTAAAAGGGCCCACCATATATTCCTGGAGTTCATTTGGCTGGTGTAGATCAAGGATTTTGCAACACCTCTTCATCTTCAAGCACATACCTATCCATCTCTTCACATCCTCATCCATAGCTTTTTCCCAATCTGCAATTCCAATTGCATCTTCAAAACAAGAAGGTTCAGCATCTTGTATTACCTTTGTCATGTGGGCACAATGACGATCCATATAACTGTCATATGTCAATTGTTGCACTGAAGTGCCTTCGTATTGGTCTCATACAATGTGACCAAACTGTTCCAAGCCTCTTTTGGAGTCTTGGCATCCTGTATGTGTCCAATCATGCTATCCTATATGCTAACAGATAGCAAGTACATTACCTTTCGTGCTCCTTAATTCCATTCCTCATATGCTCTTACTTGATCTGCAGTCTGATTCCTTTCTAGTAACTGCAGAGCGTTTTCATTCTCTCCTTCGATGTACTTCCGATAGCCTTTTCCCATTGAGAAATTCATCATTCTGAATCTCCAAGCATGGAAGTTGTTCTTGTCCAGCTTATCGCTCATAAGCTGACTCATTCCATCTACGTTTGCCATTTTTGTAGCAATTCACAACACTACAAAACACTACAAGCAGCACTTCTGCTTGAACACTGTTGCACTATGACGTGACAATTTGATCTCAGAAAAACATTGTTTTTGTGTATCAATAGTGCACGGAATCGCTTGAAATCCTCGATCTAGAATATATGAGTTGCCGAATACAAGGCAAGTTACAATTTCTAAAATTGACCTGGTTTTTTTGTGGGCCCCACCTTGCGGGCTTGAAATAGAGGTCGAGATGGCTTCACACCGATTTTCATAGCAAACAGAGGCCATTTGTGAATCGCGTTTGATCCATGCCTTGCTACATACTCTTCACCGTGGCCTTCTCCACGAGCTCTCTATAGCCACGCTGGCTCTGATACCATGTCACAAGGAAGGAGATAAGGAAGAGAGGTCACACACAAACTCTCACTCTCAAGGAGAAGCACACACAAATTGACGCAAGGAAGAATGATCTTCTTCTTCTTCTTCTTCTTCTTCTTCTTCTTCTTCTTCTATTACATAAAAAGGAATGTACAAGAATGACCTAAAAACAAGAATACAACAAGTGCAATATATAAAGATCAGTACATAAGGAAAAACCTAATGTCCGCGAATGAGTGAGCTGGCAAGGAACAAATGTGCCATCACTCTCGGTAGATAAATCTAATAAAGCTAAATGAAGTATCCCTGACATATACCGGCATGACCACCATACATGTCAGAGAAACAAAAAACTGGTATGTGTCATCTTGGATCATCACATGTTGAGCTTGATATCTCAACATTGTATGCCTCTATGACCCATGTAAGATGGTTCATGCATTTCTTTGATGAAAAAATCTTTAAAAGCTTGTAATATGCATAATCTATGTTGAAAATAAACCAAACCATGATGAAATGTATAATGTTCATGAGTTAAAGGTGCACAATTATTGAAGTCATGCAACACACACGAGAAATGCAAATAAGATGCATAAGTGAAACTCATTTCTTGAAATGAATGAATTTGGATGGCAGAAATATTATGCAAAACAATAGAATATGAAGGAAAACAGTTAAAATCATAAGCTACGACATTAGCTTTCCCAAGTTGATATTGGATCATGGGTTGGAAATTTTGAATGAATGAAGCCCATTTAAGATGTCTATCAGAGATTAAAGGTTGATTTATTAAATGCTAATTAATAGCATGTTGATTGGTTTTGACTAATACCTCAGATCCCATAAGATAGTGTTTCCAAATTTGCAAATTATGCACAACTGCTAATAACTCTTTATCATATGTACTATAATTTGTTTCTGAGGGCTTAAGCTTCCTACTCTCAAATGCAATGGGATGATCATTTTGCATTAAAATAACACCTATTCCAAAATCACTTGCATTAGTAACGACATGAAATGGCTGTGAAAAATCAATTAACTGTAAAACAAGTGCATGTTTGAGTTTTTCAAAGGATTTTTGTTGGGTAAGTCCCCATGAAAACTTGTTTTCTTTTTCAATACTAAGGGAGGCAATGCTAAATAAGGAAAACCTCAAACAAACTTCTATAAAAACTAGCCAACCCAAAAAAAGGACATCATTGACTAATTGTGTTGTAGGCCATCCCACTATAACTTTAATTTTTTTTGGATCGACATGCGTGCCTTCACTTGAAATAATATGTCCTAGATATTCTAGCTCATGTTGAAAGAAGTAACACTTTTCAAGATTAGTGTAAAGTATGTTCTCTCATAGCAAATGAAAAACCATTTTAGGATGCTTCTCGTGCTCACTATCATTCTTACTGTAAATGTGGGATTTGAACTCAAGACCTACCAGCTAGAAGTATGATGAGCTAACCACTTGCCCCAAAGGCCATGATTGAGGATTAATCCTCCCTCTTATGGTGTGGTTCAACCATCTCCTACATGTCATATCTTTAGTCTAACACTCTCTTCCCCTTCTAGAGATCATTGTCCTCAATGATCAATCCTTGATCTCCCCTTGAATGGATGTCCTCAACCTTACACAGTCTCTTGAACCATCTTGTTCTCAACCTTGGTCTCTTGAACCCTAGCTCTCAACCTTGGTCTCTAGAACCTTGCCTTTTGGCATCTTGGCCACTTGCCTACACACTTGCCTTGTTCGGAACCTTGGTCTCTTGAGCCCCTTGTTCTCAACCTTAGTATCTTGAACCTGGTTCTCACCCATGCAAAGCATCATGGATCCACAATCTAGATGCTCCCATCAGAAAGCTTTTTTTGAGATCTTTCCAACAGTATCTTACGCATCTAAATCCGACCTATGGATTGGGAGATACACTCAAATCTTTGTTATACTCACCTTTGAAATCAATGCGCACATCTTCCTTGCCCACGCCTACTTCCTAGGCTTTGATACCAATTGTGGGATTTGAACTCAAGACCTACCGACTAGGAGTATGATGGGCTAACCACTTGCCCCAAAGGCCATGGTTGAGGATTACTTCCTAATCCTCCATCTTATGGTGTGATTCAACCATCTCTTGCCTGTCATATCTTGAGTCTAATAGTAAACACATATATCATCAAAGAATATGAGAACAAAATCTTGGTAATCAAGAAAAAAAATTTTCATCATTCATGCAAATGTAGCAAGAGCATTGGTAAGTCCAAAGGTCATTACCATAAATTCATAATAGCCATTTTGAGTTCCAAATGTAGTCTTAAAAATCTTTTTATGCATCATAGGTATCTGATGGTAACCTGATTTAAGATCAATTTTACTAAAGACATGAGTTCCTCGTAATTTATCTAAGAGATCATCTATTCAAGGGGTAGGGTATCTATTCTTTATTATGATCTTATTAAGGGCTCTATAATCAATGCACATTTGAGAAGTTTTATTCTTCTTCTCTACTAAGAGAAACATGGCTCCAAATGGGAAAGAAGTAGGCCTTATGAGTCCTTTGTGGAGTAAGTCTTTAACTTGGTTTTCTATTACCTTTTGATGTAGTGGACCATGCCTGTAAGGTGTGTTATCAGGAGGAGAACTACCAAGAATTAAGTCTATGCTATGGTCAAAGGTTCCTCAACATGGTGGTAGTTCAGAGGGATCATCAGACATAAAACAATTCTTATAAGTAGTCATGAAAGGTTTATGTGCATCGAGAAGTGTATGAGTATATTCATTTATAAAATTGACAAAAACAATGCATGGATTGTATTGTTTGCTAAATGCATGTTTTACTTGGGTATCACTAATCAATGGAAATGGTTGGAAATCATGCCACGAAGACAAAGTAATGATTTGACCTTTCAATTCAAAGTTAAAGGTATGTGTATGGTAGTCAATGCATGGGTTATAATGATTACGAAAAGGCATACTAAGTATAACATCATAAGATTTCAAAGGTGCAATTGAAAATAGTCGTGCATCTACATATGGGCCTATGCTAATTGTAACGTCTCGCACTTCTCGTGTTACATTATAATGACTACCTTGAAATATAGCTTTCACTTTATACAAGGAAAAAAGCTTTTTATGTAAGTTCTTGTACTATTAAATGTGAAATGAAATTATGTGAATTACCATCATCATGTAAAATATTATCCAGTTTGTTATTAATAGTACCTTGCATGCAAAGTAAAGAATGAATAGAGATATCATTACCCAAGGTACTTAAGTGCTTCTACAATGCTCCCTCTATCCAAACAAGACAAATTTCTTCATAGACGGTCTCCATGTTATTCAATTGAGTTGTAGTTGGTTTCATGTGAAGAGGTTGCAATCGGCAGTTCATTCTTGTATGTGCAATTTTAACTCAGTTCCAGCAGGTGATATGTGGTCGCTTGGTTTAACAAAAAGTGGTCATTGAATGTGGTTGTTGTAGACAAATTGAGTTCCTTATGGAATAAAGTTCCTTCTCTGCATCATAGGCAAAAGAGATAGCTTTGTTGAGGGTTGTAGGCCATAGTGTGTGAAGCTTGAATCAGATTCCCATCTCCAAACCATCTTCATAATTCTACTACAAGCTATCCTCAATTACATCTTCGAGCATTCGAACCAATAATAGATTTTGCTAGAACTGCTCCATGTAGGTAGTGATAGTGTCACCCTCCTTCCATGTAAAGGTTGTCCATGCATGTAGGACATGTAAATGATATTGCGGAAGAAAAAAATCCATCACCTTATCTTAGAAATCCTTCCACATAGTTGGATGCTTGCTGCTCTAATGTAGGACATCCCACCAGAGTTAAACTTTTCCTACTAAATAATTAGTAGCAAATTTGACTTTTTGACTTTGATCATATGATTCATAAAAATAGAAATCAACAAATTGTGAAAACCATGAAAGAACTAAACCACCATCATTATGGCCATCAAACTATAGAAATTGATAACTCTTAACACCAATCTTGGAATGCATGCCATAAGATTCGGCCGAGACAATAGCTTTTACCACCTTCACAAGGTTATCTTCTTCAAATTGCATCTTTTGAAGTAATTTGTCATGTTGCGGAATCTTGTTCTGAGCACCTTGAAGTTCATACCACAAGAGCTCCACTATTGCTCGAGCGATACCTTGGGTAGAGGTGACTCACCAAAATCATCCATGGTATTCATCGGCTCCATGTAGAGAACAAAACCCCCTTGCTATATCTGTAAAAACAATTTTGAGATTGCTTGAATTACAATATAAAGGGTGAAGTAATTCGATAGCGATGCACCACAGTGAATTCTCCTTCTCGAGAGCTCCATGACGATATCCTTGGAGTAGAAAATCAAGCTCCAAGCACCGCACACAGTACTCTACACAGAGGCTGCAGAATACACAAAAAAACACAGTACATAGGGAGCACAAACACAGACTTCTTAGTTGTTACAATTGTGGTCAAACTTACAGTCTATGGCTGACCAGGCCACTATATGTCTTATTAAAGAACATATACAAAGAAGTGTTTGGTGGCCATTTTGCTTTTCACATGGACACTAACGGTAACAATCTTCCACTAAAGTATAACTATGGGAGAAAAATAAAGAATGATAAAGAATATCTAAGTGTAAGTATACAAACGGTACCTCCCACCTGATGCGCATGTTACACAATATACAAGTGACTATGTAAGATCATGAATCAAGTAACCCCCATCAAGTGACAACAGTGTTGAAAGCATGTGGTAGAGCTTTAGTCAAAGCATTTGCAACATTATCTCAAGTGTGAACCTTCTCAAGAATAATGTGCTCAGTGGCTAAGCAATCTCTAATGAAGTGATACCTCACCTCAATGTGTTTGGTCTTTGCATGATAGATCCGATTTTTAGACAAAGCAATGAAACTATGACTATCACTGAGAAAACGAGGTACATGTTGAGGTAAACCCATATCAGAAGCAAGATGAGAAAGCCACAATGCATCCGTACATGCCTCACTTTCTACAACATACTCTGCTTCTATGGTGGAAACAGTTGTACATTCTTGAAGATGAGATCTCCAAGAGATAGCACCTCCAACAAAATGAAAAATGTACCTTGATGTAGACTTACGATTCTCTACACAAACAGCATAGTCAGAATCTGTGTAACCAATAATGGATGCTTTCCCTCTACCTAAGCATAGACACTTGCCCTTAGTGCCACTCAGATATCTCAAATTCATCTTGACCGCTTCCCAATGTTTCTTGCTAGGATTAGACATATATCTACTCATAAATCCCATTGCAAATGCAATGTTTGATCTTGTAGTTACCATAGCATGCATGAGACTACCAACAACAGACTGATAGGGAATTTTGGTCATGAATTCCTTTTCCTCATCTTATTTGACTCAATCATCCTTTCTCAATTTCACATATGTGGGTAAAGGTGTACTCAATGCCTTTCCACCCTTCATATTGAACCTGTGAAGTACTTTGGCTATGTACTCACTTTGAGACAAGTATATGCATCTTTTACTCCTATCACAAGTAATGTGCATGCCAAGAATATGTTTGGCATCCCCAAAATCCTTCATATCAAATGTCTAACTCAACTTCTTTTTGAGAATTGAAAAGTCATAAGATGACTTCCAAGCAATCAACATATCATCAACATAAAGTATTAAGCATATCAAGCTGACATCTAAGCATCTCTTTGTGTAATAGTACCTTGCATGCAAATTAAAGAATGAATAGAGATATCATTACCCAGGTACTTAAGTGCTTCTACAATGCTCCCTCTATCCAAACAAGACAAATTTCTTCATTGACGGTCTCCATGTTATTCAATTGAGTTGTAGTTGGTTTCATGTGAAGAGGTTGCAATCGGCACTTCATTCTTGTATGTGCAATTTTAACTCAATTCTAGAAGGTGATATGTGGTCGCTTTTGTTGGGCATCCACCGATGAGTTTGCAAGGTAGGTGGTTTGGTAGGTTGGAGAGATGAAGCAACAGGTGCAGTTGAGTAGTTGGATTGTGGAAGACGTGGAAAACTAGAATAAGATGGGGCATTAAAATTACACTTCATAGGAAAAGTAGGTTTAACAAAAAGTGGTCATTGAATGTGGTTGTTGTAGACAAATTGAGTTGGTTATGGACTAAGTTTCCTTCTCTGCATCATAGGCAAAAAAGATAGCTTTGTTGAGGGTTGTAGGCCATAGTGTGTGAAGCTTGAATCGGATTCCCATCTCCAAACCATCTTCATAATTCTACTACAAGGTATCCTCAATTACATCTTCGAGCATTCGAACCAATAATAGATTTTGCTAGAACCGCTCCATGTAGGTAGTGATAGTGTCACCCTCCTTCCATGTAAAGGTTGTCCATGCACGTCGGATATGTAAATGATATTGAGGAGGAAGAAAAAAATCCATCACCTTATCTTGGAAAGCCTTCCACATAGTTGGACGCTCGCCAATCTGATGTAGGACATCCCACCAGAGTTGAGCTTTTCCTACTAAATAATTAGTAGCAAATTTGACTTTTTGACTTTGATCATATGATTCATAAAAATAGAAATCACCAAATTGTGATAACCATGAAAGAACTAAAGTGCCATCGTTATGGCCATCAAACTATAGAAATTGATAATTCTTAACACCAATCTTGGAATGCATGCCATGAGATTCGGCCGAGACAATATCTTTTACCACCCTCACAAGGTTATCTTCTTCAAATTGCATCTTTTGAAGTACTTTGTCATGTTGCAGAATCTTGTTCTGAGCACCTTGAAGTTCATACCACAAGTATTGCTCATGCAGTACCTTGGGTAGAGGTGACTCACCAAAATCATCCATGGTATTCATCGGGTCCATGTAGAGAATAAAACCCCCTTGCTATATCTGTAAAAACAATTTTGAGATTGTTTGAATTAAAATATAAAGGGTGAAGTGATTTGATAGTGATGCACCACACTGCACTCTCCTTCTCGAGAGCTCCATGACGATATCCTTGGAGTAGAAAACCAAGCTCCAAGCAGTGCACACTATACTCTGCACAAAGGTTGCAGAATACACAAAAAATCACAGTACATAGGGAGCACGAACACAGACTTCTTAGTTGTTACAATTGTGGTCGAACTTACAGTCTATCGCTGACCAGGCCACTATATGTTTTATTAAAGAACATATACAAAGAAGTGTTTGGTGGCCATTTGGCCTTTCACATGGACAATAACGGTAACAATCTTCCATTAAAGTATAACTATGGGAGAAAAATAAAGAATGATAAAGAATATCTAAGTGTAAGTATACAAACTGTACCTCCCACCTGATGCCCATGTTACACAATATACAAGTGACTATGTAAGATCATGAATCAAGTAACCCCCATCAAGTGACAACAGTGTTGAAAGCATGTAGTAGAGCTTTAGTCAAAGCATTTGCAACATTATCTCGAGTGTGAACCTTCTCAAGAATAATGTGCTCAGTGGCTAAGCAATCTCTAATGAAGTGATACCTCACCTCATGGTGTTTGGTCTTTGCATGATAGATCCAATTTTTAGACAAAGCAATAAAACTATGACTATCACTAAGAAAACGAGGTACATGCTGAGGTAAACCCATATCACAAGCAAGATGAGAAAGCCACAATACTTCTGTACATGCCTCACTTGCTACAACATACTCTGCTTCTATGGTGGAAACAGTTCTCTGAAGATGAGATCTCCAAGAGATAGCACCTCCAACAGAATGAAAAATGTACCTTGATGTAGACTTACAATTGTCTACACAACCAGCATAGTCAGAATCTGTGTAACCAATAATGGATGTTTTCCCTCTACCTAGGCATAGACACTTGTCCTTAGTGCCACTAAGATATCTCAAATTCATCTTCACCGCTTCCCAATGTTTCTTGCTAGGATTAGACATATATCTACTCACAAATCCCATTGCAAATGCAATGTTTGATCTTGTAGCTACCATAGAATGCATGAGACTACCAACAGCAGAGTGATAGGGAATTTCGGTCATGAATTCATTTTCCTCATCTTATTTGAGTCAATCATCCTTTCTCAATTTCACATATGTGGGTAAAGGTGTACTCAATGCCTTTCCACCCTGCATATTGAACCTGTGAAGTATTTGGCTATGTACTCACTTTGAGACAAGTATATGCAACTTTTACTCCTATCACAAGTAATGTGCATGCCAATAATATGTTTGGGATCCCCAAAATCCTTCATATCAAATGTCTAACTCAACTTCTTTTTGAGAATTGACAAGTCATAAGATGACTTCCAAGCAATCAACATATCATCAACATAAAGTATTAAGCATATCAAGCTGCCATATGAGCATCTGTTTGTGTAGAGAGAATGATCCCCATTGCTTCAAGAATAGCCTTGAGACTTCATAAAAGCATAAAACTTCTGGTACCATTGTCTAGGGGAATGTTTAAGTCCATACAAGCTCTTCTTGAGCTTACAAACTAGACTTTCTTTGCCAGGAACTACATAACCCTCTGGTTGTTCCATGTAGATCTTGTTTGTAAGATCTCCATGCAAGAAAGCAGTTTTCTTATCCATTTGGACTATCTCTAAGTCCTCTATTGCAACAAATCTGTAGCATCATCTATGAAAGTGACAAAGTAAAGAGAACCACCTAATGACCTTCTGGGCATAGGACCACATACATCTCTATGAACGAGATATAAAGGTTGAATTGAAGAGTCAATGTGCATTCTATGCACATTTCTAGTTTGCTTTCCATATTGACAATGCTCACAGAATGAAAAATTAGAGAAAGATAACGCAGGTAAGTAGGCAGAATGAGAAATATTTTCCATTCCACTATGAGATATATGGCCCAAACAACCATGCCAAATATAAGCCATAGGTTGATCACTAACAACTAACAAATGTTCCTTCTGTGATAGAAATAAAGGATAAAGTGAGCCAACTTTTCTCCCTTTTGCAATAACCATATTGCCCTTTGATATGCAAAAGGACTGAGCATAGAAGACCACCTTGTAACCAAGGTCATCAAGTTGACCAGCTGACATCAAACGGCATGATAACTGAGGTACATGGCATACATTATGCATAGTAAATTTTGAACCATCAATGAAGTGCACAAACACATCTCCAATCCCCACAACATCACGTTGGTAAGAGTCAACAAGTCTCATGGTACCAAGAGACTTTGCTGCATAATTAGAGAACCATTCTCTATGTGGTGTCACATGGAAAGAAGCACGAGAATCTAGCAGCCATGTGTGTGAAAGAGAATCAGCCATAACAGCGTCAATTGGCACAATACTATCAAGTGTCAACACATCAGCATCATCAGAAATAGCATTAATTTCTTCAATCTTCATAGTTGAAGTAGATGGTGTCGGTAACTGTTTAACATGCCCATCAACATTCTATCCTTTACCTTTGTCATTCTTTAATGCATAACAATCTTTCTTCATGTGTCCTTTCTTATGAAAATAATGGCAATTGATATCCCTCTTCCTTGATTTTTTTCTACTTATTATGTTCTTTTCCTTGTTCTTGCTCCTACCACATTGCTCATTCTTTCCTTGGTAAGAATCACGAATATTATATGCATATCCACTCTGAGTGCCAACCATAGATTTTCTATGAATCTCCTCACTCAAGAGTGCTCCACATATGTCATCATAGACTAGTTTACCACCAGGTGCACTAATGCTAATAGTTGTGCAAAACATATCCCATGATGATGCCAAGGTGCATAACAACATATTCCTTGGTTCATTTCATTATCCATATCCATTTTCTGAGCTTGTAACTAGGAGAATATAGCATCAACCTCATTTAGATGAGCACCAACACTGTCTATGTCCTTCATGCGAATGTCATATAACTTTCTCATCAGATACACCTTATTTGATGTTCTCTCTTTTTCATATGTATTACATAACTTCTTCCAAAGCTCCTCTGCACTTTCACAGTCTAATACTATAACATAAACATTATTTGCCTAGTAATCAAATCATAGACTTGGCCATTTCATCTAACTCACCCCAATCATCTTCATCCATGTCAGTAGGCTTCTTTGCGGTTCCATTTACTAGCTTTCGTTGCCTCCTTTGAATCAGGACATCTTTAATCTAATTCTTTCATAGAGCAGATTTTTGCCAATTAATTTTCAGATCTCAAAATATTCTTTGCCCTGCAAGTTATAGCTCCTCCTCGGAACATTGGCACTAGACCTGATCCACCAAACATGCCTAAGACCTCTGATGCCATGATGATAGACAACTGAATAGAATGATAATAGAGCTAGAAGAGTCCAAACACCACTAAGGTTCAAAGAAGGATGACCAAGTGTCAGATTCTGGGAGAGAATTCAGTCATCTTCCCAAAAAAATGAATTAATGAACAGTAACGACCAACCAGAAGTATTATGTGAGAATAAATTTGCTCACACCAATAAGTGTATCAAGGAGTAAATCGACCATTGTATAGTTGACAAAACTAGAAAATATAGAAAACGTTTGCAAGAGTATCCTCTGCAAAATGAGCATTTGACTAGTGTCAAAATCTCATAAAACTGCAAGTACTAACATGCTTACCTGCATAGTGAATCACTGACTCCATTGCATATAATTAGTTACCTGAAAGAAGCCAACTAGGCTTATCAAGCACCTATGAACAATTATCATACATCTCCTATGGCGAGGCTAGGTAAGTCTTCCACCTGCATCACCAAAGAGACTCCGACATCTGGGTGTCTCCCTATTAAGAAAACCTCATCATGACCCTCTTTATCAAATGTAAAAGGCTTTATGCAAAAACATAACCGCTATATCAATGACCACATGGAGGTACATAAGTGGTATCCACAAAAGCATACATAGTGTATATGTGCTCAATATATGCAATAAAATGACACTGAAAAGTTGAATGCACAGCCCAAAAACTAGCCAATAACATCTACAAGTGTCTGTCGACTTTGTTGTTTAGGTTCAAAAAACCTGCATAAATATTGGGTGGTTGCTCCCACCACAATTAAAAACCTTTTGAGAAACCTGTAGTTTCACGAGTGTGGCAGAAAACACGGCCCCAAAGGTGAATACTTATTTTTCGAGAAGTACAAAGAACACTCTACTTGATGTTCTTGCAACTGTGTGAAGAGATCTATGCACGAAGGTACTCCAAAATGTCTCCAAAAATCACCCCACAAATGCTTCAAAAATAGGCTTTGAAAGCAAAGGATGAAGCTTTGAGGGACCAAAACATGTTCAAGGTGATGTTATCCTTAGTCTTTCCCCTTCTTCAGACACCACAAGAGTGTAGCTTAGTGGCAAGAGATTGCCACAGTTAAGCAAACTTCGAGGGGAATAGTACAGGGATGGGTGACCTCACAAGAAGTACCGGGAACCTCTATCGTCCTTGGTTGTTGAGGCCCTCCCTTTCATGCGGCAAACCGTGCCACTGGTGACTTCGGTGACTCGAATGACAAGGTATGCCAAGGTCTATTCTTTGGTCATCGCCTTTGTCATAAGCCTTAGTGTTAGTGTCCATGTGAAAGTCCGAATGGCCATCAGACACTTCTTTGTATATGTTCTTTAGTAAAACATATAGTGTCCTGGTCAGCCACAGACTATAAGTTTGATCGCAATTATAACACATAAGAAGTCTATGTTGGTGCTCCGTATGTACTGTGTTTTTCTGCATATTTTGTAGCCTCTATGAAAAGTACCATGTGTGGTGCCTGGAGCTCGGTTTTCTACTCTGCGAGTATCTTCATGGAGCTCTTGAGAAGGAGAGCTCACTATGGTGCATCACCATCGAAATACTTCACTGGTATTAGATCCTTTTGGTGCAAAATCTTTGTTCCTTTTGTGTGAGTGAAGCAAGCACCCACCCACCCCTTGGTCAACCATAGACTATAAGTTTGACCACAATTGTAACACCTAAGAATACTATGTTCGTGCTCCCTATGTACTGTGTTTTTCTATGTATTATGTAGCCTATGTGCAGAGTATCATGTGTGGCGCTTGGAGCTCGGTTTTTTGCTCCGAGGATATTATTGTGGAGCTCTCAAGAAGGAGAGAACACTATGCTACATCACCATCAAAACTTGTATCAGAGCATTTGGACACAAAATTTGTATTCCTTTTGTGCGTGCAAAGCAAGTACCTGCCACCCCCCCAAGGCTTTCTCCAAGGCTTATGACAAAGGTGGCAACCAAGGCATAGACCTTGGCATACCTTGTCATCCCACTCACCAAAGTCACCATTGGCACCATTGGCTTCATGCGAGGGAGGACATCAACGATCAAGGAAGATAGAGGTTCCCGATATTCTTGGGAGGTCACCCATCTGAGTATTGTTCCCCCTGGAGCTCACTTAACCGTGGAAATATCTTGTAACTAAGCTACACTCTTGTGGTGTCTAAAGAAGGGGAAAGACTAAGGATAACATCACCTTGAACATGTTTTGTTCCCTCAAAGCTTCATCCTTTGCTTTCATATCATGGCATCAGAGGTATCAGACACATCTGGTGGATCAGGGTCTACTGCCAGTGTTTTGAGGAGGATAGTAATGTGCCAACTGAGGTTCTTATGGTTGATTCTCTTTCCCACATGTGGCTTCTAGATTCTAGTGCTTCTTTTCATGTGACACCACACAAAGAATGCTTCTCTAATTATGCAGCAAAGCCTCTTAGTATCATGAGACTTGGTAACTCTTACAAGTGTGATGTTGTGGGGATTGGAGATGTGGTTGTGCAGTTCATTGATGTTTCAAAATTTACCATGCATAATGTATGTCATGTACCTCACTTATCACACAGTTTGATGTCAATTTGTAAACTTGATGACCTTGGTTACAAGGTGGTCTTCTATGCTTCGTCCTTTCGCATATCAAAGGGCAATATGGTTATTGCAAAAGGAACCAAAGTTGCAGGCTTACTTTATCCTTTATTTGTACCAAAAAAAGAACACTTGTTAGTTGTTATAGAATAGCCTATGGCTTGTATTTGGCATAGTCATTTGTGCCATATATCTTGTACTGGAATGGAAAATCTTTCTTGTTCTAGCTACTTACCTGTGTTATCTTTCTCTCATTTTTCATTCTGTGAGCATTGTCAATATGGAAAGCAAACTAAAACTGTGCATAAAACGCACATTAACTCTTCAAATCAACATTTAGATCTCATTCATACAGATGTGTGTGGTCCTATGCCCACAAGGTCATTAGGTGGTTCTCTTTACTTTGTCACTTTTATAGATGATGCTACTAGAAAAGTTTGCATATATCCTATCAAATCTAAGGATGAGGTGTTCCCTACTTTCAGAAAATGGCTTGCTTTAGTTGAGGTTGAAAAAGGAACTAAGCTCAAAGCTTTACGTTCAGATAATGGGGGTGAATATACCTCACATGAATTCAACCTTTTCTGCCAGTCTAGAGGAATTTATAGAGAGTTTACAGCTCCTTATACCCCAATACAAGATGGTGTAGCTGAAAGGATGAATAGAACTATTCAAGATAGAGTAGTCTTTATGCTGCATCATGCAAACATTTCACAAGGCTTTTGGGCATAAGCAATATTGACTACAGTTCATGTGATTAACCTTTCATCTAGTATTGCTAAAGTTTTGGGCATAAGCAATATTGACTACAGTTCATGTGATTAACCTTTCATCTAGTATGGATAGGGAAGCCACCATATTATGATCATATTTGAGTTCTTGAGTGTGAAGCATATGTTCATATACCCAAGAATCTTAGACAAACGTTGGACCATAAGTCAAAGAAATGCATTTTTTCTTGGATATGGTCAAGAAGGACAATTTGGATATCGCTTATGGGATCCTGAAACATGGTTAGTGATCAAAAGTAGTGATGTCATTTTCAATGACTCTAAGATGTATAAACATCCCATTAAGGAGGTTGAAGTGAGAAGAGTGGTGTTTGAGGATACTAGTCCTCCATTTAGCATGCATAAAAATGTTGCACATAAGTACATTCAAGAGAATATCCAATCAAATTAGTCTGCAAATGTTCCTGTTTAGCAACCATTGAGATGCTCTGCACGTGCCTCACATCCACCCGATAAATATGTTCCAAGTATAGATTTTGTTATGCTAATAGATGTCGGTGAGACTTCTTGCTACAAAGAGGCTATGCAAACAGAGGATCATGTCAAGTAGGAGCATGCCATGAAGAGTGAGTTGGATTCTATTCACAAGAATGGTACTTAGAATTTAGTACCTTTTCCAAAGGGCACGAAAGCTTCACCATGTAAATGGTTATATACGTTGAAATTCACATCAGAAAGTGCTTCTCCAAAGTATAAAGCATGACTTGTTGCAAAGGTTTTTAAGCAACAACATGGTGTTGATTTCGAGGAAAGCTTCTCTCTAGTGGTCAAGATGACTACCCTATGCATGTTGCTTGGATTCATTGCGATGGAGGACTTAGAGCTAGTACAAATGGATTTGAAAACTACTTTCTTGCATGGAGATCTTATAGATGAGATCTATATGGAACAACCATAGGGTTATGTGGATCTTGGCAAGGAAAGTCTAGTTTGTAGGCTGAAGAAGAGCTAGTATGGATTTAAATAGTCCCCTAGACAATGGTACCACAAGTTTGATGCGTTTATGAAGTCTCAAGGCTATTCTAGAAGCAATGAGGATCATTCTCTCTACACAAAGAGATGCTCATATGGCAGCTTGATATGCTTAATGCTTTATGTCGATGATATGTTGATTGCTGGGAAGTCCTCTTATGACTTGTCAATTCTCAAAAAGAAGTTGAGTCAGACATTTGATATGAAGGATTTGGGGGATGTCAAACATATTCTTGGCATGCACATTCCTTGTGATAGGAGTAAAAGATGCATATACTTGTCTCAAAGTGAGTACATAGCCAAAGTACTTCATAGCTTCAATATGTAGGGTGGAAAGGCATTGAGTACACCTTTACCCACATATGTGAAATTCAGCAAGGATGATTGCCTCAAATCAAATGAGGAAAAGGAATTCATGACCAAAATTCCCTATCAGTCTGTTGTTGGTAGTCTCATGTATGCTATGGTAGCTACGAGACCAGACATTGCATTTGCAGTGCGATTTGTGAGTAAATATATGTTTAATCCTGGCAAGAAACATTGGGAAGTGGTCAAGATGATTTTGAGATATCTACGTGGCACTAAGGACAAGTGTCTATGCTTGGGTAGAGGGAAAGCATCCATTATTTTCTATACAGATTCTAACTATGCTGGTTGTGTAGACAATCGTAAGTCTACATCATGGTACATTTTTCATTTTGCTGGAGGTGCTATCTCTTGGAGATCTCATCTTGAAGAATGTACAGTTGTTTCCACCACAGAAGCAGAGTATGTTGTAGCAAGTGAGGCATGTAAGGAAACATTGTGGCTTTCTCGTCTTGCTTGTGATATGGGTTTACATTAGCATGTACCTTGTTTGCTCAGTGATGGTCAGAGTGCCATTGCTTTGGCTAAGAATCTGATCTATCATGCAAAGAACAAACACATTGAGGTGAGGTATCACTTCATTAGAGATTGCTTAGCCAATGAGTGCATTATTCTTGAGATCATGGTGCAGATGCTTTGAACAAAATCTCTACCATATGATAGCTTTTGACACTATTGTCACTTAATGGGGTTTACTTGATTCATGATCTTGCACAGTCAGTTGTATACTGTGCAACATGCCCATCATGTGGGAGGTATAGTTTGTAAACTTACACTCAGGTATTCTTTATCATTCTTTATTTTTTCCCATAGTTACTTTGGCCATATTGGCCTTTAGTGGGAGATTGTACCATTAGTGTCCATGTGAAAGGCCAGATGGCCATCGGACACTTCTTTGTATATGTTCTTTAATAAAACATATAGTGGCCTGGTTAGCCACATACTATAAGTTCGACTATAGTTGTAACACCTAAGAAGTTTGTGTTCGTGCTCCCTGTGTACTATGTTTTTTTTCATATTCTATAGCCTATGTGCAGAGTGCCATGTGTAGTACCTGGATCTTAGTTTTCTACTCCAAGGATATCACTATGGAGCTCTCAAGAAGGAGAGTGCACTGTGGTGCATTGCCATCAAAATATTTCAAGCTTTATGATGAAGTGGATGAATGCACAAGCATTTAGTGTGCCTAGAGGAAGAGAGAAACGCAATTATGAAGATATAGAGGTTGGTGAGCTTGCCCTTAGCCAAGTCTTCAAGAAGAAAAAATTGAATGATTTTGATGGTGAGAAGAAGAACGGTGAAGATCTGGAGGCATGGATTTATGAATTCTCTTATTTTTGATAATTTAATGAGGATTCCATGGCAAAGGTTGTGATCCTACTCATGTGTGGCATCACAAAGCTATGGTAGAAGTCCTATATGAATACTCGAATGCGTTTTTCTCTAATTATATGGAAGGAATCTAGAGAGCACGTACAAAAACATTACTATTCTCCACACTTCCATATGCAGAAGAAGAGATCAATCCACGAAAGGAAATAAGCCCAAAGCTTTGTGAAAAACTTCAAACTTCTCACAAGGTAGAGCCTTTGTGAAAAGATCTGCAATGTTATCTTGTGTGGGCAAATATGCCAAAGTGATCTCCGTAGCAAAGAACCTCTCCTTTACATAATGATAATCCACCTCAATGTGCTTCGTGCAAGCATGGAACATAGGGTTCCTCGCAATTGCCAATGCACTCTGAATGTTAGTGAATACGGTGGTGGTAGAAGACTCACCAACACCCAAATCAGCCAAAAGGCATCTGAGCCACACACACTCAGTAGTCTTTGTGAAAGCTACCCTATACTCAACCTCACAACTAGAAATGGCCATAGTAGGCTGTGTCTTGCTCAACCAAGATATGCATGAGCTTCCAAGCATGAAGTAAAAACACTAGTAGACACAAGAGTGTCATAGCAACCATCCCAATCAAAGTAAGAAAAAACATGTAAATCATGTTAGGAGGAAGTAGATAAGGAAGAGAGCTCACTCACACACTCTCACACTCAAAGAGGATCACACACATAGATTGTGGCAAGGAAGAATTATCTTCTTCTTCTTCTTCTTCTACTTCATAAAAGGAATATACAAGAATGACAAGAGACAACAATACAACTAGTGCAATATATAAAGAACAATATATATTAGTATGAGAGCACCCACCATAATAGTGAGAAATGAAGAATCAGTAATCCCTCGGAATACGAAAGTGATAAACAACACTAAAGTGCAGTGTCACCTCACTCTAGAAGAATTATTAAAAATTAAGCCAGAGTTGTGGAAGCACGTAGCAGAGCAATTCCTAGAGGCCGCTTCCACTCACTATCAGGAAGGTTCACACAAGAAGGTACCAAAAATACCCATGGAAAGAGTTAGAGATATGAGTGAGGGAGAGGAAGGTAATACCTATCTTCCAATAACCCACCAAGGCTACACCACCAAAGCCATCCTAGATTCGAGAGCAGAAGTAGCCATCGCTAGCACTGCTTTATGGAAACGTTGGGGTAAGCCAGCTTTAAGAGCCACAAGAATGAAGCTACAAATGGTTGATGGACATATTGAGAAACCATTAGGCTTACTAGAAGGGATATCTCTCACCACTTGTGGTGTAGAATTTGAGCGCACTTTCACCATTTGTGATTTTGCAAAAAATCATGCGTATGAGATGATTTTAGGACGACCATTCATGCACCAGTTGCAAATTATACAAGATTCGGGAACTAATTCCTTGTACTTGCAACAGTTAGGATTAGCCACCAAAGTTAATCTCAAGGATTATTCCCATCGAGATGTACCGCCAATTCAGTGTAATACAATCCATAGCACACCAGAAGAAATAGAGTCTATGCACTCATTAAAATTAGACCCTTCATGATTGCACAAGGGCACTCATTTATGGATATGTAAGGTAGCCAAAAAAGAAGAAGAATGATTAGAAGCCAGAACTTTAGGTTCAGAACAACACCCATGAACTCTTCAAGATCCTGCTTATGCACCCATAGTGTTTCGAGATGAGGAATTCGAGCCTCATGGTTGGGCAGAGATCTTAGCCGTGATGGATATAGCAGTAAACAAAGAACAAGGGACTCCTCACTGTGATGAGGATGGATATTAAATTTTGATCTTTTTGATAAAACCCCTAGAGGAAGACCCTATCCCAGAAGAATGCATGGAATTGGCCTAAGAGCCAGACCATACGAGTGACGAGGACTTATAGTCCATTATCATGGAACCCTTCTGCTCAATAGAAGAGGAGTACCTTCACTTTGTGGAAGCCACTATCCCTGAAATGGACAAGGAAAATCAAACCTAACAACCCAAGTCACTCAGTGACGATACAAAAAATAAGCACAAGAAGAGAAAGAAAACACTTAAGACAAAAGAAGAAGAACCACTCATGGAAGTATCAGAGAACTTTAGAAAGTACGAAATAGGCAATAGAAGAATTGTTGGAGCAAGTCTATGACAAGCCTAAGTATTGGCTTGAGTCCCACAAAGTCATAAAAGAAGCTTCAAAATGAAGACTATGTAAAGTTCACTTGTGAACTACCTCTTGTAACTTTTGAAGAGTTTACTTAATGTAAAAGTGAAAGAATCTTAAGTGGTTGAGTCCACATGATCAAAAAGGGAAAGAGGTGCCACGAATTCGTGATTTGTGGTAGGTAGAGAATCAAATCAATCATTGATTGATTGGAGAGTGATTGAGGGAAGTTAGCCTCCCAAACTCAACTATAAATAGATGGCAATTTTAGTCGTGGTTAGAGAGACCTATGTGAAGACCTCCAAGAGCTGAGCTTTATGCCATATCAAGGTGTGATTACAAGGCACACATATGTATCAGTAAGTCATTGTATTCTACAAGCAATATACTTTCATTTTCATGATTATTTGAGTTAATATGTCCATGTTCTTGTGAAGTGTACTACTCACTGCCATTACTCTCAGTTTTCTCAGTCAGATTGCAGAGATTGTTTCTCTGAGTGCATCATTTTCAGTGATTTAACTTGGTAAAGTTAGCTCTATACGTCTACTATATGCTCACAAATCTTCATGTCATTTAAATGTTGCAATCTTCAGTTATGTTCATTTGAAGTCAACAGGGTCTGTTCATCTTCACTTCTCTGTCAAGTACCCGATTTGTTCACTCACCTTGTCAGAGCCATTCCTCAGTGGTTACTTATCCAAATTCAGTGATTTGAAGCTCGTTGGATTCAGCTTACTATCTAGTATAACCATACAAATGTTCATAATCATTGCATTCCTACATTTTGAGTTATGTTCATTTTTCTGCTCACTGGTCTCAAACTGTAGCAGCCCGTGAAAATCGGGATGATGTCATCACTTGTTAAAACTCATTCTCAGTGTGTGGTTTAATATTTTTTATGAGATTACTCTTGAAAGTTAGCTCTTTAAGCTACCTAGACTTCCCCAAGAGGAATTAAGCTAATTGCTGCTGTGCTCAGAGAATTATGTAAAACACTGGACAGGTGTATGAACCAAGAATAGCAAGTTTTCACCTTTGAGCTAACTCCAACTTATCTGTTTTGATCTATCTTTTTGAGAGTGATCTTCCAAGGTACATAGGGTGTCTAATACATCCATTGGCAAGCTAAAAGGGCCCACCATATACTCCTGGAGTTCATTTGGCAGGTGTAGATCAAGGATTTTGCAACACCTCTTCATCTTCAAGCACATACCTATCCATCTCTTCACAGTGGTATCAGAGCAAGGTTGGACAACATGGCAGATGGATTTCCTTCATCAATTGACAAATTGGACAGAGGTAACTACTCAGCTTGGTCATTAAGAATGGAAGCTTATCTCCAAGGTAGAAGTTTATATGGTTATGTGGCTGGAGATGAAGTTATGCCAAGTTTCAAGAACAAAAGTCAACCAACACAAGAAGAGCAAGAAAGATTGAGCACATGGTGCTCCAAGGATGCACTTGCAAGGTCTGATCTCCTCAACTCTATCTCAGATTTTTTGTTGCCTCACATCAGAAGTTGTAAGACATCTCAAGAAGTGTGGGATGCACTTGAAGCTTTCTTTTCTTCAAGTACTAAAGCTAGGAAGCATCAACTATGGCTTGATTTCACAACTCTCAAGAAGGCTCCCAAACAAAATGTGACTGATTTTGTCACAAAGCTCAAGGACATAGCAGATTAGTTGGGAAGCATTGGAGAGGTAATAGATGAAGAGCAAATTGTAAGGCAGGTCATCAATGGCTTGAAGGCAGATGACAAGTGGGAAGCATTCACCACAGCTATGGATTTGTACATGAACATGCATGTACCTGATTTCAATACACTCATTGGACAACTACTTACTCAAGAGGCAAAGCTTATCAAAAATGGAGAAAGCTCTAAAGGTAATCAATCTTCAGCTTTATACACTTATAAAAGCAAGTCCAAAGATAACAAAGGAAAGGCAAAGAAAGTGGATGATGAAGCAAGTACATATCAAGCTATGCAGGTAGAGGAAGACATGGTAGAGGTAGAGGAAGAGGAGGTAGACAAGGCAGGGGGAGATCCCAAGACTCCAACTCATGTTCTATTTGTGGATTAACTAATCATACAACTGAAAATTGCTTTAGGAATTCCAGGAATCAAAGAGGCAAAGGATACAATAGAGGAAGTTATGGCTACTCAAGAGGAAGGTTCAACAATTATCAGGGCAACTACAACAACTACAATCATTCAAACTATCAAGGAGGCTACAAAGGAAGGAGAGACTACAATAACTACACAGAAGACTCAAACAAAGAGGATTCATTATTGATCATGAACATGGCTATGCCACAAGGTAAATCTGATGAGCATGTTTTCTACATAGATTCAGGTTGTTCAAATCATGTGGCAGGAAATGTGGCACTCCTATCAGATTTAGAAGATCCAAGGAATAAGCATGAGGTACAAACAAGAGATGATACAAAACATCCTATGGAGAAAATAGGCAATGTCAAAGCACCTGATGGAAACATCAACCTACTCAATAAGGTACTCTATGTCCCTACCATTACAAAGAATTTGATAAGTGTTGGGCAGATAGTAGAGAAAGGGTTGCAAGTCAGGTTCACAAAAGCAGGAGCATTTGTTGAAGATCCAAGTCAAGGATTCAAAAAAATTGCAAAAGGTGAAAAGACAGGTAGATTGTTCACATTTGAATTACAGGACACTAGAAACATTGCTCTCTTTAATTATGGTAGTCATACACTCACAGAATTGGAAGTATGGCACAAAAGGTTAGCACATATTGGTGAAAGGTCATTAAAGCAAATTTGCAAGGACCAAAGTGTACTTGGAATCCCTAATTTGTGAAAACAGCATATGATTTATAAGTGTAGTGCATGTCAATTTGGAAAGTCTCACAGGTTACCATTCATGAAGAAAGATTATATGCATGGAGATCTCTTGGAGTTGGTTCATACAGATGTATGGGGACCTAGCAAGGAATCTTCAATATCTGGATATATTATGTCTCCTTTATTGATGATTGCAGCAGATGGACTATCCTATTCTTTCTGAAACACAAAGATGAAGTTTTTTCATGTTTCAAAAGATATTTGGCTCTTGTGGAGAATCAAACAAGTAAATCACTAAAAAGGCTAAGGTCAGATGGAGGGGGAGAATACTTCTCCCATGATTTTGATTCTTTTCTTCAAGAAAGAGGAATCAAAAGAGAGGTAACTACAAGGTACACTCCTGAGCAAAATGGAGTGGCAGAAAGGAGGAATAGGACAATTGTTGAAGCTGCAAGGTCTATGTTAAATGAAAAGCATTTACCTAATTACTTATGGGCTGAGGCTGTATCTACAGCCACTTACTTGATTAACAGGTTGCCTTCAAAATCCCTTGATGGAATGCTCCATATGAGGCTTGGAATGGAAGAAGACCAAGCTTAGATCATTGTAAAATTTTTGGATGTATTGCTTTTGCTCATGTTCCTTCACAGGTTAGAGGCAAGATGGATCCAAAGGCAGAAAGGTGTGTATTTATTGGATATGACAACGATCAAAAGGGCTACCGGTTATACAACCCTACCAACAAAGGATTCTTGGTAAGCAGGGATGTAGTTTTTTATGAAAACAACTCATGGTGTGAAGATTCATGCAGGAAGGTCAATTTACCATATAATCTTGAAGAAGATTTTCCAAAGCTTGGTAGAGAACAACCAAAGATTGAAGAACAAGACACCTCGGAGGATGATGAAGAATCTCATATGGAAAAGATCAAAGCATGGAAGTCTAAAGGTGAAGCAAAATTGCAAGAACTTGGACATGAGGCAGAATCATCACATCATGGCCTAAGAAGATCTATGAGGGAAAAGAAAAAACCAGAAAGGTATGGGTTTGACACCTCATTAGTAACTAAACATTCTATCTACATAGCACAGGACATAAACCAAGAGGAGCCATCATCATTTGAAGAGGCCAAAGCAAAAACAGAATGGAAGCATGCAATGAAGGAAGAGATTGAAGCACTTGAGGAAAACAACACTTGGGATTTGGTGCCCAAGACTTCATCCATGAAGGTAATAGGCTCAAGATGGGTCTATAAACTCAAGAAGAATTATGATGGTTCCATTAACAGGTATAAGGCAAGGCTTGTAGCAAAAGGCTTTGCACAAACTCAGGGAATTGATTATGAGGAGACTTTCTCTCTTGTGGCAAAGATGCCTACTATTAGGGTTTTGCTTAGTATTGCCTCTTCCAAGAATTGGAAGATACTTCAACTAGATGTAAAGAATGTATTTTTCAATGGTTGGATAATAGAAGAGGTATATATGGCACAACCACCTGGTTTTGAGAATCAAGTTTATCCTGATTATGTGTGTAAACTTAACAAAGCATTGTATGGTCTCAAGCAAGCTCCAAGAGCTTGGAATTTCAGGCTTGTTTCATTCTTGTAGGACAAAGGCTTTCGACCAAGCAAGGCAGATCCTTCACTCTTCATTAAAAAGTGTAACTCTGAGGTCATCTACGTGTATATGTAGATGATATTATATTGACAAGAAATGATGCAGATGGTATGAAGAAGATCAAAGATCAGATGAGAGAAGAGTTCAAGATAAGTGATTTGGGCTCACTTACCTACTTCCTAGGTTTGGAAGTTGTCTACAAAGATCATGGTTTGCTTCTCACTCAAAGAAAGTACATTAAGGACATGTTGGCAAAATTCAAGATGCAAGATTGTAAGATTGCAGGTACTCCAATGGAGGTCAATCACAAATTGAGCTCACATGAAGGTGAACTCATAGAGCACATCACATCATATCAAAGTCTAGTGGGTAGTCTCAACTATGCCACAGTGACAAGAGTAGATATATGTTACAGTGTGAGTGTGCTAAGTCAATTCATGCACACACCAAGGAAACCACATATGGATGCTGCCAAAAGGATTCTCAAGTATCTCAAAGGAACCATAAATGAAGGACTTTATTATCCTTATGTATCTGATTTAGGTTTGAAGCTATTTTCTGATGCAAATTGGGCTGGCTCCAAGGAAGATAGAAGGAGCACTTCAGGTTATCTTACCTTTGCAGGTTCAAAGCTTATTTTATGGTCATCTAAGAAGCAACCCACAGTTGCTCTCTCTTCTACTGAAGCTAAATACAGAGGTCTTGCCATAGCTACTCAGGAAGCTATGTGGATGAAGACATTATTCAAAGATCTTGGATTGGATTTTGGAACTCCAACTATTTATGGTGACAATATGAGTTCTATTCATTTGGCTGCTAATCCTATTTTTCATGCAAGGACTAAACATATTGAAGTTCATTATCACTATGTACGAGAGAAGGTTCTATGCAAAGAGATTCAAATATCATATGTGTCCACTCATCAACAATGTGCAGATATTCTAACCAAAGCATTGGATGGTACAAAGCTTTGAAAATTCAAGGCTATGATTGGTTTGCAGGTAATCTTGGAAGATTGAAGACCTCAAGCATACTTGGCTTGAGGGGGAGCTGTTGGAGCAAGTCTATGATAAGCCTAAGTATTGGCTTGAGTCCCACAAAGTCATAAAAGAAGCTTCAAAATGAAGACTATGTAAAGTTCACTTGTGAACTACCTCTTGTAACTTTTGAAGAGTTTACTTAATGTAAAAGTGAAAGAATCTTAAGTGCTTGAGTCCACATGATCAAAAAGGGAAAGAGGAGCCACGAATTTGTGATTTGTGGTAGGTAGAGAATCAAATCAATCATTGATTGACTGGAGAGTGATTGAGGGAAGTTAGCCTCCCAAACTCAACTATAAATAGATGGCAGTTTTAGTCGTGGTTAGAGAGACCTATGTGAAGACCTCCAAGAGCTGAGCTTTATGCCATATCAAGGTGTGATTACAAGCCACACATATGTATCAGTAAGTCATTGTATTCTACAAGCAATATACTTTCATTTTCATGATTATTTGAGTTTTCATATGTCCATGTTCTTGTGAAGTGTACTACTCACTGCCATTACTCTCAGTTTTCTCAGTCAGATTGCAGAGATGGTTTCTCTGATCTTGGTGCATCATTTTTAGTGATTTAACTTGGTACAGTTAGCTCTATAAGTCTACTATATGCTCACAAATTTTCATGTCATTTAAATGTTGCAATCTTCAGTTATGTTTATTTGAAGTCAACAGGGTCTGTTCATCTTCACTTCTCTGTCAGGTACCCGATTTGTTCACTCACCTTGTCAGAGCCATTTCTCAGTGGTTACGTATCCAAATTCAGTGATTTAAAGCTTGCTGGACTCAGCGTACTGTCTAATATAACCATACAAATATTCATAATCATTGCATTCCTACATTTTGATTTATGTTCATTTTTCTGCTCACTGGTCTCAAATTGTAGCAGCCCGTGAAAATCGGGATGATGTCATCACTTGTTAAAACTCATTCTCAGTGTGTGGTTTATTATCTTTTATGAGATTACTCTTGAAAGTTAGCTCTTTAAGCTACCTAAACTTCCCCAAGAGGAATTAAGCTAATTGCTGCTGTGCTCAGAGAATTATGTAAAACACTGGACAGGTGTATGAACCAAGAATAGCAAGTTTTCACCTCTGAGCTGACTCCAACTTATCTGTTTTGATCTATCTTTTTGAGAGTGATCTTCCAAGGTACATAGGGTGTCTAATACATCCATTGGCAAGCTAAAAGGGCCCACCATATATTCCTGGATTTCATTTGGCTGGTGTAGATCAAGGATTTTGCAACACCTCTTCATCTTCAAGCACATACCTATCCATCTCTTCACAAGAATCATGATACGGATACCTACAAGAGAAGCAGGCATTGGAGAATTTATATGATAATCGAGAGAAAACCAAAAAAATAATAGTCACAATTGAAGAAGGAGAAGAAAAATGCACATATATAGGGCATGACTTAACGATGGAAGAAGAAGAAGAGTTAACGGCCCTATTGCAAGAATATAGAGATTTGTTTGCTTGGAGTTACAAGGACTTGAAAGGACTAGACCCAGATATATGATCCCATAGAGTTCCTATGACTCGAGAAGCCAAGCCTTCTAAGCAAAAACCATACATGTATAATGATAATTATGTTGCCAAGATCAAAGAGGAGATAGAACGCTTGATAGAAGCTCGAATCATTTATGAAATTGAACATATTGAATGAGTATCCCCCATTGTGGTCATGACAAAGAAAAATGGAAAATTATGTATATGTATTAATCTTGAGAAAGTTAATGCAGCCATGATTAGGGACAGTTATCCCCTTCCTATCACAGAGCATTTGCTGGAAAGAGTCACGGGCAAGGAAGTTTATAGCTTTCTTGATGGATTCTTAGGCTATAATCAAGTAGCCATTTCTCTTGAAGATCAACACAAGATGGCATTTTCCACATAATGGGGCATATTTGCATTTCGTGTAATGCCATTTGGGCTAACAAATGCACCCGCTACTTTCCAATGACTAATGTGTCATGTTTTCAAGGAATTCTTAAGGAAAAGTTTGGAAGTTTACGTGGATGACATATGTGCGCATTCTAACATGAGGCCAAGCAAGGCAAGGCAAAGTTCTAGGGCACATTGTGTCAAAGAATGGCATATCTATGGATGAAGAGAAAGTGAGAGTAATTGCAGACCTACCTAGGCCAAAAAATGTGAAAGAGGTATAGGCTTTCATGGGTCATTGGTTATTATCGACAATTTATACACATGTACGGATCATATCAAAGCCTTTGTACTCTCTTTTGACCAAGTTTGAATGGATGGATGAATGTGAGAAATCATTCAATGAACTCAAACGACGGTTGTGTTCAGCACCTATGTTAACAACCCCAGATTGGAGTAAACCATTCCATGTACATGTGGATGCAGCCAACTATGCCATAGGATGTGTGTTGGCACAACCGACAAATGAAGGTAATATAGATCTTCCCATAGCTTACTCAAGTAGACAGTTAAATGCTGCAGAAAGAAATTACACCATGACGGAGCGCAAAGGATTGGGAATGGTATATGTAGTAAAGAAATTCAGGCATTAGTTATTGGCGAACAAGTTCAAGTTCTTGACAGATCATCAAGCATTGTTTTACTTAGTCAATAAGCTTTGTAACACTAGATGATTGATATGTTGGTTTCTGTTACTAATGGAATACGACTTTGAAGTAGTAGTCCAAAAGGGAAGGACCCACCTTAGAGTCAATCACCTTTCATGATTAACTACGGGAGAAGCTCCTCAAGGGATAGCAGATGAACTACCAAATGCATACCTATTTAATCTTGAGATAGTACTAGAATGGGCCAAACCCATTGTCCCTGTTCTCACATTTGGACCCAACAATCCTATGACTAGGATCAGAGAAGGAGAAATCACCAAATCACAAAGATACCTGATACTATCATGAAGTATATATAAACAAGATAATCAGAAAATTCTTGCTTGATGTGTAGATGAATCAGCACACAATAAGTGGTTGCAATTAGCACAAGTAGGTGCACTGAAACAACATCATTCAAAACACCGAACATTGTAGACTCTACATAGACTAAGAGTATATTGGCCTTCTATGGAAGCAGACGTCTATAAACTATGTAAAGAATGCCAAGTTTGTTGTGAAAGACCACATGTGGAACATGCCACTTTGTATCATGTGCCTCTCACACCAGAGTGGAGTGAAGCAATAGTGACATACTTGAGGATGAAAACATTCCCTCAAGGAATGCCTTTAGCAAGACAACGAAGTCTAGAGCAAGAAGCTCAAGACTACTCACTTATTGGAAATAACCTATACAAGCGAGGAAGAGACGGATACCTGAGACAGTGTGTTCATGAGAGTGATTATTTGAGCGTATTAGAGACTGCACACCAAGGTGTTGCCGGAGGTCATTTTGGCCCCGACATGATAATCAAAGCCATATTATTTGCAGGATTATGGTGGCCCACTCTTCACATGGATGCACATACCTATGTTAAGAGATGTGATGTGTGACAAAGAACTCAGTTTCCTACTCGTAGAGATGAAATGCCACTGAAACCCATGATGGGGGGATGTGCATTCTCTAAGTGGGGTATAAACTTTGTAGGACCCATCAACCCCCTACTAAAGGTACACATGCTAAATACATCATAGTAGCAACAGATTATCTTACCAAATGGGTAGAAGCTAAGGCTACCAAAAAGAATGATGCATGCACGATAGCAAATTTCTTATTTGAAAATGTCTTTATGAGATATAGATTGCCTATAGAACTAGTGAGCGATTGAGGAACTCACTTTCTAAACCAGGTCATTGAATATTCATTATAGGATTTTATGGTGATTCACAAGAAAACCACACCATATCATCCTCAGGACAATGGTCAAGCAGAAAGTACTAACAAGATCCTTTGTAGTGTATTGACGAAACTCGTGAACAACAAACATTCAGATTGGGACAAACAGATACATCACTCTATTTGGGCATATCGAGTGGCCTACAAGAGCGTACTCAATGCAACTCCCTTTCATATGGTTTTTGGTCAAAATTTTGTGCTCCCTTTGGACTTTTTTATTCCCATCCTTAAGGTTGCACAAGAAGATCAGTGGACTGGTCATGAATTATCATCAAGAATAATGGACTTGGAACGATTAGGAGAAACGAGGTTGAAAACATCAACAAACATATATGCAACCAAGAAGCGAAAGAAAGCTTATTTTGATGCACATGTTAAAGATCAAGGCCTAAAAGAAGGTGATTTAGTCCTAGTTTATGTGTTGAAACAGCACGCACGGAAGCTAGAGAAACGTGGTTATGGACATAAGATTATTAACAAACTATCGACAAGTGGAGCGGTACAATTAGCCACACTAGAAGGAGAGATAATGCCTAATTACATTAGTAGTTGTGGAGTCAAGCTTTATCAAGAACCTCTTATTGAGGAGATGCTTAGACGGCTCACATTAGCTAAGAAGCACAAGGAGGAAGAAAAGAGAATACACGAGGAAGCTCAGGCCAAAGCTCTAGAATGCATTAAACACATGAAACTAAGAAAACAAGGACTAGGGAGAGAACAGTACAACCATCTTGCAAAAACACTGAGATATCCTATGGCCATGTGCCAAACAAAGTCAACTGCTCATCCTAGCATAGTGGATAGGAGAACATTCATTACAGTCATGCTAGAACAAGTCAACACCCACCATGAGCTTAGGGCTTTAATTGGTTTAGGTATTATGACTAGTGCAATTCAGTGGTCCCACTGTAAGGACTCATGACTAGAAATGTGGCCAATTGAGGCTTACCTCATAGGGCTAGCAGGCATGGAAACCCCTTGCATGGATGAGGTGGACCTTCCTATCCTCATACATGAGGTACTATGAAACTCCTAGTGTGCCATGATGACGATCTGATAGAATCATTAATCCTTGGTCAAGATTGGTTATATGATCACTCAGTGGACCTAAATTTGAGACAAGGCTCCCTGCAACTCAGGACCTTAGAACAATAGCGAGTGATACCGCTTGACTTCCCTAACAATACCTCCTCGGAGCAATGTAACCCTAGACCATATGAAATAACTATGAAGGAGGATTGAAAGATCTTTGGACAAATCCGTCAGATAAGTGATGAAGTTTTTTCATGTTTCAAAAGATATTTGGCTCTTGTGGAGAATCAAACAAGTAAATCACTAAAAAGGCTAAGGTCAGATGGAGGGGGAGAATACTTCTCCCATGAGTTTGATTCTTTTCTTCAAGAAAGAGGAATCAAAAGAGAGGTAACTACAAGGTACACTCCTGAGCAAAATGGAGTGGCAGAAAGGAGGAATAGGACAATTGTTGAAGATGCAAGGTCCATGTTAAATGAAAAGCATTTGCCTAATTATCTATGGGCTGAGGCTGTATCTACAGCCACTTACTTGATTAACAGGTTGCCTTCAAAATCCCTTGATGGTATGACTCCATATGAGTCTTGGAATGGAAGAAGACCAAGCTTAGATCATTGTAAAATTTTTGGATGTATTGCTTTTGCTCATGTTCCTTCACAGGTTAGAGGCAAGATGGATCCAAAGGCAGAAAGGTGTGTATTTATTGGATATGACAACAATCAAAAGGGTTACATGTTATACAACCCTACCAACAAAGGATTCTTGGTAAGCAGAGATGTAGTTTTTGATGAAAACAATTCATGGTATGAAGATTCATGCAAGAAGGTCAATTTACCATATAATCTGGAAGAAGATTTTCCAAAGCTTGGTAGAGAACAACCAAATATTGAAGAACAAGACACCTCGGAGGATGATGAAGAATCTCATATGGAAAAGATCAAAGCATGGAAGTCTAAAGGTAAAGCAAAATTGCAGTCAAATCGATCCAATGTCAACCCACGCGGGCTTGGTGATGGATAGTTGCCACTCAGGAGGATGTTAAGAGATCTTCCCTTGGTCTTCCTTTGAACAAGAAGAAGATTAGCTTAGTGGTCAGGTGGGTTACATCACTGGCTCATGATCATCATACCACCCTCACTTCTCCATAGATTGACATTTATGAGGTGGATCTCCTCATGTTGGTGCTTGCCATTGTGCTAGAGTGACACATGCACTTTCCATGATTAAGCAGACAAGTTCCTCGGAAGAATTGTTAACTTGCTTTTCTTAATGCCTCAATAGCCTATGGCACCACCTTGTTTTGCATCAATTATCAATCCTAAAGCCTTTCTATTTTACCTTTCTCAATCAAATTCAAGCAAACCTTTATGTCAGCATTAACTTAGCTTACACCTTTGTGAAAATAAACCCCTTTAGGATTTTTTTTTTCTTGCAAAGATTCCACCTACTGAAAGTGGTAGGAGCAAGTTTGAGTTAGAATGGTATCTTTGGGTAATTATAAGTGCCCCAGTGTTTGATGAAAGCTACCTTTTCGTGGTCCTCTAGGTGAATGGGGATATGATTATACCCCCTACACCCATCCATGAAGTTGTATAATGTGTATCTAACCACTCCTTCAATAACTTGTTTTGCAAATGGCATAGGGAATCCATCTAGAGTTTTTTGTAAAATCCACACATATTTAAATTTTATTGATGTTGTTTTTGGGCACAATGACCATTCGAGAAAGCTATTCTAAGTGCTCTATAGGGATGATAATGTCAACATCCTCCATTTTTGGATCTCTTGCTAAATATTTAAGCATACTTTGGATCCATATTGTAGATTTTACCCATTACTAGTTTGACTCCTTCTATCGATGGGATTCTATGTTCCCAAAAAAGTAGCACACACTCCTTCAAAATCCTTAAAATGCCAATTAAAAACATCAGCATAAGTTTTCATAAAATAGGTGATCTTTGAAAGCAAGGTAGGATGATCACATAGCCATGTGGCAAGCAAAATGGGATAAAGGTTATCTTTGGTGCCTAGCTCGATTTCCTTGACCGAGTTCCATTCCATCAATATGTATGGAGGCTCTTCCTCATTGACATGCTATGCATCTTCCATAGCTTTAGTCCACAATGGGATAAAGGTTATCTTTGGTGCCTAGCTCAATTTCCTTGACTGAGTTCCATTCCATCAATATATATGGAGGCTCTTCCTCATTGGCATGCTTTGTATCTTGATATTTTATTCAAATCAATGGTAAAATCACTAACATCAAAATATCCTCCGACATATAAATTACTTGAGATCACCCTCAAGTACTTTCCTAATTCACCATGTGCTCTCAGTTACACCTAAAGTATACATCTGTATAGGGCCACATTACATGGCTATGCATATGCACAATGCTTTCGATACCATGCTCAATATCTCACAAATTATTCAACACAATCTCTCAAGGTTTCATCTAAAATGTAGACCTTGTACAAAATCCCCTTTTGTTAGCACATTCATGTCATTTAGTTTTTTCATTTTCCATGTCGCTCAAAAGAAGGTATTTAGAAGAAAAACATTAGACAATGGGGAGTCCAAGCGGATGGATAAATCCATTGATGATTTAGCATCTTTGACCATGAGATTTTTTTATGAAGGGTTTGAACCTAATCATTGGATATAAGTACACACTTTAGAAATTTCACACTACAGACTTTAGAAATATCAATAAATAAACACATTATGATAGAGTATTGTGATGCTGAAGGATATGATGTTCATGTTCTATTCATGGTAACCATATTAGAGGAAACACTAGATGCATGCACATACTTTGAGGATATTAAAACAACTTCTATCATTATGGGTTCCAAATCTTAGATGAAAGATGAGTATTTAAAGAAAGTAAATGTTCAAGATTTTGTTAGGAATCCAGTCATAGGATCCTACACATTCTATCATATAGAAAAAGAATCTAAAGTAGAGAGGAAAATGAAGATTAAAATGATGAAAAGATAGACTTTGAGTTGTCATATCAATTCACCAAACACCAAGATGAACAACATAAAATAGCTATTCAAATACCTAAGAGAGAATCATGAATGGTTCAAGCATATGATAATAAAAGCAATAAAAAGAAAATATTGGTAATAATGGAAGATGGAGATGAAAATGTGATGGTGGATGATTCTAACACCCCAATGCAACAATGGAAGATGGCTGCCCTCCACTAGGTCCACAAGCAGTCATATATGCTCACTGTTCTGAAGTTTTCTTTGCACCTGTGCAGAGACTTAAAATGAAACTTTGCAAACTTATAGTAGACTATACGAGCTACCCAAAAAGCTTTAAATCATCCAAAATGGATATTCGATGTAGGGGAATCACCCTCTACAAAACAAGTTACCTATTTGCAACACTCTCTACCTATGTGCAAAGATATACCTTCACAAACTTGGTAATTTCTCGCAACTCACTTAGCCAAATAACTTGAAACTTTGGCAAAGTTCATGGCACTATATCAGAGACCAAATGAACCTTGAAATAAATGAAAATGACTAGAATGAGAGAGCAAACAATGCTCTGCAATCTGGTACAACCAGATTTGGAAAACCCTAACTACACCTCTAGATAGAGAGGAGCGAAATCATGAGAAAATGAGGTAAGCAGGCAAAGGGGCTGCTTGCTGGAGTTTATGACTTCACTAAACTAAGTGGGAAACTCGTGGAATGCATACAACTCAAGAAACAAAGGCACGATGATGCTTATATAGAGTTTTACTTTTCCTACAATCTAGCTAACCACCCACCAATTAGTGTTGGTGCACTTTTTGGTGGCTCATTTGATGAGATTTGAATTTCATTGAGTTTGGTGGAGCTTCTAACTTTATTCCACGACTTTGGGGCCTTCTTTTTTATTGGTCCACTTGCAAAACTTGTGGTTGAGCCTTTTTGCATGATTGAGACTTGATTTTCAACGCTCCCCCTCAAGTCTCAATGCTTCAGTCCTTCATTCCAATGCATGCCTTGAAGTGTTGTAGCTTTACTCCATCCAATGCTTTGGTAAACATATTTGCATATTGGTCCTTTGTATTGACATGCTCCACCTTGACATCCTTTGACATGATCTTCTCTCTAATAAAGTGGTAATGCACTTCTATATGCTTCAACCTTGCATGGAACACCGGATTTTGAGCCAAGCATATGCTACTTATGTTGTCAGAAAAAATAGTTACTTGCTTAACCTGCAAATCAAGATCAGCAAACAACTTCTTGATCCACATATGCTCACATGAGACTTGTGCTAAGCCTATATACTCAGCTTCAATCAATGAGAGAGCCACTGTTGGTTGTTTCTTTGACATCCATGAGATGGCATTCTTCCCTAGCATGAAAACATATCCACTAGTGCTCCTTCTATCATCTTTGAAACCTGCCCAATCAGCATCACAATAAGCTTGTACATTTAATCCATCATCAAATGGATAATATAGACCTTCATTCACTTATCCTTTGAGGTATCTAAGTACCTTTTTGGCTGCAACAAGATGAGGTACTCTTGGTGCTTGCAAAAATTGAGATAACACTCCAACTACATGTGCAATATCTGGTCTTGTCATAGTAGCATACAAGAGAGAGCCAATCATTGACCTATACATGGTGGCATCCTTCACTTCTTTAGCTTCATGAGAACTTAGTTTAACATTTGCTTCTCATGGATTTGAAATGGGCTTGCAATCACACAAGCCAAACTTCTTCAAAAGATCTAGAATGTATTTCCTTTGCATCAAGTATATACCTTCCTATTTATATAGTACTTCAATCCCAAGGAAGTACCTTAAAATACCTAAATTTGAGATTTTAAACTCACATCAAAGCTTCCTCTTTATATCCTTGATGTTGGCTTCATCATCCCATGTAATGATCAAATCATCAACATATATATAAATGAAAACAATTTTTTTAGTTGATAAAACTACTAAAATGATCCTTTTTGACAAATTATGGTGGCCAACTTTGTATTAGGATGCGACAACATATACTCAGAGGTGTGATGTGTGTCAAAGAACAAAGTATCCCATCTGAAGATACAAAATGCCACTACAACCTATGATTAGTGCTAGAGCTTTCACTAAGTCGGGTATAGATTTCATTGGACCGATTAGCCCACCTGCTAAAGGTTCCCATGCTGATTATATCATAGTTGCTATGGACTATTTGACCAAATGGGTGGAAGCAAAGGCCACAAAGAAGAATTACTCAAGAACTACTGCCAAGTTTCTCTTCAAAAACATATTTACAAGATTTGGGTTACCCATTGAAATCGTGAGTGATCGAGGCACACACTTCATCAACAGTGATAGAAACTTTGATGAATGAATTCCTAGTAATTCATAAGAAATCAGCCCTGTATCACCCACAAGCTAATGGACAGGTAAAAAGTTGCAATAAGGTGCTATGTACCATTTTAACTAAGATTGTGAATAATAGACGATCGGATTGGGATAAACAATTGTTGATATATTTAGGTAGTGATGTGTGTGAAAACACTAGGACCGCCGGGGCACTTTTTTCCCTCTTTAGGAGGTTTTTTTCCCCCGGCTTGTATATACGCCTATTGCCCTAATGGGCTACTTATCTTTGTATTCTCTAGTAATACATTCAGTATTGTGTGTTTATGCTCCAAGCTTCTTCTTCTTCCTTGTGTTGTTCGCGTGCTTCCGCAGACATTTAACTCCAACAATTGGTATCAGAGCAGGTCGTCGCTTCATCTAGGGCACCGTCGACACTCCTCCGTTTGCAGTCTCAGATTCGCACAAAATTTGGTGAGCATACTCAGGGTGTTTCAGAGATCAAAAGTACTTCGCTCTGTGGTGCCGAAATTGTGATCTGATCTCGTTTCGGCCTCCGAATGCACTATCACAGTGCTTGTGCATGCTATTTCGTCTTTTTGTGCCAAAGGTATATACCAGTTTTTGTTCTCTAGTCTAAGCATCTCAAAGTCTGCTACAGGTCTAGTAGAACTCGTCTAGGCAGTTATGTTCAACTTTTTGAGATACAGTCAATTTTCTGCATCAAGATATTTTAGTCACCGGCCATGGCTGGAAGTAGTGATGTATTCCGTATGTTGGTTGTTGAGGATAAGTTGGATGGTACCAACTACCCATTATGGGCTTATATGATGCGACATGTATTGGTTGCAAAAGGATTGTGGAACATTGTGCAAGGTGTTGAAAGACGTCCTGTAACACTTCTGATTACAGGTACTGCAAATACATGTGTTGGAGCTCATGAAGATGGTGTCGAAGATGATATTCCGTAGATTCCTGTTCGTGCTGTTGTTTCTGTTGCACCTACTGCAGAGCAGATTCGCTGGGATGGCAGAGATGCCCAGGCACATGCATTGATAGCTTTGTGTGTCAAACGTGCCATTATTCCTCATATTCGCTCTTGCAGAACAGCTAAGGATGCTTGGGATACACTTACCACATTGTACCAAGCTAGGAATGAGGCTCGTGTTGCTTACCTCCAAAAATAGTTGGAGAGTGAGCACATGAATGAAGGTGATTCTATGGACAATTTCCTAACGAAGATCAAAGACTTGAAGGAATAGTTGATTTCTGTTGATGAGGTTATACCAGATAGCTCACTTGTGCAGACCGTTCTGAATGGTCTTCCTGATTCATATCAGAGTTTTTCTTCTACTCTTCGGTTGATGATGAAAGGCAATCCGAATGCCTTATCATTTGAGGACTTAGTCTCTGTTCTGTTGCAAGAAGATCAGTCCAGGCAGAACAGGTCCATTATGCGAGTTGCAGATCAAGCTTTCCTGGCTAGTCAGAAGGGCAAAGGAAAATGGAGCTCTTCAACTAGTAAGCAGAAATCTACTAATTTTGAATATTCAAAGAAGGAAGATAAAGATGAGAAGAAATCAGAAAAGCAGAAATTATTTTGTAAGTACTGTAAAGGGAATGATCATATCATAAAGAACTGTCCAAAACTGGCTGCTAAAGAGGCAAAGAAGAAAGAGGCTGGAATGGTTGTTGCAGAGGCCTCTACACCAAAAACAGAATTTGCAAATCTTGTGCAGGAAGAAGAATGGGCGTTTACTATTGTCTGCAGTTTTGACCCATCTTCTCATGAGCAGTGCATATCTGCAGTAGACTCAGATGTTTGCCAGTATTTTGACAGTGGGGCAACCAAAAATATTACCTTGCAACACATTTTCTTCTCTTCACTCGAGCATGCCCCTACAGGGAATACTATTACATGCGCCAACAACTCCTCTTATCCTGTTATGGGAGTTGGTAAGATCATTTTGACTACTGTTGATGGCAGTTCTTTCACTTTGTCAGATGCTTTATTTGTGCCAGGGATAAAAGAGAACTTGTTATCAGTTTTTGCATTAGCCAAGATTGGCTTGGTTGTGAAATTTATTGATGACAGGTGTACAGTTCATGATCTGTCAAATGGCGATGTGATTATTGCTTCTGGCATTTTATGTCGTGGGTTGTATAAGCTCATAGACTATGAAAGATCTGAAAATGATTTGGCTTGTGCAATAAATGATTCTCAGGCTAGGTCAGATGCAAAGCTTTGGCATGCATGCTTTGGTCATCTGAATTTTGCTAGTTTGCTACACATGCAAAAATCTGAAATGGTGTCCTCTTTGCCCAAACTTGAGGCACCTGGAAAACATGTTTGTGAAGGCTGTATTTTGGGCAAAATGTAGCGTTCCTCCTTTCCAAAAGATGGTTCAGTTCGGGCTACACAGAAATTGCAGCTTGTACATAGTGATGTCTGTGGTCCTATGCAGACACCCTCTTTTGGAAATTACCTTTACTTTGTGACTTTCATTGATGATTTTTCCAGGCATGCATGGGTATATCCACTCAAAGTAAAGTCCGATGTGTTGATGTGCTTCAAATAGTTTTTGGTTTTGGTTGAAAATCTGTCAGCATGTAAAGTGGGCACCCTCCGTTCTAATCGAGGGGGGAATATATGTCTTCTGATTTTAATGCATTTCTGGCTGAACATGGATAAAACACCAGTGTACAGTGCCGTATACACCTCAACAGAATGGAGTTGCTGAACGGAAGAATAGGTCACTCATGGAGATGGCGAGGTGTATGGTCAAGAGTCAGGCTTTACCTCATAGTTTGTGGCTTGAGGCTGTCATGTGTGCAGCATATGTACTGAACAGGTGTCCCACTAAATCATTGCAGTCTATCACTCCATATGAGGCTTGGCATGACCGCAAGCCATTTGTTGCTCATCTACGTGTTTTTGGTTGTTTGGCATATGCACTAGTGCCTGAACAACATCCCAGAAAATTTGATGATAAGGCACTAAAATGTATTTTTGTTGGGTACAGTTCTGAAAGTAAAGGCTATCGTCTGTATCATCCACAGACTAAATGCATTCTGGTTAGCCGTGATGTTGTGTTTGTGGAAGATGCTATTGAACCATTGCTTTCATGTACTAAGGAGACATCTGTTAGCTCCAAAGACATGTATGATACTTTGATGCCTCTTTTGCTAGGTGGACAGTCTAGTGCTGGTCCTAATGAGGCAACTTCCCAGCCTTTGAAGGTTTCATATGATGATGCAGATCATTCCATTTGTGATGCAGATTTACATGATGCACTTGTTGATGAGAGAGCTGATATTGAGCAGGCAAAAACTATGCCAAAATGGTTGGTGCAGACTTTGCGTGATAGCAAATTAGATGCACCTTTGTCATATCGTACTCGTTCAGGCTCTCATAGTGCCTCCTCAGATTTCTATGTTATGGATGCATCTAGTCTCTGTGATGAGAATGAGCCTGTTTCATTTGATGAAGCACAGAATTCAAAAAATTGGATGGCTGCTATGCAATCTGAATATGATGTTATAATGAAGAATGGTACATGGTCTTTATGTGACTTGCCTCCTGGCAAGAAGGCCATTGGCACTAAGTAGGTATACAATTTGAAGCATAAACCTGATGGTACAGTTGACATGTGTAAGGCTAGGCTTGTTGAAAAGGGTTATGCGCAGGAAAGAGGCGTTGATTTTGATGAGACCTTTGCACCTACATGCCGTATGACTACTGTTCGGAGTATTTGTGCACTTGCAGCCCATCATGGTTGGAATGTACATCAGTTGGACATTAAAACAGCATTTCTGAATGGTGACTTGCATGAAGAAGTGTATGTTTTTCAGCCCCTTGGCTTTGTGCAGAAAGGGCATGAAAACCAGGTGTGCAGGTTAAAAAAGGCATTATATGGTTTAAAGCAAGCACCACGTGCTTGGTATGAGAAGATACATGCCTATCTGGTTGCACATGGTTTTGAGAACAGTCCAACTGAAAGCACCTTATATGTTAAGCGTGCTAATGATGTGCTTCTGATCATTGTTGTCTATGTTGACGACATGCTGCTCACTGGTCCTATTGAGAAGCATATTGCTGATTTCAAGGCTGATGTGCATGCCTCATTCGAGATGTTTGATTTGGGGCATTTGCATCACTATCTGGGCATTCAGTTTATGCAAGTTGATGGTGGAATGGCTTTGTGTCAAACGAAATATATTGACACATTATTGCAGCATTTTGGCCTTGAAGACTGTAAGCCTATTGCCACTCCTATGGAGACAGGTGTACGATTGAGTCTTCATGATGCTGGAGATGCATTTGATGTTGTTCTCTATCAGCATGTTGTTGGATGCTTGATTTACTTATGCATTAGTCGGCCAGATATTCAGTTTGCTGTCTCACAAATGAGCAAGTTTATGCATTGCCCAGGAGTGAAGCATTGGCAGGCGGTTAAGTGCATCTTTCGCTACTTGAGTGGTACTCGGCTACTTGGGTTGTTTTATCCCAAGGGGGGATCACTACCGCTAGATTTGCATGCTTTTTCTGACTCTGATTGGGCTCGTTGCTATGACACTCATGTGTCCACTAGTGGCTTTTGCTTCATGCTTGGTAGCTCATGTATATCTTGGTTGAGAAAGAAGCAGCCTACTGTGGCCACTTCCAGTTGTGAGGTTGAGTATAGGGCAGCTTTCACAGCGACTGTTGAGTGTGTGTGGCTCAGACGCCTTATGGCTGATTTGGGTGTTGGTCAGTCTTCTGCCACCACCATCTTCACTGACAGTCAAAGCGCATTGGCAGTTGGGAGGAACCCTGTGTTCCATGCTTGCACTAAGCACATTGAGGTGCATTATCACTATGTCAGGGAGAGGTTCTCTGCTAGGGAGATCAACTTGGCATATGTGCCCACGCAGGAGAACATTGTAGACCTTTTCACGAAGGCTCTACCTAGGGAGAAGTTTGAAGCTTTCCGCAAAGCTTTGGGCTTACTTCCTTTTGTGGAGTGATTTCCACATAGCTTGGCACTTCCTTATACATGAGTGCCAGCTCCTTGTTCACCGCATCACTCCCAAGGGGGATTTGTTGATACATTTAGGTAGTGATGTGTGTGAAGACACTAGGACCGTCGGGGCACTTTTTTCCCTCTTTAGGAGGTTTTTTTCTGCCGGCTTGTATATACGCCCGTTGCCCTAATGGGCTACTTATCTTTGTACATTCTCTAGTAATACATTCAGTATTGTGTGTTTGTGCTCCAAGCTTCTTCTTCTTCCTTGTGATGTTCGTGTGCTTCCGCAGACGTCTAACTCCAACAACAATTACATCATGCCATTTGGGCTTTTCGAGTTGCTTACAAGACCGCTATAGGCACAACACCTTTCAATCTAGTGTATGGTCAGAATGCAATCTTACCAATTGATTTCTTGATTCCTATTCTTCGAGTAGCTAGAACAAGCAGGAGTTCCTACCAAACAACGATATGAGTGGAGAGTGAAAGTACAGCAAAACCAAATACCTATAGTAAACATCAAGATGTTTTATGTTTTCATTTCAATCTGAAAAAATATATTGTTCATAAAAAGATCAAGTACTATGTTCCTTATACACTCTATGAGTGGGGACACAACACACAGAGTGAACGATCACAACACCAAGCCAAACCATTTCCAATTGTGACACTAATCATTTGAATCAATGGCTTCTTCTAACTCCGAAGCTACACAGGAGGCATCCTTCAATTTTGAAGCCACTCATGAGGTTGAAATACTGGAATTTCCTCTAGAATCGAACACTAAGGCTCGAGAACACTAGTTCTGAGATGATAATCTTGCAAGCAAGCACTTATACCTTATCACTATTAAGATCATGGATAGAGAGCATCAATTCCCAGTGATGACTCAAGATTTTAGAATTGTGCATGAGATGCCAAGGACAGTGGATGTGTGGACACAAGCTGGAATTGAGGCCTACTTGAAACTTCCTATCTACAAACCAGACTTTCAAAGGCATACACAAGTCATGAATATTTTGCATCCAACGCTTGACAAGCCATACATTCCAGAAGCTATGGTATTAGATAGAAATGGAGAATCCTAGACTATTCGATTCACTCATGAGCTAATCAAGACAGCATTTGGTTGGACTAAGGATGGTCTCACGGATCTCAAGGATGAATGCCATGAGGCTAAGAAAAGAACCTTCTTGGACATTAATAGAGTTGACATTGAAGATGAAGTATGACTCGTGCACCAACACTTTTGCTTTCCAAACATGCGTCGATACATAGCTCCACAAAAAATGGTAGTACAATTGTTGCCCCATGCAGTAAAGCAAATTTCTAACCAAGTCAATTTGATCCCTTATGTTCAAGAGCAGATATTCGAAGCCAAAAAGCAATGGGGACAAAAGAAGTTTTTAAATGGAAGCTCTACTTTAACTTTACGTATCTATCAGGCATTAGACATGAGAGAATGTTTGCGACCTATGATATCGACGATCGAAATGTCAAAATATGTAAAGCTTGCCACTGTACCAAAGAAAAGGAAAGGTGTTTCCATAGTGGAGGAAGTTGGCACTAGCTCAAGAACCACCATGATAGGTGCAAAACGAGCTCAAGTGGCAGAGGCATCCAAAACCTTGTAGTCAAAGAGAAATCATGAACTCCCTAAGGTACCTTCAACAGCAGCTCCAGCCATTACAAGAAGGGATCTCTCCACAGCATTAAAAGCCACACATGTTTATGTGAGAGGTCAAGAACAATGCCATCATTACCACCAATCAAGTAAGCAACAAAGACCATTACAGGCAGCCAAGAATGTATCACAAGACAGGTATAAAGAACTCGGGTTGCATTATTCAAGTTCAGAAGATGAATCATCACAAGATCATGATACGCTCAATACGGATATCCACATGGATGATCATGCAGGAGAGGAATGGGCTGAATTGAATCAAGTACAACATCAAGTGGAAAAAGAAAGTGAGAAGAGGGAACAAGTCCAATCTATGACTGAAGAACCACAAGAAAGATGACACACCATCCAATTAAATGAGCACACAAGGATATCTCTCAAAAAGATGTCACCTCCCAAGTCCAAAACAGATGTACATCCCAAGCAAGCACAAGACATAGATGAGGTACAAGAAGGACAAGAACCTACCTTACCAATCTGAGTGGTTGTTGAACCATCACCCTTGGATGTGGTAGTTGATTCACAAAAGTGGCCTCTAAGGAACTGAAAGCACCAGAGACATCAAACACAATTGAGAAGGTTGAGCCAAGAGGACAACTACATATCAAGCAGCCACATCAAGATATAATCCATGTTGCGCAAGGTAGGGACATACGAATGGGTGAAGAACCGCTCATATCACGAACATGGTTGAATGTAGATGTTAACTAGTTGAAGCCAATAGTAAGAAATATGATTGACACAGCCACGACCACCCAAACCCTATTGATGGAGGAAGAAAAATAAAATTCAGAACTATCGGAAGCCCGAAGTCGATTCCAAACCATAAGCGAGGAGCTCTCAAAAATGAATATAAACATTCAAAAAGGACTCACACAAAAAACAGAAGAATTGGCAAAGAGGGATGAAGAATGCAATCATATCCAGGAGGAACACTCATTGCTCAAAGAAAAATTCAAGGTAACTACACTTGTTTCAAAACTTCAAGTTGAAGTAAAGACATTGAAAAAGCAATGGGAAACATACAAAGCAGAAAAAATACAAATGACAAACCAAAGCAAAATATTCGAAAATTAGATTAAAGTGTATATGGATGAAGCTGACAATCTATGTATAAGGAACAAAGAGTTAATGAACTTTATTCTATTAAATCAAACCTTCAAAGGCAATATCACAGAAGAAGCAGGAATACAGGAATTGAAGGCAAAGTTGTTAGAGATGGAAGATCAGGTAAAGCAAGAGCAAAGGAAATAGGCCGAGTTACAAGACAAATATAAATTTGACACCAAAGCATTGGAACTTAAGTGGAAAGAAGCAGTGCAAATATACATGGAGTAATGTAGTGAAGATGTTGATCAAACGAGGATCATTTGTGAAGCGAAGGTGACAGTGGAAGACAAGCTCAAGGCTAGTAAAGTACAACATGATGAAAAAGATAAAATCATAGCAAAGCTCAGGGCATAATTAGAAAAAACAAAGAACTTGGGGGACACCAGTAGTGCAACCATCTAAGATGGCTACTGACAAGACTGAGGTATGCCCTCTTTCTTTCCTAATCATTCATTCACCAATAAGGGAGCCAGGTATAGACAAAGATGATGAACATCCAATGCCATATACTACAGAACTAAGTCAGAAAGAATGGGCACTACTGGTGTCTCGTCTCACTGAAAACTTTGAAAATATAATAGTGAAGGTCATGAAAGGAGCTCAAATCAAAAGCAAAGATCTAGAGAAGATAATGAAACCTTTCAACCTCCCATATGGAATCATGAAAGAACAAACCTGAAGATACATCAAGAAGACCACACGGAAGGATCCGGACATGCAACTCAACTTCAAGGGAACCACTTTTAATTATACTCAACAGGAGTTCGAAGCTGCTGTTCCTGTATGGAGAAGAAAACTTTTGGAGAAAAATCCAACCTTGCGGGTGCACTGGCAAGTGTTGATATATTTTGTAGTGATGTGTGTGAACACTCTAGGACTACTGAGGCACTTTTTTCCCTCTTTAGGAGGTTTTTTTCCCCCGGCTTGTATATATGCCTATTGCCCTAACGGGCTACTTATCTTTGTACATTCTAGTGGTAATACATTCAGCATTGTGTGTTGTGCTCCAAGCTTCTTCTTCTTCCTTGTGTTGTTTGAGTGCTTCCACAGACGTCCAACTCCAACAATTGTTATCAGAGCAGGTCGCTACTTCATCTAAGGCATTGTCTACACCTCTCCGGTTGCTGTCTCAGAATCGCATGAAATTTGATAAGCATACTCAAGGTGTTTCAGAATCAAAACAGCTTCACTATGTGGTGCCAAAATCGTGATCTGAGATCGTTTCGAACTCCAAACACACTATCATAGTGCTTGTGCAACTATTTTGTCTTTTTGTGCCAAAGGTATATACCATTTTTTGTTCGCCAGTATAAGCATCTCAAAGTCTGCTACAGGTTTAGCATAATTTATCTAGGCAATTCTGTTCAACTTTCTCAGATACAGTCAATTTTTTGCATCAAGGTATTTTAGTCCCGGTCATGGCTAAAAGCAGTGATGTATTTCGTATGTTGGCTGTTGAGGATAAGTTGGATGGTTCTAAGTACCCATTATGGGCTTATATGATGCGACATGTATTGGTCACAAAAGTATCATGGAATATTGTGCAGGGTGTTGAAAGATATCCTGTTACACCTGCGAATACAGGTACTGCAAATACAGGTGCTAGAGCTGATTGAGATGGTGTTGAAGATGATGATATTCTACAGATTCTTATTCGTGCTGCTGTTTTGTTGCACCTACTACAGAGCAAATTCGTTGGGATGGTAGAGATGCTCAGGAAAATGCATTGATAGCTTTGTCTCTCAAACATGCCATTATTCCTCACATTCACTCTTGCAGAACAGCTAAGGATGCTTGGGACACACTTACCACATTATAACAGGCTAGGAATGAGGCTCGTGTTGCTTACTTTTGAAAACAATTGGAGAGTGAGCACATGAATGAAGGTGATTCTATGGATAGTTTTCTCACAAAGATCAAGGATTTGAAAGAACAAGTCATCTGAATTTTGCTAGTTAGATGCAAAGCTTTGGCATGCACGCTTTGGTCATCTGAATTTTGCTTCTAGCATTTTATGTCGTGGGCTATGCAAGCTCATAGACTATGAAAGATCTGTAAATTAGTTTTCATGTGTAGTACATGATTCTCATGCTATGTTAGATGCAAAGCTTTGGCATGCATGCTTTGGTCATCTGAATTTTGTTGGTTTACTATGCCTGCAGAAATCTGAAATGGTGTCCTCTTTGCCCAAACTTGAGGCACCCGGTAAACATGTATGTGTGTTGGCGCAAATACCAAGCCTACACACTTGGCTAGATATAAAGACTTTATGTGCAGATACTTGAAGACCCATGAGAACCATTGCTATGGATTCTTTACCTTCTACCACTTGTAAAAGTCTATTTGACTTGGAGGAATATTTGTAGCTACCACTAAACTCGTGGAGTTTATTAGATGGAAAAGCCAAGACTTTATTTGGAGAGAATATCTCTTAGATTAGAGGATCACTTTTTTAGTGAGAGCCAATGGTAAATTCAAATTCAAAATTCAAATGAACCATCTATAAAAGATGGGTGTAAAAACTCGCGGCTAGATCTCTCCGATTCCGAGTTCTTGTTGATTACATTGTAAGAAAGTGAGGCTCACTTCATAGAATACACTACTTATCATCATTGATCATTGATTATCATACCAATGAACATGTACAACATTGTCTTATAATACAATAGATCAATCTTTTCATCTATGGTCTCTCTGTCATAGTTACTCAGAATAGTCATTTTGTTTTACCCATAGCTCAGTCCTTGCTTACCTATTTTCAATGTTCTATAGCTTGTTGGAATCAGCTCTAAGTCCTCTACATGCTCAAAAATTTTGAAGATAATCCATTCAGCAAATTCAAAGAAAAGTGTGTTGAGGTGATCACTGGTCAAACTCTGCAGAGGTCCTAAAAAATCGAGGGTAATGATTTGATTGCCAAATTGATTGCTCTGTGTAGAGTACATCATTTCAAGTGGTTCTACTTGGAATCATTAGCTCATTAACCTAATTTAATATCTCCAAAAGGAATTTTTCTAATTCCTAGTGTACTGGAAGCACTGAGCTTAAAAATCAACAGGTGTGTGAATAAAAATAGAAGGTTTTCATTAATTCTCGAACTTGGAAGTAGTCTATCTTGAATCAATCATTTCTCACATCATTTCCAAAGTACATAGGCACTTGTTTAGTGTCACTGGAAAGCTAAGAGGGCCTACAACTCAACTCTGAAGCAAAAGAGGGCTGGTGTAAAGCAGGGAATAGCAGCACCTACTCATTTCTTGGAGTGTCCATCCATCTTTCCCAACAGTGGTATCAGAGCAAAGCTAAGGTAAAATGGGAGATGGTTTTCCTTCTTTAATTGATAAATTGTACAAGAACAACTACCAAGCATGGTCCTTGAGGATGAAGACATACTTTCAAGGAAGGAGTCTCTATGGATACATCTCAGGAGATGAGGAGATGCCCATTTTCATAAGCAAAGGACAACATATAAGAGAGGAGCATGAAAGACTCAATTCATGGTGTGCCAAGGATGCATTAGCAAGGTCATACTTACTTAACTCAATCTCTGATTTTCTTCTTCCACACATTAGGAACTGTAAGACATCCCAAGAGACTTGGGAAACATTGTCTTCATATTTCTCTTCCAACACAAGGGCTAGGAAGAACCAATTGTGGATTGAGTTTACCACTCAAAGAAAGCAACCCAAGCAAGGCATCTCAGAGTATGTGACCGAAGTCAAGGATGTAGCTAATCAATTGGCAAGCATAGGAGAAGAAATTGAAGAGGAGCAGATTGTAAGACAGTTAATCAATGGTATTAAAGCAAATGACAAGTGGGAAAGCTTCACAACTGCCATGGACTTGTACATGGACATGCAGATTCCAGACCTTACCACACTCATGGGGAAACTCTTCACCCATGAAGCCAAGCTCAACAACAATGGAGATTCATCAAGAGGTAATATCTCTTCTGCCCTATACACAGATAAAAACAAGTCTAAAGAGAAAGGAAAAAACAAGAAGATTGAGGATGAAGGAGCTACCTCCCAAGCCAACTATGCAGGGAGAGGTAGAAGCTCAAGAGGAAGGGGCAGAGGAGGTAAGCAAGGTAGGGGGAGACCTTATAACTCCTCATCATGTAATATTTGTGGATTGTCAAATCATACTACAGATGAGTGTGGCAGGAACTTCAAGAATCAGAGAGGTAGAGGATTTCAAAGAGGTGGATATACACAATCAAGAGGAAGATTCAATCACCATCAAGGCTACAATAACAACTACAACAACAACTACAATAACAACTACCAAGGAGGCTACAAATCAAGGAAAAATTACAACAACTATAGAGAGGAGCAAGAGGATTCTCTTCTCATTATGAATATGACTTCAAAACCAGGTATAAATGATGACCATCTCTTCCACAGTGACTCAGGATGTTCAAACCATGTGGCAGGCAATGTAGCTCTTCTCTCTGACCTTGAGGAACCAAAGGGTAAGCATCAGGTACAAACAGGTGATAACACCAAGTACTCAGTGATCAAGGTAGGAAATGTTAAGACCTCTGATGGAAAGAGGAATCTGTTGAGCAGGGTTCTATATGTACCTACAATTACCAAGAACTTGATGAGTGTTGGACAGATTGTGCAAAAGGGTTTGAAGGTCAGGTTCAACAAATATGGAGCATTTGTGGAGGATCCCCAACATGGATTCAAGAGAATTTCCAAAAGAGAAAAGACAGGTAGATTATTCACTTTTGAACTTGAAGATACAAGGAATATTGCACTTTATAGTTACAAAGACCAAACACTATCAAAGCTTGAAATTTGGCATAAGAGATTAGGGCATATTAGTGAGAGAACTTTAAAGCAAATATGGAGAGATCAATGTGTGCTTGGGGTACCTAATGTATCCAAGCAACACATGATCTATAAATGTGGTGCTTGTCAGTTTGGAAAATCTCACAGGTTACCCTTCTCAAGGAAAGGCTACATGCATGAGGACTACCTAGAGCTTGTCCATACAGATGCATGGGGACGAAATAAGGATCCCTCAATTTCTAGATCAAGGTATTATGTATCTTTCATTGATGATTTCAGTAGGTGGACTATCTTATATTTTATGAAGCACAAAGATGAAGTATTCAGTTGCTTTAAAAAGTATCTTGCACTTGTTGAGAACCAAACAGGAAGAAGTCTAAAGAGACCAAGGTTAGATGGAGGAGGTGAGTACTTCTCAAATGATTTTGATGCATTCTTGCACGATAGAGGAATCAAGAGAGAAATCACAACAAGGTATACCCCTGAGCAAAATGGGATGGCAGAGAGGAGAAATAGACTAATTGTTGAAACAATCAGGTCAATGTTAAATGAGATAAATTACTTAATTACTTGTGGTTAGAGAGTGTATCTACTACCACTTATCTTATAAACAGGTTGCCATCTAAATCTCTTGATGGGATGACCCCATATGAAGCATGGCATGGTAGAAGACCTTCACTTGATCATTGCAGGATCTTTGGATGTGTTGCTTATGTGCACATACCATCTCAAATCAGAGGTAAGCTAGACCCTAAGGCAGAGAAGTGCATCTTCATAGGGTATGACTTGAATCAGAAAGGGTACAAGTTCTATAATCCTTCCAACAAAGGATTTATGGTCAGTAAATATGTTGTCTTTGATGAGAATGACTCTTGGTTTGAAAGTGAATGTAGGAAAGTAAAGCTACCTTATGACTTGGAAGAGGAATTTCCAAGCCTCACCAAGGAGGAACCAAATCAGATTGAAGACATCAACTCAGATGATGAGGACATCATCAACTTAGAAGAATTCAAGGCATAGAAGTCCAAAGGCAAAGTCAAGATGAAGAAATTGGAAGATATACTTGAATGATCCAACCAAGCAATCAAAAGATCACAAAGGGAGAGCAAGAAGCCAATCAGATATGGGTATGATACTTCCTTAGTTACTAAGCATTCTGTTTATCTTGCAAAAGACTTGTCATTTGAAGAGTCATCATCATATGAAGAGGCAAAGATCAAGGCAGAATGGAAGGAATCTATGGATGAGGAAATTGAAGCACTCAAGGAGAATGATACTTGGGAACTAGTGCCAAAGAAGGACTCTATGAAGGTAATTGGTTCTAGATGGATCTACAAGATCAAGAGGAATTTTGATGGATCAATAAGCAGGTACAAAGCTAGACTTATGGATAAGGGTTTTGCATAAACCCAAGGAGTTGATTATGAAGAAACCTTCTCACCTGTGGCAAAAATGCCAACCATCAGGGTATTGGTAAGTGTGGCTGCATCAAAGAATTGGAACATGTACCAATTGGGTGTAAAAAATGCATTTCTTAATGGCTGGATTTCAGAGGAGGTGTACATCTCTCAACCTCCTAGCTATGAGGATCCAAGCAAGGTAACATATGTGTGTAAATTGAACAAAGCTCTTTATGGATTGAAGCAAGCACCTAGGGCATGGAGCCATAGGTTGACTACATATCTTCAGGATCAAGGATTCATCATGAATAAAGTAGATACTTCTCTGTTATTTAAGAGGAGTAATTCAGAGGTAATATACCTATGTGTATATGTTGATGATATCATACTCACGAGTAATGATGCCAATGGCATCAAGCAGATTAAGAATCAAATCATGTAGGAGTTCAAAATCAGTGATCTAGGATCACTAAAGTATTTTCTTGGACTTGAGTTAGTCTATACTAACTCTGGAATTTATATTACTCAAAGGAAGTATAAACAGGACATGTTAAAGAAGTTTCATTTGCAGGATGCAAAGGCAACAAACAGTCCAATGGAAGTTAATCAAAAATTTAGTGCTCATGAAGTTGATGTGCTTGATAATATTGCAGGTTACCAAAGCATAGTGGGAAGCTTGAACTATGCTACATTGACAAGGATTGATATTGCTTATGGAGTAAGTGTCTTAAGTCAATTCATGCAAAAACCTAGGGCACCTCACTTGGAGGCTGCAAAGAGGATTTTGAAGTACCTTAAGGGCACTCAAAATCAAGGATTATACTTTCCTTATACCTCATATTTGGACATCAAGATATATTCAGATGAAGATTGGGTAGGTTGCAAAGATGACAGAAGGAGTACCTCAGGTTACCTATCTTTTGCAACTAACAAACCTATATCATAGTCTTCAAAGAAGCAACCTACTGTTGCTTTATCTTCTACAGAGGCAGAGTATAGAGAATTGGCCAATGCTACTCAAGAGGCCATATGGATCATATTATTATATATAGATTTGGGTTTGCATACTACATCTCAAATGATTTTTGGAGATAATACAAGCTCACTACATCTTGCAGCAAATCCTATCTATCATGCTAGGACCAAGCATATAGAGGTCCACTATCATTATGTGAGGGAGAAGCTATTGAGCAAGGAAATTCAGTTAGCATATGTATCAACTAATATGCAATGTGCATATTTATTAACCAAGGCACTTGATGGTACAAAACTTTGCAGGTTTAAGTCTATGATTGGATTGTAGGACATTCAAGAGGAGTGAATAAGAATACCAAGCCAAGATGTTTGGCTTGAGGGGGAGTTGTTGGTGCAAATACCAATCCTGCACACTTGGCTAGATATAAAGACTTTATGTGCAGATACTTGAAGACCCATGAGAACCATTGCTATGGATTCTTTACCTTCTACCACTTGTAAAAGTCTATTTGACTCGGAAGAATATTTGTAGCTACCACTAAACTCCTGGAGTTTGTTCGATGGAAAAGCCACGACTTTATTTGGAGAGAATATCTCCTAGATTAGAGGATCACTTTTTTAGTGAGAGCCAATGGTAAATCCAAATTCAAAATTCAAATGAACCATCTATAAAAGATGGGTGTAAAAACTCGTGGCTAGATCTCTCCAATTCTGAGTTCTTGTTGATTACATTTTAAGAAAGTGAGGCTCACTTTATAGCCTACACTACACATCATCATTGAGCATTGATTATCATGCCAATGAACATGTACAACATTGTCTTATAATATAATAGATCAATCTTTTCATATATGGTCTCTCTGTCATAGTTAGTCAGAACAGTCATTTTTGTTTTGCTCATAGCTCAGTCATTTCTTCACCGTTTTCAATGTTCTATATCTTGTTGCAATCAGCTTTAAGTCCTCAATATGCTCACAAATTTTGAAGATAATCCATTTAGCAGATTCAGAGAAAAGTTCATCGAGGTGATCATTGGTCAAACTCTACAGAGGTCCTAAAAAATCGAGGGTAATGATTTGATTGCTAAATTGATTGCTCTGTGTATAGTATATCATTTCAAGTGATTTCACTTGGAATCATTAGCTCATTAACCTAATTTAATATCACCAAAAGGAATTTTTCTAATTGCTACTATACTAGAAGCATTGAGCTTAACAAGCAGTAGGTGTGTGAACAAAAATAGAAGGTTTTCATTGATTCTTGAACTTGGAAGTAGTCCGTCTTGAATCAATCATTTCTCACATCATTTCCAAATTACATGTTGGTGCATGTCAATCATCAATTGAAGGTTTATGAAGAAATGAAGTCAAGAAATCAAGAAGAGAACAAATTCAGAAGTTTGAAGGAAGGACATACTCAGAAATCCAAAGCTATGTACACATATGTACATTAGTTCAGATATAGGTTACTCACACTTTTGATTAGTCATAAGCTTGTACATATTTGCCTATAAATGTTTTGAAAAAGTCGGGGCATAAAAGAATAGAGAATAGGAAGAGAGAAATCAGTTGTAGAAAGTGTCATTGGACACATGAAAGTTAGTTGAAGTTATATCTTCAATGTAGTTGTAACTTTTCTGAAAAATCAAGAAAATCTTGCGCCCGATGTTTTGCTGTCTGCTACTTCTATAGTTAATCTTTTGAGAAATCCTTCTGAACATATCTAAGTCCATAGTTAATCTATCTATGGCTAGAATTTGAGAGTCTAATTGTCATCAGGTTAAGAGAATTTTGCATAGGAACATTCATATGTGATGATGTTCTGAGAGTCGACAAAACTGGCGCAGATTTCATGTTCAGAGAAATGAACATTGCTCAGTACACAGTGTAAAGTTTTACACAAGTGAGGACTCAAAATCTAAGTTGAAAGGTAAGCCATCTATGGCTAAAAGATCTTGATCAAACGGGTTCGACATTGGGAGAACTATAGCTAAGAAGTTACAGGTGTCAAAGTCGCTACTGCAGAGAAGGTGTTCTACACATAGGTAAATTGTTTGTATGATTTCTCAGAGTATATTGAATCATTTGCAGAGATTTAAGTTGGAGAAGGTGCACAACCTTAAGGCGAAGCATTGTGCAAAGTTTTATTAAAAACTTTACAGAATTGATTACTCAATGAGTGATTAATCTGCAACAGACTTTTCAGAGAAGTGATTTCTTCACAGTTAGTCAACTTCTTGGTAATGTGTTAGTGGATTTCCAAAATTATGTGGAGTCGAAAGTTATTCTTGGTCTAGAGGTGTTCTAATACCAAGGATAGCTTGTTCTTTTGGAGATTAACACTCTCCATCAGTGGTATCAGAGCAGGTTGTGTCAAAATTAAGGAAAGGAAGACTCCGATTGTTGCAGACATACAAGTTCTACATTTCGAAGGTTCAGAAGGAAAAAGTGTTGAAGAAAGATTGAAGGGAGACACACAAAGATTATCAAAAGAATCAGAAGAAGCAATACTCGAAGTTAAGGTACATTTATTCCTTGTAAAGTCTAAAGTTTTGAGACTACAGGTGAAGCAAGGATGGGAGATAGTCTCCAAATTGAAAAGTTGGATAGAGAGAACTATCCAGCTTGGTCTATGAGAATGGAAGCTCATCTGATGAGCAAAGATTTGATAGCATACATTACAGGTGAAGAAGAGAAGCCTCAGTTCAGAGATCCTAGTGTTCCAACTAGGGAAGAATTGTCAGATCTAAAGAATTGGATGAAGAAGGATGCTCAAGCAAGGAGCATAATCTACATGGCAGTCAATGACTATTTGCTTCCTCACATTAGAGGACTTGAAAGTGCAAGTGACATTTGGAATGCTTTGGAAGAGCATTTCCAAAACACAACCAAATCAAGGAAGGCTTCACTATGGGCAGAATTTACTACTTTCAAAAAGAAGGCCTCACAATCAATCTCTGATTATGTGACAAAGATGAAGGACATTGCAGATTCTCTAGGTGCAGTGGATGAAGATATTGAAGAAGATAAATTGGTAAGACAAATTCTCACAGGGCTAAGAGGAGATGAGAAGTGGAAGCCTTTTATTTATCTACAGAACTTTCATTAGATCACTTTACTCCTGATTTGAATCAATTGTTAGGTCATATGCTAACTTTTGAGAATGATATCAAAGGAGATGTTGATAAGAGTGCAGGTCATGCAATGTACTCTAAAGACAAGAAAAAAGCTAACAAAGGAAAGCAACAATCAGGTGAAGAAGAAGGTACTTCAAACCAAGCAAATTTCATAAGAGGAAAAGGAAATGGCAGAAGTAGAGGAAGAGGCAGAAACAACAAAGATAATGCAAGAGCTTGTTGGATATGTGGTAAGACCAATCATCTATCTCATGATTGTTGGCACAATAATCAGAACAATGGTAATTATCAGAACTTTAATCAAAGAGCAAGAGGTGGTAGATTTCAAAGAGGAAACTTCAGAGGTAGAGGTGGTAGGAATTCTTTTGGAAGAGGTGGAGGAAGAAGCTTCCAAAATCAATCCTATAATAACACCTACTACAACTATGCATCAGATCAGAAGGAGGATTCGACTCTCATTATGAATGCAACATATGAAACCTCACATGAGGACATGAGAGTGTTCTACATTGATTCAGGATGTAGTAATCATTTAAGTGGAAATATTGCTTTGATGACTGATCTAGATCATAATGCAATTAACCATACAGTTCAGACAGGTGATAATACAAAGCATAAGGTAAAGTCAATTGGTTCAGTCAAGGCTAAAGATGGGAGCACTCTTCTGAGTAAGGTTCTTTATGTTCCCACAATTCCAAAGAATTTGATAAGTGTAGGTCAAATTGTGGAAAAAGGATATGAGGTAAGATTCACCAATGATGGAGTCTATGTTGAAGACCCTAGTCAAGGGTATAAACAGGTTGTTACAGGAAAGAAAGAAGGAAGGCTCTTCACATTGAAGGTACAAGGAAATGTTGGACATGCTATGTTCACATATGGAGAGCAGAAGGTGTCAGAATTGGATCTTTGGCACAAAAGACTTGGACACTTCAATGAAAGAGGTATCAAAGACATGATTAATAATGATTCAGTGCTTGGGTTGCCTAACATTGCAGGTCAACACATGACATACAGATGTGAGGCATGTCAATTAGGTAAGGCTCATAAGCAATCCTATTCCAAGCATGGGTTTATGTATTCAGAAAGACTTGATGATTGCCTGCTTATTTTTGCAGAAGGGTTGAGTTTATCTTCTTTGGGTCTTTGTGTATTATGCTTACCCTTTCCTTTCCTTGGCTTCTTTGTTGAGACCTTTTGCATGGTGGGGAGTACAGGCCTTTGTACGTGTAAGAGCTTCTTGGGTACCCACATCTGTAATCGTCCTTGTTGAGCTGTAGCTAATTTTTTTGGCACCCAAATTTGTACCTGATTGTGGTCGACCTTCTTTGATAGCTTCGGTACCCAAATTTGTTGGATTCTTCGTGCTTGAGCCTGTTGTAGGTGCTTGGTCCTTCTTTTTTCATGGTCGATCTGGTTGGGTGGGAATCTTTGAGGCAACGTCGATGGTTGCACTCCTTTCTTTACCCAGATCTGCTTCATGCCCATAACTTCTTTCTTCTTGAAGGCTCTTTGTCTATTTGATAGACTGGCTATCTTGCACTGTTTTGTTTGCTTCTGAGGTTGGACTAATGTGGATGCTTTACTCTTTGAAAAAGATGAAGGTTCTTCTTGCCTTTGCGACTGTCCTTCCAGGATCGTGTCTGTCTGGATCATAGATCTTTCGACATTTACAACATCTTGTTCGAGAAGATTAGCCTTAGAGGAAAGAAGAGATCGTGTGGTGTCTTGGTCAGTGGCCGTGCAATTCTCCAATTCTACTGTAATGCATTGTTCATGTGCCCAAACATGAAGAAGTTGACTTCTTAGATTCAAGTTGACAGCATGGTCGTAAATCCAATCTTGACCCAAGACAAGTGGTTCTGTGAGGTCCTCATCATGACACACTAGCATTTTGACTTTTATTGGAACATCTTGAAGGTAGATGGGAAGTTCCACCTCTCCCAAACAAGGGGTTTCCACGCCTCCTAAACCTATGAGATAGGCTTCTATGGGCTCGATGTTCAATTGCAGGTCTTGGCAGTATGAAAGTCTAACTGCACTAGTTGCTGCTCCTGAGTCAACCAATGCTCTCACAGTCCTTACACTCTTTCCTTGTCCTACTTCTATGGTCACAAAGGGACGTCGATCAATTATTTGAGAAGTAGTTATGCCCGATTTTTGGCACATGTCCATGTGATATTTTGGAGCTTTTGTGTTGACATCTAGGCCTAGCCACCGTAGCTTATTTCTTCTGATGCGCTCTCTCGCCTCTGCTTGTGCTTCTTCTCTAACCCTTAACTCCTCTTCTTTTCGCTTCTTAGCAATGTTGAGTCTCATGAGCATTTCCTCTGTAAGAGGTTCTTGATATAACTTGACTCGGCATCCACTAATATAGTTTGGTAGGATATCACCTTCTAAAGTAGCCAATTGAACTGCGCCGCTAGTGGAGAGTCTATTAATGATCATGGGTCCATATCCTCGTTTCTCCAATTTGCGGGCATGTTGCTTTAGCGTATAAACCAGCACTAGATCTCCTTCCTTCAATCCTTTATCCTTTACATGGGCATCAAAGTATGCCTTTTGCCTTTTCTTTGCAGCATAAATGCCTGCTGCTGCCCGTAGCCTCGTCTCACCTAAGCGTTCTAGATCAAAGATCCTGGAGGACAACTCGTGTCCATTCCACTCATGCTCTTGTGCTACTTTCAAGGCTGGGATTAGGAAGTCCAATGGTAGCACGACATTCTGTCCAAAGACCATCTGAAATGGGGTAGCATTGAGTACCGTTTTGTAGGCAACTCGGTATGTAGCATGATGAAGCTGTTTGTCCCAATCAGAGCGTTTATTATTCACCAGTTTTGTTAATACGTTACATAGGATCTTATTCGTGCTCTCGGCCTGTCCGTTGGCTTGTGGGTGATAAGGGGCAGACTTCTTGTGTATCACCATGAATTCTTGAAGGAGATGTTCAATGACCTCATTCAAGAAGTGCGTACCTCTATCACTAACGAACTCTATTGGTAACCCATATCTAGTGAACACATTTTCGAATAAGAACTTAGCCGTCGTTTGAGCATCATTCTTTGTCGTGGCTTTTACTTCCACCCACTTTGTAAGGTAATCTGTGGCTACAATAATGTATTCTGCATGGGAGTTTCTAGTTGGGGGGTTAATAGGACCAACAAAGTCTATGCCCCACTTCGAGAATGCGCGCCCTCCCATCATTGGCCTTAAAGGCATCTCATCTTTTCGTGTCGGATATTGGGCACATTGGCATGTGTCACATTTCTTCACATAAGTATGTGCATCCATATGAAGAGTGGGCCCCCAAAGTCGTGAGAATAGAATGGTCTTAATTACTCTGTCAGGCCCAAAGTGTCCACCTGTAGCACCACTGTGTGCAGTTTCTAAGACTTTCAAATAGTCTGATTCATGAACGCACAGTCTAAGGTAACCATCCTTGCCTCTTCGATATAGGTTGTCTCCTACTAAGGCATAGTCTTGAGCCTCTTGCTCCATGCTCCATTTTCTTGCAAGACTAGCCTGATTGGGTAATGTTCCCGATCTCATGAACTCAACCAATGGAGCACTCCAATCTGGAATTAATGACACATGATAAAGAGTGGCATGCTCCACTGGGGGTCTCTTCTGACACACTGGACAATTCTGGATCCACTCCTGTATTTCTTTGTCCATGCTAGGCCAATACACTCCTAAACGTTTTAGATTCTGCACTGTTCGTTGTTTAGGGTAGTGATTTCCTAGCAGTCCCTCATGGGCTTGTTGCAACCAACTAGTATGTTCATCGTCCTCGACACAACAAGCTAATACGCCCTCGGTATCTTGCTTGTACACACTTCCTGCCAATATTTGATACTTTTGTGATTTTACAATTTCTTCTTTGCTTGTCTTCACATTTTTATTTGCAGGTCCGAAGGTTAGGACTGGTACCAACTTATTTGCCCATTTAGGAATAACTTCTAAATTGAACAGATAAGCATCGGGCAATTCATCAGACACTCCTTGCGGTGGCTCTCCTGAAGTGATGCGAGAAAGATGGTCTGCCCTAAGATGGGTTCTACCTTTCCTGACAACAACTTCAAAGTCGTATTCCATTAGTAAGAGGAACCATCTCACTAAGCGGCCTGTATTGCAAGGTTTATTGACCAAATATAGTAAAGCTTGATGATCAGTGAAAAATTTGAACTTATTGGCCAATAAATAGTGTCTAAACTTCTTCACAGCATATACCATGCCTAAGCCTTCTCTCTCCGTTGTGGTATAATTTCGTTCAGCTGCATTTAACTGCCTACTAGCGTATGCTATCGGCAAATCTAGGTTTCCTTCACCTGTGGGTTGTGCTAGCACACATCCTATTGCATGATTGGAAGCATCTACATGGACATGAAAGGGTTTGCTCCAATCCGGAGTAGTCAATATTGGTGCAGTGCACAAACGTCTTTTCAGCTCGTTGAAGGACTTCTCGCATTCCTCGTTCCACTCAAAATTTGTTAACAGGCCATAAAGAGGTTTGGCTATGATGGCATACATGTGGATAAACCTACGGTAATATCCACAATGGCCCATAAAGGCTTGTACCTCTTTAACATTCCTTGGCCTGGGCAGCTCTGCTATTGCTCTTACTTTGTCCTCATCTGTTGAAATTCCATTCTTAGAGACAATGTGACCTAAGATTTTACCTTGTCGTACCATGAACACACACTTCTCTGGGTTCAGACAAACTCGATAATCTCTACACTTGTTGAAGATTTGTCTGAGCTCAGGGATGTGGTAACTTCTTTCTTGGGAATGAGCGCATAAATCATCCACATATACTTCTAAGCTCTTCCGCAAGAACTCTTTGAAGACATGACACATGAGCCTTTGGAATGTTGCAGGTGCATTGGTGAGCCCAAATGGCATCACACGAAATGCAAAGATTCCCCATTCTGTGGCAAATGCCGTTTTGTGTTGATCTTCGGGGGCAATGGCTACTTGGTTGTAACCTGAAAATCCATCAAGGAAGCTATAAACTTCCTTGCCTGCAACACGCTCCAATAGATGTTCGGTGATTGGAAGTGGATAACTATCTCTGATTGTAGCGGCATTAACTTTTTTAAGGTTAATGCACACTCGCAATTTCCCATTCTTCTTTGGCACCACCACAATGGGGGACACCCATTCAGTGTGCTCAATCTCATAGATGAATCCAGCCTCAATCAGCCTGTCAATTTCCTCCTTTATTTTGGCTGCATAATTGTCATTATATGTGTAGGGCTTTTGTTTGGTGGGCTTGGCATCAGCGGTCATCGGAATCGTATGAGAGCAAATCTTTGGATCTACTCCTTTCAAGTCTCTATAGTGCCATGCAAACACATCCCTATATTCCCTTAATAGAGCTACAAGCTCTGCTTCTTCTTTTGCATTTAGGTCATCTCCTATGTACGTACATCGTTCTTCGTTCCCTTCAATGGTCACTACAATTTTTTTGGTCCTTTCTTTATTGTCATATGTTTCTCCTATAATGGCCTCTCTCTTAGGCATCCGTACCAAAATTTTTCGGTCTTCCACTTCATATTTCTTGAAATTTTCTGGTACTTCAAACAATGATTCTTCCTCTTCTTGTTTCACCGCTTTTCTTTTCTTTTTCTTTTGACCTCCTTCACTTCCTTCCTTTGAATTTATCGTTTTAATACTCGTGAGGGGTTCTTCTTCTTTTTGGGTTAACACTCCTATGTCTTCTAAATAGTGTTCCTCTGAGTCAAAGTAAGTATCCATCACAATGGATTCTAGATCATCGTCATTCTCTTCTTCTTCTATGAACTCACTAGGATCACACTCTTCCAACAGGGGCTGACACATGAACACTGAGATATCATAACCCTCCTCATCACAATGAGGTGTCCATTGTTCTTCGTTGACCGCAATGTCCATGGTAGCTAAGATTTCTGCCCAGCCATGAGGCTCAAATTCTTCATCTGGAAAAATCATCGGTGTATAGGCTGGGTCTTTTATTGGTCTATCTCCTGGGGGAGTTCCTTCTTCTCTCGCTTTTAGGCGCTTTTCCTCTTCCTCTGCGACCTTGCACATCCACAAGTGAGTATCTTCATGCAGCCAAGATGGATCAGGTGAACTTCCAGAATGCACAGAGATTGAATCTTCTTTTGCTTTGTGGATAGGATTCCATTGTAGGGGTGGTACATCTCTGAAGGTGTAATCCTTCAGATTGACCTCGGTTGTGACCCCTAAGTGTTGTAAGTACAAAGAGTTGGTTCCCCAATCCTGTACTATTTGCAATTGTCGTAGGAAGGGTCTTCCTAGGATCATCTCATAGACATTATTTTTCTCAAAGTCACATATAGCAAATGTATGTTCAAACTCTACACCACAAGTGGTTAGAGTTATCCCTTCAAGCAATCCTAGAGGTCTTTCAAAATGACCATCTGCCATTTGAAGTTTCATTCTCGTTGGTCTTAATGTGGGTTTGCCCCATCGCTTCCACAAGGAGGTGGTCGCAATAGCAACACCAGCACCCGAATCTACAATTGCTTTGGTTGTGTAACCTTGATAGGTGATCGGAAGATAAGTGTTACCTTCTTCACCTTCGCTCATGTCTCCAATCTTGTCGAGAGGTATCTCTGGAACTTTTTGCTTAGAGCCTACTTTTGGCATATTGGATTCAAGTTCTGGAACCTGATCCTTCACATGATTCCAGAGCTCAGGTTTTGCTTTGAGCAGCTCTTCCACAGTGAGATGACATTGAACCTTGGTGTTCTTCACAACATCAGTGTTTCTTGGAATCACTGAGTCTTCATTTCTTACCAATATTGTGGGAGCTCTGATCAGGAGAGATTCAGATTCCCATGGGCCTGTGAAATGAGGCAACTCTTGTAAGGAATTAGATTCAAAATCTAATCTCTCATCTTCTTGTTGCTCTGCTTGGTCTCCATAGATAGACGGAATGTCTTGGGGAAATTGATCATGAAGATCATCAATCTCAGGAATAGGAGGGGAATTACCCTTCTCCTTGGCCCATTTCTCTTCCTGTATTTCCCGCAAGAACTCTTGAGAGTACTGTTGAATTAAAGGAGGTATTCCAGCATCCGTGGAATTAGGAACATAAGCTCCCATTGGTGGTGAGCTTCCTCTTTCAATAACTGGTTGAGCCTGTGGAGGTAAAGAAACTTGTGGTTTGTTTACCAACTGCTCTAATCTTTCTAGTAAGCCTTGGAAATGCAAATCCGGTTTGACAGAGTTTGTCTGATTGAACTTTTGACTAGTCTCAAGTATAGCTTGAGCTTGTTCTACCATTTTCATGCACATTTTCATCCGTTCAATCTCTAAATCTGCTCTAGGGTAACTCTTGTCTAGGTTTGCAGCTGTTGGCCCTTCTTGAAGACGAGCCTGGTAGGCCTTGAACATCATGTCCAAGCCTTCTGGGGTTGGATCTGCAAGAACAGACCCTGGTTGTGGGTTATTTACAATGGGTGGTGGGGTGGAATGAGGCGAAGTGGATGGAGCATCAGCATGCGAGGGGCTTTGAGATGCAATGTCTTCTATTTTTGTTTTGGTATCCCTTAGGCTTTCTTCTAGCTCGGATAGCTTTTTGTTCCACTTGCGATTAGCCTTCTCTCTGGTATCCTTCCATGTTCTTGGTTTCCTCTTACTAGGTTCTCCTGACTCACTTGACTCCGATTGCTCAGATGGTTTTGCTTGTTGCGCAGCCTGTGCCCTAGTAACTGCCTGTACAGGAGCCACATTACTGCTACTTGAACTTGAATCTGCCACTAAGCCTACCACGTTGATGGGTGTGACCTTGGGTGCACTAGAGGGATTCCTGGGACACTCTCTAGGAAGATGTTCCTTGCCGCACTCAGGACAAAAGCCTTGTATCGTAATGTTTTGCCCTTGTTCCAGAGCTGGTTGGTGGGGGCATTCACGAATGAAATGGTCGCCCTGACACCTAAAGCATGGTCCTCTAGGGGCTTGTGGTCTTACTTGTCTCAATTGGGGCCTAGGATTTGGATTCGTATACATGACGTTGGAGTATTTTAGCTCCCAATTTTGTTCCATAGGTGGTGTCTCATATTGATACTGAGAAGCCTCGCTTTGCTCAGGTGACTCTATATAATAAGCATGTGGACTATCTTCATGGAAGTAGTCTGAACCATGAGCGTGAGAATCATTTTCTGAGACCCATGGGGTTAGTGGCACCAATGCTCTATTAGGGTTCTCCTCCGCCGTCGTATATTTAACTGGGATCACATTGGCAGGAGCTGGCGGTTGGTTTCCTAGGACTGGTTGTGGCCTATAATATGGCTGTTGGTACTGATTCTGATACCTACCCTGCTGGTAAGGTTGCTGATAATTTTGTCTAACAGCCTGCCTGTTATAGGGACAATCTTGGGTCGTGTGATTTGTATATTTCCTCTCAATGGTGCAATATAGAGCATTAGGGTTTCCTTGGGGTTGAGTCGTTAACGGGCAAACATTAGCCATGTGATCTCCTCCACATGTATAACATCGCTTCACTGAAGTGACCCTTGGCATTTGTCTATTTCGAACTCCTAGCTTTTTGGCCACTTGCTCAGCTATCTCATCTATCTCAGTGGAGGTTCTAGAGGTATTACTTGTAGAACTATCAGAGTCCTTATAGAGTTTGGATAGTCCTAACTCCTCACCCAAGTTGTCTTCTATGTCAATGCATATCCGTACACACTCTTCTATGGATCTAGGCTCTTTCAAGTATACGTATGACCTTAATTTTGTGCTCAATAGGCCATCTAAAAATAGTGCCACCTGTTTGGCTGATGTGGGTAATTCTGGTACAGGGCATCTTTCCAGGTACTGCCTAAATCTTCTTCCTGCAAGTCGCACTGTTTCTTGGGGTGTCTGCTTGAAGCTGTGGATCAAGGATGATGTGTTATGTCTGATACCACTCTTGGAAAATTCCACAATGAATTCTTCTAGCAGCTGACCTATCTCTCTATAGTTGCGACTGTTTAGAGGTTGGAACCAAGCTAAGGCAGTACCCTTAAGAGTCAAACCAAATGCCTCGAACTGGGTGAATAAGTCTTCAACCTGTTCAGCCCTTAGCACTTGTTTGAACTCCGCCACATGATCATAAGGATCTCCAAGTCCATCAAAGTAGTTCTTCATTGTCTTAACCACTTGAGAGGGTCTAAGGGTTCTTGAGTGCTCTCGTGGTCTAGGCAATGGGAAATCATGATCATCTCTTTGATGCCTATAAACTCTATGTCTCTCCCTTTCAGGTCTTTCTGTTCCATATCCTGATCTGTCTCTGCCTACAGTGTCTGCAAAGCTTACCTCCGGTCTCTCTCTAGTTCTTTCCCTCTGGGTTTCATGAGCCTTGGATGATCCGGCTCCTTGGAGACCCTGGGAAACATTAGATCTTGGTGGAGGGAAAATTGATTCACCTTGCCAAGTGTAAGCATGTCTGTCATGATCTGATACCAAGAATAATTTTTGAGATGTGTGATCTAGATAGACCACTTTCCCTGGTGTCTCTGGGTCCTTGAATTCATAGATGGTGACTACTGGGCTGGGTTGATCTGGCCTAAATCTCCAAAAGGCTTCCTCCGTTTCTCTATTCACGAATAATTCTATGCTTTTATTATCTTGAGGAATCCATTCTAGAGTGAGCACTCTGGTTAAGACTGACTTACCTCTAGGGGTCTTGGGTTCTCCTCCTAGGTCTCCTTGCTCTAGGTCTCCTATCTCATTCTCAGGAATGATATTTCCAAACTCATATGTCCTATCTGGTAAGTTGGTAACCACATACATGGTTCCTTCCTTATCAATGTAAGCACCCTCTTCAAACTTGACCACTGGGTGTTCAAGTCCAAAGGGTTGGTCAGGATTCTTGAGTTGAACCACTGATCGTCTTAGACCATCCTCATAGATGCGAGCACCTAATTGGTTGGTCCTGATATACTCCAATTGGGTCTTATAAGGACCTTCTGGTGTCTGTAAATAGGCAGTGCCTGAGCTACGTGTGGGTCTTTCCATGCTAAAAGACATTTCCGAGTCACTGGTGTCTGAACTTCGTGTGTAAGGATAACCACTAAGCTGTTGAGCCCAAGACTTGGCTGTATGGTTGACACTAGCCTCGGATGACCTAATGCTTTGTCTATCCTTGCCTAAGTGTCTGCCAGATCTCAGGTTCATAAGCCTTGGCTTCTAGTCCCAAAGTTCTCTTCTATTGCTCAAAATCCTTTGGAACACCTTGGTTTTCTAATTTCCTTGAGGGTCAACTTCAAAATACCCTATCTAATAATCCTGGTATTAATTTAACCATAACCAGTTGATGTTTTGGTTGTACTCCCCACGAGCTTTCCAACAAAACCAAAATCACAGCAAACGGATTTCGTATGAGAAAGTTATGCCAGTTCAGGGTTCTAGGGTTTAAAACAGGGAAACAGGGCCTCTCAGGAAATGCTTCAGATCAGGCGATACACGACATTTGTAGGACACGATACTTGATACTTCTGGAACTCAATACACGATACTTGGTATGTATCGCGATACTTGAAGTAGCGATACACGATCTTCAACAAGTATCGTGAGCAAACTCCACGATACACGATCTTTGATAGGTATCGCGATCGCTGTATAACGATACACGATACTTGACTATCACGATACTCAGGCAAAACGATACTTAACTCAAGACGATACTCGATATTTGGAAGAAAACGATACACGATCTCTGACTTAGGCGATACCCGATCTCTGATAAATATCGCGATCTCTGATAAACGATACCGATCTTCGACCGAAACAATACCGATCTCTCATGCAGACGATACACGACCTATGAACCAAACGATACACGATCGCTGGTGAATATCGCGATCTTTGATTGAAACGATCTTTGGCACCAACGATACTTGATACTTGGCTCAAAACGATCGACGATACCTGAACAAAACGATACGTGATCTTTGGTAAGTATCGCGACCTCTGAGAAGCGATACACGATACTTATGCCAAACGATACACGATCTTTGATCCAGACGATCTTTGGCCGAAACGATCTTTGGCCTGAACGATACACGATAGCTCTCAAGTATCGCGATCTTTGGCCGAAACGATCTCTAGCCGAAACGATACACGATGGCTGGGAAATATCGCGATACTCAACCACAGGAGATTCACGATACTTGTCAGGTATCGCGATACTCGACCGCGGGAGCCAAACGATACTTGACCCTTAGACAAATTTTGGGAAAGATTTTTTCTAAGTTTTGGTTGTACACATGCTCTACTCTTTCCTCTCTCCTCTCCTCACTCTCTGTATCACCCCAAATCACTCCTTTTCACCTCTGTCAGTACCAAGCGATACTTGACGCAGATCGTTTCCCTTTCCAAGCTTAATTTACTGAGAATTTGCAGATTAAATGGGTGTTTGCTCACCTTGGGAGCCTCTCTAACTTCTTTGTCACTTCCCCTTGCTCTGTGTAACCCCCGGTTGCCCGATTGCTCACTCGCGATCTCTGGCGCAGCTCTCACGATACTTGGCGCAGGTTTTAGTCTTGTCCGGGGCTATTCACTCAGATTTTTAGCTGTTTTGGTGCTACTTCTTTGGCGCCTCTGTTCTGCACCCTCTCTAAGCTTCTTGCTCACAACCACAAGTAAAAACAAGGTGAATGTACTCTAAAAAATGGAAAAAACTGAGAAGATGAAGGTGGGTGGAGATGGTGATGATGGTGAAGATGAAGAAGAAGGAAAACTCAAAAACTGAACTGAAAATGATGATTTTTTTACCTTCCAACGTCGCTACTCTACGTCTTACCGCCACACGGTCGTCCTCCAAGATCTCTCCCCGGCAACGGCGCCAAATTTGGTGTCACTCTAGCACAATGGTGAGTACCAACGTGAGGAGATACACCTCCTAAATGTCAATCCGTGGAGACGTGAGGACCGGTATGAAGACCGTGAGCAAGTGATGGCACAAGTGCGTGAGTGAAAGCACACAAGCATGCACACACATACACACACACGCGCACACACATACACACACACCAGCCCTTTTTATAGGTTTTGAGTGGTTTTGGCCCTGTCCAGACCTAGTGTCCGGCCTAGTTAAAAAATAGGTTCGAGGGCTTATTTGGGGGTTCAAACGGAGTCTAAAAATTATGAAAATTGGTAGGATGGTAGTTCTAATACTCCTCAAGCTCGAGGACTCCTCGGCTTGAACAAAATGGAGCTACAAAAATGGAAAATGGTATTTACAATGGTTTTTAGTGATAAAAATCACTATTTTTGTAGGGATTTCTTCTGAAAATTTGACACGTGCTTCTTGGAGATCCCTACTTGCTCCTTCTTCTTGTGTGTCCACTTCCTTGATGCGCTTCCATGCTTTGTCCTTGATCTTGAGCTTCAACAGTGCATACAGATGTGTGGGGTCCTTCAAAGGACTTTAGTATAAATGGTTCAAGATATTATGTCATATATGTTGATGATGCTACCAGATGGATCACAATTTATGTGATTAAAGAAAAATCAGAAGTGTTTAATACATTTAAACACTATCATGTATATGCAGAAAGGATTACAGGTCAAAAATTGAAGAGACTAAGGTCAGATGGAGGGGGAGAGTATTTTTCAAATGAGTTCAATGATTACTTGTGGAATGCAGGTATAAAGAGAGAAGTTACTTGCAGGTACTCTCCTCAACAAAATGGGGTAGCAGAAAGAAGAAATAGGACTCTTGTTGAGTTTGCAAGGTCCATGATGAAAGAGAAGAATTGCCCAAATTATTTGTGGGTAGAGGCTGTAAATATAGCTACTTATTTGGTCAATAGATTGCCTTGTAAAGCTTTGCAAGGTATGACACCATATGAAGCTTGGTGGGGTAAGAGACCTACCTTGGATCATTGCAGAATATTTGGATGCTTGGCATATGCATATGTGCCATCTCAATTGAGGCATAAGTTGGAGCCTAAGGCAGAAAAGTATGTATTCATTGGTTATGATGATAAGCAAATGGGATACAGATTGTGGAGTCCATCCACAAAGCAATTCCTTGTATCCAAGGATGTTACATTTGATGAGCAAGGTACTTGGTATGCAGGTAAATATAATGTACATGCAGATGTTGAAGAAGTAGTGGATCAAAGGAAAGGTAAAGCAAAGATTCAATTACTTGATGAAAATGAGAATAATGAAGTACAGGTTGAAGTTGAAGAGAGGCCAAGGTTTGATCCAGAATGTGATGAACCAGAGACTTCAAAAAGTGCAGAAGTTAGGAGGTCATCTAGGCACAAATGGCAACCTACAAGGTATAGATATGACACCTCATTCTTGACTACTAAAGATTATGCTTATTTGGTAAAAGCAGATGAAGATCCATCTACATATGATGAAGCCAAAGGCAAGAGAAATTGGGAAGAAGCCATGCAAGAGGAGTATGATGCATTGATAGAGAATCAGACTTGGGATCTGGTTCCTAAACCTAATAGCCAGAAAATTATTGGATCTAAGTGGGTTTACAAAACAAAAAGATTTGCAGATGGAAGTGTGTCTAGGTACAAAGCCAGACTTGTTGTGAAAGGGTATGCACAGACATATGGAGTGGACTATGATGAGACTTATAGTCCTGTGGCAAAGATGACAACCATCAGAACTCTCATAGCAATTGCTGCTTGTAAAGGTTGGAAGCTATCTCAATTAGATGTTAAAAATGCTTTTTTGAATGGTTACATTTCAGATGAAGTTTACATGGAGCAACCAGATGGATTCAAAGATCAAGTGAATCCAAATTATGTGTGTAAGCTCAAGAGAGCTTTGTATGGATTAAAGCAAGCCCCAAGGGCATGGAATTATAGGCTTGTAAAATTCTTGAATGATCTTGGATTTCAAGCATCAAAGGCAGATAGTAGCTTGCTAGTCAAAGCAAGTGAAGATGGATTCATTTATGTTTGTATTTATGTTGATGACATAATACTTACAGGAACAGATGATAAAGGAATACAAATGATCAAGAAGCAGATGGAGAAAGAGTTCAAAATCAGTGATTTGGGGAACTTGTCATTCTTCTTGGGAATGGAGATTTTATATACTCAACATGGAGTATATGTGACCCAAGAAAGGTATCTTAAAAATTTGCTAACCAAATTTAAAATGGAAGATTGCAGGGTTGCACCTACACCATTGGAAGTGAACCATAAATTGTCTAGATTTGGAGGAGAAGAATTCAGAGACATGAAGCTCTATCAAAGTTTGGTTGGTAGCTTGATTTATGCTACATTGACAAGGCCTGATTTGTCATATGCAGTTGGTGTGCTTTCACAATTCATGCATTGTCCTAGAAAGGAACATTGGATTGTAGGACAAAGAGTACTTAGGTATATCAAAGGTACACTCAAAGAAGGGTTGTACTATGGATTTACTTCTGATACAAGAGTGAAGATATATAGTGATGCAGATTGGGCAGGTAATGTGGATGATAGAAGATCAACACATGGATATTTGTGCTATGTAGGAGAAAAATTGATTTCATGGTGTTCTAAGAAGCAACATACAGTTGCTTTGTCATCTACAGAAGCAGAATATAAAGGTATGGTGGAAGCTGCAAAGGAGGTAATTTGGCTAAAGACACTTATGAAGGTTTTTTATGTGATTCAAAGTACTCCTATTATTTGTGGAGACAATATGAGTTCTCTATACTTGGCAGCTAATCCTGTGTTTCATGCTAGAACTAAGCATATTGAAATACAGTATCATTTTCTAAGAGAGAAGGTCATTGATAAGGAAATTGAAGCTATGCATACTCCTACAAAAGATCAACTTGCAGATATGATGACAAAAAGTCTAGATGGACCAAAGCTACAGAGATTCAAGGATATGGCAGGAATTAAGAAGATAGAGAAGAACCTCAATTAATGATTGAGGGGGAGCTGTTGGTGCATGTCAATCATCAATTGAAGGTTTATGAAGAAATGAAGTCAAGAAATCAAGAAGAGAACAAATTCAGAAGTTTGAAGGAAGGACATACTCAGAAATCCAAAGCTATGTACACATATGTACATTAGTTCAGATATAGGTTACTCACACTTTTGATTAGTCATAAGCTTGTACATATTTGCCTATAAATGTTTTGAAAAAGTCGGGGCATAAAAGAATAGAGAATAGGAAGAGAGAAATCAGTTGTAGAAAGTGTCATTGGACACATGAAAGTTAGTTGAAGTTATATCTTCAATGTAGTTGTAACTTTTCTGAAAAATCAAGAAAATCTTGCGCCCGATGTTTTGCTGTCTGCTACTTCTATAGTTAATCTTTTGAGAAATCCTTCTGAACATATCTAAGTCCATAGTTAATCTATCTATGGCTAGAATTTGAGAGTCTAATTGTCATCAGGTTAAGAGAATTTTGCATAGGAACATTCATATGTGATGATGTTCTGAGAGTCGACAAAACTGGCGCAGATTTCATGTTCAGAGAAATGAACATTGCTCAGTACACAGTGTAAAGTTTTACACAAGTGAGGACTCAAAATCTAAGTTGAAAGGTAAGCCATCTATGGCTAAAAGATCTTGATCAAACGGGTTCGACATTGGGAGAACTATAGCTAAGAAGTTACAGGTGTCAAAGTCGCTACTGCAGAGAAGGTGTTCTACACATAGGTAAATTGTTTGTATGATTTCTCAGAGTATATTGAATCATTTGCAGAGATTTAAGTTGGAGAAGGTGCACAACCTTAAGGCGAAGCATTGTGCAAAGTTTTATTAAAAACTTTACAGAATTGATTACTCAATGAGTGATTAATCTGCAGCAGACTTTTCAGAGAAGTGATTTCTTCACAGTTAGTCAACTTCTTGGTAATGTGTTAGTGGATTTCCAAAATTATGTGGAGTCTAAAGTTATTCTTGGTCTAGAGGTGTTCTAATACCAAGGATAGCTTGTTCTTTTGGAGATTAACACTCTCCATCATTACATAGGCACTTGTTTAGTGTCATTGGAAAGCTAAGAGGGCCTAAAACTCAACTCTGAAGCAAAAAAGAGCTGGTGTAAAGCACGGATTAGCAACACCTACTCATTGTCCATCCATCTTTCGCAAAAATGTGAAGGCTGTATTTTGGGCAAAATGCACCGTTCTTCCTTTCCAAAAGATGGTTTAGTTCGGGCTACTGAGAAATTGTTGCTTGTACATAGTGATGTCTGTGGTCCTATGCAGACACCTTCTTTTGGGAACTATCTTTACTTTGTGAATTTCATTGATAATAATTCTAGGCATCCATGGGTATATCCATTGAAGGCAAAGTCCACACTATTTATGTGCTTCAAATAGTTTTTGGTTTTAGTTGAAAATCTGTCAACATGTAAAATGGGCATCCTCTGTTCTGATTAAGGGGAGGAATATATGTCTTCTGACTTTAATGCATTTCTGGCTAAACGTGGGATAAAACATTAGTGTATAGTGCCATATACACCTTAATAGAATGGAGTTGCTAAACAAAAGAACAGGTCACTCATGGAGATGGCGAGCTGTATGGTCAAGAGTCAGGCTTTACCACATAGTTTTTGGCTTGAGGCTATTATGTGTGCAGCATATGTATTGAACAGGTGTCCCACTAAAGCGTTGTAGTCTATCACTCCATATGAGGCTTGACATGGTCGCAAGCCATCTGTTGCTCATCTGCATATTTTTTGTTGTCTGGCATATGCATTACTGTGTGAACATCATCATAGAAAATTGGATGATAAAGCAGTAAACTGTATTTTTGTTGGGTACAGTTTTGAAAGTAAAGGTTGTTGTCTGTATCATCCACAGACTAGACGCATTCTGGTTAGCTGCTGTGATGTTGTTTTTGTGGAAGATGCTATTCATCCATTGCTTTCATGTACTAAGGAGACATCTGTTAGCTCCAAATTCATGTATGATACTTTGCTGCCTCTTTTTACAGGTGGACAGTCTAGTGCTGGTCCTAATGAGACAACTTCTCAAACTTTCAAGGTTTCATGTGATGATATAGATCATTCTATTTCTAATGCAGATTTACATGATGCACTTGTTGATGAGAGCTGATATTGAGTAGGCAAAAACTATGCCAAAATGGCTGGTGCAGACCTTGCATGATAGCAAATTAGATGCACCTCTCTCATATCGTACTTAGTCAAGCTCTCATAGTGCCTCTTTTGCATCAGATTGCTATGCTATGGCTGCCTCTAGTCTTTATGACGAGACTGAACCTATTTGTTTGATGAAGCACAAAATTCTGAACATTGGATGGCTGCAATGCAATCTGAATATGATGTTATCATGAAAATGGTACCCGGTCTTTATGTGACTTGCCTCCTGGCAAGAAGGCCATTGGCACTAAGTGGGTATACAATCTAAAGTGTAAATCTGATGGAACAGTGGACAGGTATAAAGCTAGGCTTGTTGCAAAGAATTATGCGCACAAAAGAGGCATTGATTTTGATGAAACCTTTGCTCCTACTTGCTGAATGACTACTGTTCATAGCATCTGTGAACTTGCAGCTCATCATGGTTGGAATGTACATCAGTTGGACATAAAAACAGCATTTCTGAATGGTGACTTGCATGAAGAAGTGTATGTTTTTAGTCCCATGGCTTTGTGCAAAAAGGGCATGAAAACCACGTGTGCAGGTTAAAGAAGGCATTGTATGGTTTAAAGCAAGCACCACCTGCTTGGTATGAAAAGATACATGCCTATCTCATTGCACATGGTTTTGAGAACATTCCAACTGAAAACACCTTATATGTTAAGCGTGCTAATGATGAACTTTTGATCATCGTGGTGTATGTTGATGACATGTTGCTCACTAGTCCTCATGACATGCATATTGCTGATTTTAAGGCAGATTTGCATGCCTCATTTGAGATTTCTAATTTGGGGCATTTGCATCACTATTTTGGATTCAGTTTATGCAAGTTGATGGTGGAATGGATTTATGTCAAATGAAATATATTGACACATTATTGCAGCGTTTTGGCCTTGAAGACTATAAGCCTATTCCCACTCCTATGGAGATAGGTTTACGATTGCATATTCATGATGCTAGAGATGCATTTGATGTTGTTCTCTATCAGTAGGCTATTGGATGCTTGATTTACTTATGCATTACTTGGCCAGATATTCAGTTTGCTATCTCATAGATGAGCAGGTTTATGCATTGTCCAGGTGTCAAGCATTGGCAAGCAGTTAAGTGCATCTTTCGCTACTTGAGTGGTACCTGGCTACTTGGATTGTTTTATCCTAAGGGGGGATCACTACCGCCAAATTTGCATCTTTTTCTGACACTTACTAGGATGGTTGCTATGATACTCGTGTGTCCACCAGTGAATTCTGCTTCATGCTTGGTAGCTCATGTATCTTGGTTGAGCAAGAAGCAGCCTACGGTGGCCACTTCCAATTGTGAGGCTGAGTATAGGGTAGCTTTGTTGGAGTTAGACGTCTGCAGGAGCACGCGAACAGCACAAGGAAGAAGAAGAAGCTTGGAGCACAAACACACAATACTGAATGTATTACTAGAGAATGTACAAAGATAAGTAGCCCATTAGGGCAATAGGCATATATACAAACCGAGGGAAAAAAACCTCCTAAAGAGGGAAAAAAGTGCCCCGGCGGTCCTAGTGTGTTCACACACATCACTACCTAAATATATCAACAAATCCCCCCTGGGAGTGATGCGGTGAACAAGGAGCTGGCACTCATGTATAAGGAAGTGCCAAGCTATGTGGAAATCACTCCACAAAAGGAAGTAAGCCCAAAGCTTTGCGGAAAGCTTCAAACTTCTCCCTAGGCAGAGCCTTCGTGAAAAGGTCTGCAATGTTCTCCTGTGTGGGCACATATGCCAAGCTGATCTCCCCAGAACCTCTCCCTGACATAGTGATAATGCACCTCAATGTGCTTAGTGCGAGCATGGAACACAGGGTTCCTCGCAACTGCCAATGCGCTCTGACTGTCAGTGAAGATGGTGGTGGTAGAAGACTGGCCAACACCCAAATCAGCCATCAGGCGTCTGAGCCACACACACTCAACAGTCGCTATGAAAGCTGCCCTATACTCAACCTCACAACTGGAAGTGGCCACAGTAGGCTGCTTCTTGCTCAACCAAGATATACATGAGCTACCAAGCATGAAGCAAAAACCACTGGTGGACACACGAGTGTCATAGCAACCAGCCCAATCTGAGTCAGAAAAAGCATGCAAATCTGGTAGTAGTGATCCCCCCTTGGGATAAAACAACCCAAGTAGCTGAGTACCACTCAAGTAGTGAAAGATGCGCTTAACCGCCTTCCAATGCATGACTCCTGGGCAATGCATAAACCTGCTCATCTGTGAGACAACAAATTGAATATCTGGCCGAGTAATGCATAAGTAAATCAAGCATCCAACAGCCTGCTGATAGAGAACAGCATCAAATGCATCTCCAGCATCATGAAGACTCAATCGTAAACCTGTCTCCATAGGAGTGGCAATAGGCTTACAGTCTTCAAGGCCAAAACGCTGCAATAATGTGTCAATATATTTCGTTTGACACAAAGCCATTCCACCATCAACTTGCATAAACTGAATGCCCAAATGGTGATGCAAATGCCCCAAATCAGAAATCTCAAATGAGGCATGCAAATCAGCCTTGAAATCAGCAATGTGCTTCTCAATAGGACCAGTGTGCAGCATGTCATCAACATAGACAACAATGATCAGAAGCACATCATTAGCACGCTTAACATATAAGGTGCTTTCAGTTGGATTGTTCACAAAACCATGTGCAACCAGATAGGCATGTATCTTCTCATACCAAGCACGTGGTGCTTGCTTTAAACCATATAATGCCTTCTTTAACCTGCACATGTGGTTTTCATGCCCTTTCTACACAAAGCCACGAGGCTGAAAAACATACACTTCTTCATGCAAGTCACCATTCAAAAATTTTGTTTTAATGTCAAGCTGATGTACATTCCAACCATGATGGGCTGCAAGTGCACAAATGCTCCGAACAGTAGTCATACAGCATGTAGGTGCAAAGGTCTCATCAAAATCAATGCCTCTTTCTTGCGCATAACCCTTTACAACAAGCCTAGCCTTATACCTGCCAACTGTACCATCAGGTTTACGCTTCAGCTTGTATACCCACTTAGTGCCAATGGCCTTCTTTCCAGGAGGCAAGTCACATAAAGACCATGTACCATTCTTCATTATAGCATCATATGCAGATTGCATGGCAGCCATCCAATTTTCTGAATTCTGTGCTTCATCAAAAGAAACAGGCTCATTCTCATCACAGAGACTAGACGCAGCCATAGCATAGCAATCTGATGCAAAGGAGGCACTATGAGAGCCTGAACAAGTACGATATGACAAAGGTGCATCTAATTTGCTATCACGCAAAGTCTGCACGAGCCATTTTGGCATAGTTTTTGCCTGCTCAATATCAACTCTCTCATCAACAAGTGCATCATGTAAATCTGAATCAGAAATAGAATGATTTGCATCATCATATGAAACCTGCAAAGGCTGAGAAGTTGCCTCATTAGGACCAGCACTAGACTGTCCACCTGTAAAAAGAGGCATCAACGTATCATACATGTCTTTGGAGCTAACAGATGTCTCCTTAGTACATGAAAGCAATGGCTGAATAGCATCTTCCACAAAGACAACATCACGGCTAACCAGAATGTGTTTAGTCTGTGGATGATACAGATGATAGCCTTTACTTTCAGAACTGTACCCAATAAAAATACATTTTACTGGCTTATCATCCAATTTTCTGCGATGTTGTTCAGGCATTAATGCATATGCCAAACAACCAGAAACACGCAGATGAGCAACAGATGGCTTGCGGTCATGCCAAGCCTCATATGGAGTGATAGACTGCAGCGCTTTAGTGGGACACCTGTTCAGTACATATGTTGCACACATGACAGCCTCAAGCCAGAAACTATGTGGTAAAGCCTAACTCTTGACCATGCACCTCGCCATCTCCATGAGTGACCTGTTCTTTCGTTCAGCAACTCCATTCTGTTGAGGTGTATACGGCACTGTACACTGGTGTTTTATTCCACGTTCAGCCAGAAATGCATTAAAATCAGAAGACATATATTCCCCCCCTCGATCAGAACGGAGGGTGCCCATTTTACATGCTGACAGATTTTCAGCAAAACCAAAAAGTGTTTAAAGCACATGAACACTTCGGACTTTGCTTTGAGTGGATATACCCATGCATGCCTGGAAAAATCATCAATGAAAGTCACGAAGTAAAGATAATTCCCAAAAGAGGGTGTCTGCATAGGACCACAGACATCACTATGTACAAGCTGCAATTTCTGCGTAGCCCGAACTGAACCATCTTTTGGAAAGGAGGAACGCTGCATTTTGCCCAAAATACAGCCTTCACATACATGTTTTCCAGGTGCCTCAAGCTTGGGCAAAGAAGACACCATATCAGATTTCTGCAAGCGTAGCAAACTAGCAAAATTCAGATGACCAAAGCGTGCATGCCAAAGCTTTGCATCTGACATAGCTTGAGAATCATGAACTGCACATGCCGAATCAAGGCACAAATAAGGCATCTGACAAGGTGAAAGAACTACCATCAGCAGTAGTCAGAATGATCTTACCAACTCCCATAACAGGATAAGAGGAGTTGTTGGAGCATGTGATAGTATTCCCTGTAGGGGCAGGCTCGAGTGAAGAGAACAAACTGCGCTGCGAGGTAATATGTTTGGTCGCCCCACTGTCAAAGTACCAAACATCTGATTCCACTACAGACATGCACTGCTCATGAGAAGATGGGTCAGAACTGCAAACAGTAGTAAACGCCCATTCTTCTTCCTGCACAAGATTAGCAGACTCTGTTTTTGGTGTAGAGGCTTCTGCAACAACCATTCCAGCCTCCTTTTTCTTTGCCTCTTTTGCAACCACAGTTCTTTATGATATGATCATTCCCTTTACAGTACTTGCAAAACAATTTCTGCTTTTCTGATTTCTTCTCATCTTTATCCTGGTTCTTCGAATGTGCAGCATTTGCAGATTTCTGCTTACTAGTAGAAGAGCTCCATTTTCCTTTGCCCTTCTGACTAGCCAGGAAAGCTTGATCTGCAACATGCATAATGGACCTGTTCTGCCTGGACTGATCTTCGTGCAACAGAACAGAGACTAACTCCTCAAATGATAAGGCATTCGGATTGCCTTTCATCATCAATTGAAGAGTAGAAGCAAAACTCTGATATGAATCAGGAAGACCATTCAGAACGGTCTGCACAAGTGAGCTATCTGGTATAACCTCATCAACAGAAATCAACTGTTCCTTCAAATCTTTGATCTTCGTTAGGAAGTTGTCCATAGAATCACCTTCATTCATGTGCTCACTCTCCAACTGTTTTCGGAGGTAAGCAACACGAGCCTCATTCCTAGCTTGGTACAATGTGGTAAGTGTATCCCAAGCATCCCTAGCTGTTCTGCAAGAGCGAATATGAGGAATAATGGCACGTTTGACAGACAAAGCTATCAATGCATGTGCCTGGGCATCTCTGCCATCCCAACGAATTTGCTCTATAGTAGGTGCAACAGAAACAGCAGCACGAACAGGAATCTGCGGAATATCATCTTCGACACCATCTTCATCAGCTCCAGCACCTATATTTGTAGTACCTGTCGTTACAGGTGTAACAGGACGTCTTTCAACACCTTGCACAATGTTCCACAATCCTTTTGCAACCAAAACTTGTCGCATCATATAAGCCCATAATGGGTAGTTGGTACCATCCAACTTATCCTCAACAGCCAACATACGAAATACATCACTACTTTTAGCCATGGTCGGTGACTAAAATACCTTGATACAGAAAATTGACTGTATCTCAAAAAGTTGAACAGAACTACCCAGACGAGTTTTGCTAGACCTATAGCATACTTCGAGATGCTTAAACTGGCGAACAAAAACTAGTATATACATTTGGCACAAAAAGACAAAATAGCCTGCACAAGCGCTGCGATAGTGCATTCGGAGGCCGAAACGAGCTCAGATCGCGATTTCGGCACCACAGAGCAAAGAAATTTTGATCTCGAAAACACGTTGAGTATGCTCACCAAAATTCGTGTGATTCTGAGACTACGAACGGAGGAGTGTTGATGGTGCCCTAGATGAAGCGACGACCTGCTCTGATACCAATTGTTGGAGTTAGACGTCTGCAGGAGCACGTGAACAGCACAAGGAAGAAGAAGAAGCTTGGAGCACAAACACACAATACTGAATGTATTACTAGAGAATGTACAAAGATAAGTAGCCCATTAGGGCAATAGGCGTATATACAAGCCGGGGGAAAAAAACCTCCTAAAGAGGGAAAAAAGTGCCCCGGCGGTCCTAGTGTGTTCACACACATCACTACCTAAATATATCAACAAGCTTTCACAGTGATTGTTGAGTGTGTGTGGCTAAGACGCCTTATGGCTGATTTGGATGGTGGTCAATCTTCTACCACCACCACCTTCACTGATAGTCAGAGCGCATTGGTAGTTGCGAGGAACCCTGTGTTCAATGCTCGTACTAAGCACATTGAGGTGCATTATCATTATGTCAAGGAGAGGTTCTCTGCTGGGATGATCAGCTTGGCATATGTGCCCACGTAGGAGAACACTTTAGACCTTTTTATGAAGGCTCTACCTAGGGAGAAGTTTTAAGCTTTCCGCAAAGATTTGGGCTTACTTCCTTTTGTGGATTGATTCCACATAGCTTGGCACTTCCTTATACATGAGTGCCAGCTCCTTGTTTACCGCATCACTCCCAGGGGGGATTTGTTGATATATTTACGTAGTGATGTGTGTGAACACTCTAGGACCGTTGGGGCACTTTTTACCTCTTTAGGAGGTTTTTTTCCCCTCGGCTTGTATATATGCTTATTGCCCTAACCGGCTACTTATCTTTGTACATTCTAGTGGTAATACATTCAGCATTGTGTGTTGTGCTCCAAGCTTCTTCTTCTTCCTTGTGTTGTTCGCGTGCTTCTACAGACGTCCAACTCCAACAACAAGAGGCACCATATTTACTTCAAATCAACTTAGCTTTTTGTCCTGTGCCACATCAACAATACTAGCCAAAAATTAATAAATAGTGGCTCAATTTTCCCTTACTATTGAGCCATCGCATAACTATCTACCCATGGAAGAGTACATGGTGAGAACCATCGAATTTTGGTTATCTCGGTACTCAAAGTCTTCAAGCATGCAGAATACACCTTTTTGAATTTCATTGGTATTAATCAAGGAACTGATATATTAGTATTTGACCTTTCTGTCATGCCAAGATGAGTCACGATCAATTCTTACTATTCACGGATAATGTTTTTGCCCAGCACGTATATGCAAACTTTTGAAGAAGAATTTTTCAACAGCTTCTTTGAAATCGATTCAGAAGTATTCCTAAAGATGTCTACTAACCGAAATGCACAACCACCCCACGACGGTGTTAAGTCAGAACACTGGAAGCAATTAATGATATGTGAAGCCGATCTGCTAAATGATACAAATCAAAAGATATACAAGACATACTCCCGTTGACTTCCAAAGCCTGTCGGGGACCACAGAGTTCAGGAGGGGGGACATGTGGAAGGAGAGACAAGAGAATCAAGCAAAAGACAAAGAAGAAGAAAATCAAAGAGGAAGACGGCTCAATAGAAAGCACCATCCTCTACCCAAAACCCCACAGGGGCACACATCAGGCTATAACAAGAAATAGAGAGAACCTGAGCACAGTGAATAAGAAATAAAAGACCAACCCATTTGGATGCTCAATAACTCTAATGAGGCCGAATAACTCTAGTGAAAAGTGACTAAGATAATCACATTCTTAGCCACTAGGTGCATGCGATGAGAAGAAATAAACAGGCCTCAACAATGCAGTCGAGTTGGAGGAATGCAAACAAAGAAGTAAACAAGGTCCTTCCAACATCTGGAGGCTAAAGCATAGCAAAGAGTGACCAATATCAATGTCACTCTAGCCACTAGGTGTGTGTAGTGGAAAGAAAAAAATAGGCCAAAACCAATGAACCAAGTCCCGAGTTATGATCATTCCTTGACCACTGGTTAAAATACATCATTATGACTTCCACAAGAGTTGGTAGTGGTCAACTATAAAGATGTTATCAACTAATACGGAACCAGATCGACTATAGGCATAGAACTAGAGACAAAAATCAAAGTCTGTCAAGGGATGACAGAGACAAACAGAGGGAGAGTGTTGCAGAGTAAAGAAGCATAGGAAAAGGAGCCCCAAAATTTTCAAATTATGAGCACCAATTTTCTTCTTCAAATTTCTATAGAGAAAGCTTAAGGGAAGCTAAACTAATGGAAATTGCATCTTAGACACACTCTCGCACACCACCACCATCACCATCACCTAACTCTAATTAGCCCTATATAACCCCATCACCACCTAGAGCAGGATGAGTCTTCATATATCCTACTCCCCAAGATGTAGTTATGATGCTTAAAGCGTACCAAGCCAGAATTTAAGAAGGACCAAATGTGGCAAAGTTAGCTAAGTGCTATCCTAGAGTTGACTTATAAATCTAAAGGAATAAGTTGTGTGCCAGAATGGTAGAATTGGTTGAAACCATGTTTGAAGTCAGTTGTCTTTTCAATTGCACTAACTGAGCCAAGGGACAATTGCACTCTGATGGATTGCTAGAGAGACTACAAAAAATAATAGCCAAATTAGGGAAGTCAGCCACATCACAGGTGAGAAACACTAGAAGTAAAGGGATAAACTTTCCTCCCAATGAAGCTTATGCTCCTAATTCTATTGATCCTAGGATCCCTTCTTTTTGCATCAGTACTCACAAGAATTCCTAAGAGAGATTCAAGAGGAGAAATGGGCCAATTAGAGCAAGAATCCTCCTCCCATTGAGCTAATGGACAATTTACATGATCAATTTCCACAAGAAATTCCCTAAATCTATGGGGAGAAAGAAGATGTGCAATCGAGCAAACACTTTGAATCAAATTCCCTACAAGAATTGCCTCATTTAATAGGCCCATGAAAGTCTAAGTCTCTTCAAATGACAGCTCCTATGATCATGTTGAGAAACGAAGAATCAATTGTTCCTAGGAATATTGAAGTAGTGAAGAACACCAAAGTGTAGTGTCATCTCATTTTGGAGGAGCTACTCAAAATCAAACCAAAACTATGGAACACATAGCTAATTAGGTGTCAAAAATGATTAAGCCACCCTTTCATGTGGGAATGCATAAGACCATCCCACAAATACCCTTGGATAGGATAGGAGATATGAGCAAAGGAGAAGAAGGAAACACTTATCTGCCTATCACTTACTAGGGCTACACAATGAAAGCTACAAGTGTGGGTGTTGCTATTGCCACTACCTCCTTATGGAAACATTGGGGAAAACCAGCACTCGGGCCAACAAGAATGAAATTGCAAATAGCAGACGGTCATATCAAGAAGCCTTTAGGGTTGTTGGAAGGAATAACTCTTACGACTGGTGGTCTAGAGTTTGAGCACTCATTTTCCATATGTGATTTTAGCAAAAACCATGTCTATGAGATGATTTTGGGTAGAGCATTTATGAGACAATTGCAAATAGTGTAGGATTGGGGAACCAACTCCTTGTACTTGCAACATCTGGGAGTCATCACTAAAGTCAATTTCAAAGACTATTCCCATAGAGATGTACCCCCTTTACAATTCTCCATAGAGTATCAGATGACATGGAGTCAGTGCACTCCATAGGATCAGGATCCTCTTGGATGCATGAATCACTCACTTATGGATGTTCATAGTTGCAAATGAAAAAAAGAAAAAAATAATTGCTCGAGAAGTAGTGCTAAGGAGAACCCTAGATCAGTTCAAGACCTAGCCTATGCACCTATAATATTTCCATATGAAGAATTCTAACCCCACAGTTGGGCCGAAATTCTAGCCACTATGGACATAGTAGTGAATGAAGAATAGTGGACTCCACATTGTAATGGAGATGGCTATGACATTTCAATCTTCACGATAGAACCAATCATGTATGATTTGGTTATTGAAGAGTGTGAACCTAGTGTGAATGAACACAATGAGGATAGTGACAAAGATGTAGAGACCATCCTCATGGAACCTTTTTGCACTTCAAAGGAAGAGTATCACTATTTAATAGAATTTGGAACTCAACAGGAGGAAAGATCAAAAGAAGAAAATACATTGATGGTATTCAAAAAGAAGGAAAGAGAGAAAACACACCCTAAGACAATAGAGGAAGAGACCCTCTTTGAAGTCCCCAAGAACTTCACCCATGACAATTAACAAAATCTCAATAAGTGGAGCTATCTAGTTAGTCACACTAGAAGGTGATAGACTACCAAGTTACATCAACGGTTTCAAGATGAAATTATACGAAGAACTGCTCATGGAAGAAATGCTTAAGCGACTCAACACAACAAAGAAGCACAAAAGAAGAAGCTCAGGCAAAATCCTTAGAATGCATCTGATGTATGAAGCTAAGAAGACAAGGTAGAAATCAACCTAGGAAAGATATTCATGAGGCACCAGGATATCTCATGGCCATGTGCCAAATGACAAGTGGGACCCATCACAAGATAGTCAATAGGTGTCCTTTTCTAACCTTAAATAGCACAAGGAAAAAGTGAAAGGGTTGTAAGAGCCTTGATTGACTCAGGTGCTTCCACTAGTGCAGTTAAACTTTCTTACTATCACGATTTATGATTGAGCATTAATCCTATTGAAGCTTACCTCATAGGATCGGGAGGTGTGGAGACCCCTTGCACGGGTGAGGTGGAGCTTCCCATTTTCATTCAAGAGGTCCATATGATAGTTAAAGCGCGAGTGTTTCAAGATCAGGACCTCACAAAACCTCTTAACCCCTACTTTCCATTCTCTTCTTCCATTTTCCCATAAGCAGCCATCGCCACCACTACCTTCACCACTATATTTCATTTTTGGAAGGCTTCACTCGCTACCCCTCAAAATTTCCTTTCTACTCGCACAGTAGCAACCATACCAATTTATACAGACACCACACGCATTGCACCTACCATCCTCATCTTGATGGTAGAACCCACATGCACAACACTTTCTGATTCTATGAACATCTCACCACCCATGATACCACCACCTCCCCCCACACTTCCACAATCCCCTATCCCCCCTCCACCAAAATCACCAATATCCCTTGCAACCTTGCATAAAATTCACAACTCCCATTCCCCCTCCCCTTCCCCCTACATTCACACCCATCACCCTTACATCTACATATGTACATAATACATTTAATATGATGATTTAGTGTGTATCACAACTCCAACAAGATTATCAACACCTAGAAGAAAAGAATGTAGTTCTCTTGAATGAGTCTCAATGACTACAGAGTAGACTAATAGAGTTGGAAGGATCTAACCGTGATTTACAAGTTGAATACCTTATCCCCCAACAAGTGCATGATCAATTGAACACCAAAGTGCAAACAATAGATACAGTAGTTGTCTAAGAACTGGAGGAGATGCTACACGAGAAAAATGCAAGAAACGCTAAATTACAGAGGAATCTAGGTCTTCTATGCAGACATATGCCCACATCCATGGAGGAGAATAAATGGCTTCAAGAACAAAATCAAGATAATCTCGAGGTTGCAATGGAGGGAACCCCAGAAACAATTATCAGTCCCACTCAGTTCCAAGTTGTACCTTTTGATAGCATCTGAAGTTTATTAGAAGAATACACCAATTTCTTGGATTCATATGCTACGTTGGAAGAGGAATTTGCCAATCTCAAGAAGCAGCTAGCCAAGCTAAGCACACAGGTACCGGGGGCCAATTCCTCTCCCACCAAACACACAGAAAGTGGAAAATCTCCAAAAACAAGTTGACAAACTTCAAGCATGATTACTGCAATATGAAAGACCGCCCTCTCCCCCAATGGAACCGGAACTTCAAGAAGTAGTGGAAATACTAGTGGAAGAAACTTTTGAGGAACCATATGAGCCCATACCAATAGCCGAAGGATGAACCACAAAGGAGGGCCAAGACATCTTTGAAATTGAAGTGTTAGAATGGTTCAAACAAGTCAAATGAATAGGCAAAGCACACTATGATTGAGTGGCTATATAGATACAATCAATGTCAAATCTTGAAGATACAGTACTCAAGTCCTCTTACTTCTAGAACCTCTTTCATCGATGGCTTATCACCACGTTCGAGCTGCAACATATGCCTTACTTTGTACTACTTTTTGACTATAATGTAGAGATCAAAAGAGTGATTGGAATCGAAACAACATTTGCAACACAATTTGAACCAAAGGATCTTCTAGAGTCAGCATGAAAAGGTACAATCTTTCAACCTAAGTGACGTGCACGACTATTAGAGACCTATCTAGAGATGTTGCACACATGGTCCAATGCACCCTTATATATCAAATATAATCCATGCTATTTTCCTTGTGTCACATCGAAGGCCGTGGCCCAAAATTGCAATCAAGGTGAACACAACTAAGGGTTGCTCAGATTGGATCAGTTATCCTTACTTAGTTCCACTGAGAGGACCACCCACCATGGCTTGAATGTTATCAACCATATGCCACTGGTCATCCCGCTTCAAGAATGTGCCTGACATCATGATCAATATGTGTATGAAGATTTTTTAGTTAATGAGGTGGTCTTCAAAACATTTAGAAATCTCAAAGCCCCGTATATCTTTGCTACATGCTTTAATGAATGCAATCTTGACTTGGTATACCATATGAGTAAAACCCCATCAATCAACATAATCTTTGCTTGGCACTCTTGCATCAAGAATCTACCTGCTTGTTACAAGCAGAATTTTGAGGAAATGTTCTCCACAGGATTCTGGGAATACCACTCGGAGATTTTCAATCCTATAACCACACATTTATTAATTCTATTCACATTGGAATAGGCCTTGCATGCAGAATATTTATGCATTCTACATCCAGATATACCAGGTCTTGTTGATTGGGGTAACTTAATGATAGATCTAGCAAGAGGTCTCAGACTCAAAGAACACCACTTAGCTACAAATATCATTGAATATTATATCGCACACCCTTCACAACAAAGGTCTCTCATGAACGACAGACGCGAGAGCGGAGGGTGTTGGCAGTGGCAATAGCCAAGCAGGTCCAAGTGGCTTGACAAGACAAGGAAGCATGCAGAAAACCCATGGGTTTTGGTCAGTCTTCTACCACCACCATCTTCATTGACAATCAAAGTGCATTGGCAGTTGCGAGGAAGCATGTGTTCCATGCTCACACTAAGCACATTGAGGTGCATTATCATTATGTCAGGGAGAGGTTCTCTACTGCAGAGATCAGCTTGGCATATGTGCCCATGCAAGAGAACATTGTAGACCTTTTCACGTAGGCTCTGCCTAGGGAGAAGTTTGAAGCTTTCTGCAAAGCTTTGGGCTTACTTCCTTTTGTGGATTGATTCCACATAGTTTGGAACTTCCTTATACATGAGTGCCAGCTCCTTGTTCACCGCATCACTCACAGGGGGGATTTGTTGATATATTTAGGTAGTGATGTGTGTGAACACACTAGGATTGTGGGGGCAGTTTTTTCCCTCTTTAGGAGGTTTTTTTTTTCCAGCTTGTATATATGCCTAAAGGCCTAACGGGTTACTTATCTTTGTACATTCTAGTGGTAATACATTCAATATTGTGTGTGTGCTCCAAGCTTCTTCTTCTTCTTTGTGTTGTTTGTGTGCTTCCGAAGATGTCTAACTCCAACAATTTTGAAGCAAGCAACACGTGCTTGGTATGAAAAGATACATGCCTGTTTGATTGCACATGGTTTTGAGAATAGTCCAACTGAGAGCACCTTATATGTTAAGCGTGCAAATGATGTGCTTCTAATCATTGTTGTTTATGTTGATGACATGTTGCTCACTAGTCCTCATGAGAAGCATATTGCTAATTTTAAGGCTGATTTGCATGCCTCATTTGAGATGTCTGATTTGGGGCATTTGCATCATTATTTGGGCATTCGGTTTATGCAACTTGATGGTGTAGCGTTTTGGCCTTGAAGATAGCAAATCTATTGCCACTCCTATGGAGACAGGTTTACAATTGAGTCTTCATGATGCTAGAGATGCACTTGATGTTGTTCTCTATCAGCAGGCTGTTGGATGCTTGATTTACTTATGCATTACTTGGCCATATATTCAGTTTTTTGTCTCACACATGAGTAGGCTTATGCATTGCCCAGGTTTCAAGCAGGCGGTTAAGTGCATCTTTCACTACTTGAGTGGTACCTGACTACTTGGATTGTTTTATCCCAAGGGGGGGATCACTACCGCTGTATTTACATGCTTTTTCTAACTATGAATGGGTTGGTTGCTATGAAACTCGTGTGTCCACTAGTGGCTTTTGCTTCATGCTTAGTAGCTCATGTATATCTTGGTTGAGCAAGAAGCAACCTGCTGTGGCCACTTCTAGTTGTGAGGCTGAGTATAGGACAACTTTCACAACGACTGTTGAGTGTGTGTAGCTCAAACGTATTATGGCTGATTTGGGTGTTGTTTAATCTCCTGCCACCACCATCTTCACTGACAAGCAATTGCAAGGAACCCTATGTTCCATGCTCGCACTAAGCACATTGAGGTGCATTATCATTATGTCAGGAGAGGTTCTCTACTAGAGAGATCATCTTGGCATATGTGCCCATGCAGGAGAACATTGCAGACCTTTTCACGTAGGCTCTGCCTAGGGAGAAGTTTGAAGCTTTCCACAAAGCTTTGGGCTTACTTCCTTTTGTGGATTGATTCCACATAGCTTGGCACTTCCTTATACATGAGTGCCAGCTCCTTGTTCACTGCATCACTCCCAGGGGGGATTTGTTGATATATTTAGGTAGTGATGTGTGTGAACACACTAGGAACATCGGGGCACTTTTTCCCACTTTAGGAGGTTTTTTCCCGTGTCTTGTATATATGCATATTACCCTAATGGGCTACTCATCTTTGTACATTTTACTAGTAATACATTCAGTATTGTGTGTTGTGCTCCAAGCTTCTTCTTCTTCCTCATGTTTTTTGTGTGCTTCCGCAGACCTCGAACTCCAATAGTCCTCCCTTGGGCACATCTTTCAAAGATGCGAAAAATCCTTTGCATGAAGTGATATGTTTGAAATGCAACTATAGAAAAACCAATGTGAATCAGTCTCATTCACAATCATAAATGTAGAATGTGATGATGAATCATAATCACATCTAAAAACACGTGCTCAAACATCTTGAGCAACATTAGCCTCATCATTCTTTGCATTAAACATATTTTCAACAATAGACATGTTAGTTTCTTTCTTATTTTCATTATGCTTGGCAAGCTTTTACATTCATCAATGGTATGTCCAGCCTTTCGACGATACTTGCATCTCTTCTTTTGCATATCATCATCATGAGAGAAAGAAGTGGAAGAGGAAGAGGGAGGCTTTGGTCTTAATGAATTCAAAGTTGAACCATCCTTTTTTTTTTCCTTTTATGTAATAGCAACTACTTAACTACTTGTGTTCTCTCAAGCATACCAATTCTATTCACTCTTGATTGCTCTTCTTGCAAAAGAAGAGACAACCTCATCAATAAGTATACATATTTTGATTTCTTTTTATTCATTGTACTTGAAGAAGATCCTAAATCTATGACAACAGGCTATGTAGGAGAAGAACCATTGAGTCTCTTGTCGACATCTGCCACTATGTTCCATAGTTGCTCTGCAACAAGAGCATGCTTCATCATGTATGAACACACTGGATAGTTGGTCCCATCAAGCTTATCTTGAGTTTGAAGCATGCCAAACAAGTCATTCTTGCTTTCCATTACCGCAAAGAACTCAAAAATAACAAGATACGAACTTCAACAAAGCTGAAATGCATCTCACAAGGTGTAACTTCCATGACAAATTTGACTACACAAAATTTCTTCAGAAGGGAGGTAAAACCCTAACACTTGATGGAAATGCTCTTGAAATCGTGAACTTTGCACTTCCATGGTCCGAAACCAAATTGCATTGTTAAAAGTGTATGTGGCGACGGACACAAAAACAACAAGCTTAAAAGGAATTGAACTTGCTCAAATACCACAATTGGGTGTGTGAGTGACTAAAGTGAGAGTTATATGTGAGTCCCTAAGTACAAAAATACTACCCCATATGATTATATCATGTATATATGCCTACATGGGGAAAAACATCTAACCAACACTAGAGTAAAAAGTGTCCATGTATAGGGAAACAATTCACATCAAAGCTACTCGAGGAATTAAGTGTAACACCATGATGTTCTCAATGCATTAAAAAATTATGCATAGATCGTGTCACATTACAAAGCCATGCACAAGGCATGTATCTTAAGAACGCCCATGCACTGCACCCTTAGTCCATCCCACACAAGGATTGAGATATCATCACTTTCTAATAAATCCCATTTTGATGTATAATATTCTCTATAAAAGCACTAGTGGATTTGATGTGCCTTCACAATAATGATGTACATAGCCATATTTCATTAGACTAGAATTTTTCATCTTTTCCAACTTCAAGTTTGAATGGATATAAATTTAGGTCATTAGTATATAATTCAATTCAAGTCATTTGTACAAGACTCTTTAAAGAGAAGAGTACTTGCAACTATAGTCTTGTAGCTTCATCTTCTTGCATATTTTTCTCCTTTTGTGTGAGTTTTTGCACATGTCTATAGATTGGAAAAGGTGTCTTGGATTGCTAACTATAGGCAAGTAGTGAAAGACAAATAAGTAGTGAAAGACACACTTAACTCCCTACAATGTTTCACACCTAGGCTATGCATAATTTTTCTCATCTAAGAGAGGTCGACTAATGCACACATAAAATAAGGCATCAAACATCTTGCTAATAGAGCCTAGCATTAAATGCATCTTCAACATTTTGAAGATTCAATTGTAAATATGTCTCAATGGGAGTGGCAATGGGTTTACATTCCTTACGATAAAGAAATTGCAACAAAGTTTCGAAGTTTTTGTTTGACACAAAGAATGCCTTCATCAACTCGCATAAACTAAATGCCCAAATGATGATGCAAATTCCCCAAATCTAACATTTCATAAGAGGCATCAAATCATCATTAAACTGAGAAATACGCAAATCATTAAGACTCAATGAGATGCATGTCATTCACATAAACAATAATGATGAGAAATATATCATCTGCACACTTCACATACAAGGTGCTTTCAATTGGACTATCTAGAATCCACATGCTAACAAGTAGTACATGCATGCGTTGTTTGCTTTAATCCATACAAATTGCACACTATGTTTTCATACCCTTTTTCACAAAGCCATGATGCTAAAATCATAGACTTCATGCAACCCATTCAAATGTAGTTTTTATGTCCAAATTATGTACTTTCCAACCATCATGAGTTGCAAGTGCACAAATGGTATGAGCAATTATGATCCATGTAGGAGCAAAGGTCACATCAAATTCAATGCTTTTTCTTTAAGCATAACCTTTAGCTACAAGTCTAGCCTTCATGGATAAATAACATCAAGGTCACCTAGCCACCACAAACTCTTTTGCAAGTGTTGCAATGGTTACCTATGATTAAGGATCCTTATAGACCCCATGAGCATGATTGTTTACATGGATTGCAATCAAAGTAGTGATGTATGTTTAATGATGAGTTGATAAGTCTGATTGGCTAACATTTGACATGACAAATGGACTTAAACAAGTCGTGACATGTGCCTAAAAACATTACATAAAAATGCTAGGTTTTAGGAAGGATTACCCACAAGTGGTAGGCCAAGTTTATACAAAACGTTTTAAAAAACATGGTATAAAAACGCTAGTTTTTAAGAAGGATTACCCACAAGTAGTAGGTTAAGTGCCACGGTGATATATGAATAAAATTGCTCATTAATTGAGCCTTTCAACCATAGTTATGTTATATTAACATGTTCTTTCTATATCAACACCTAATCATTATTCGAACAACTAACCTTTGGAAGTGGATCAAACACCTAACCCTTGAAAATGAATTAAACACCTCACCATTAAAGGAATCAAACACCTTATCTTTTAAAATGAACCAAGGACCTACACACATCTACAATGCTAATGAAAAATACAAAATCTAGAACTTGTATAGTTGAATCAAACACTTACACAAACATCTACAATGACAAGGGAACATATAAAACCTAGAACAAGTGTAGATAAATGAATCAAACACTTGGAACATGTTTATAATGCTCATGAGACATACAAAATATAGAATCATTGATAGTTGCTTAGGGAATTTAAAAAAAATGCCTAAATTAATTATGTGAGTGAAAACAATTTCTGGTAATCCACCTAAATGCACCAAAAATCCCATTATCATAGTATAAACATATTACTCTGGTTTTCAAGCTTATCCAAGAACTGCCAAAAGGTAAAATTTGTCGCTTAGAATTACACATAAAACAAAACGGATAAGCGACTATCACCAAAAAAAAAAAACGCACACAATGCACATATGTTTTTCCTGGAATGCGGTGTAGAGTTAAGACTCCTAAAATCTTTGTCCACCATTAACCCCATGATGGAAATCTTTCAAAGGCTTTTCAAGCTGCATACATTAATCCCATCCATGTGATGGACTCTCATTAGATCTTCTAGAAATTCGTTGAACATCCAAAAATTTTCACAATAATTCCTTTTTCCATGAACTTATGTACCACCATTCAAAAATAAATCGCAAATCTCTACCTGTTATGGTACTTTAAGGGCAACTCAAAAAAAAAAAAAAACTTGATAAAGCTTTGGTCAGCTTGCATTGTTGCACCACTAACTTCCCATGTTGGAGTTTCCTAGTCTGGTTTTTTGTTTGCTGCTCCGACACAAGTGACAATCACATGAACAACTACTTCATTCTCATGAAATAATGTCATGAGCTTTGCAGTTTCGAATTCCCTGTTCTTGCTTCTTAATAGCTAGAGCTGCCCTTATACTTTGGCTAAGTAACGTAGCTCAATTCTTGCAGGCTTCAAACCTTCACAATATCATCTCCCCCCTCCCATAAAAAGTCCATCTGCTATTTCTTGTGTATTAAGAGTACTTGTTTCTAAAAAACCTATTTTCAGCTCCATTGTCCATCATGCTCACCATTAGAGTACAACGTACTACTCACTAAATTCCATCTCCCTAGTTCCCACTCTCTTGAGGGCCTCTGTTGTGTTATTGATGTTTTTCCACTAAATGAACCCCCCTCCTCTGTCTCAAACTTTATTGTTAAGTGGTTGAAATCAAACATAGCAACCATATGGAACTAATTGTTTACTCCATGTTGCTCATCTCAAATTGGGGTTAATGATGCAAAGTTCTTTTTAAACTACAAGGTCCAGGCCTCCTTCAGTTTTAAATCTTCCAATACAAATATTTGAGGATGCCCAAAGACCAGTAACAAAACTACAAAGCCTCATTCATTTTTAAATCTTCCCCAAAACGGACCATTGGACTCATTTCTATGCACCTACGTTCCTTACAATGCTTCCTGTTAGATGGCATTCCAAAGAGCTCAAGACAACCAAAGGCCTCAGCAAGAATCTGTTGCCAAGATAACCCCTTGCAGCACAACATTTGAAAATGGTTATGCTGTATGCCCATGCTTGAAACGCTTTTCATGTTTTTCACATTCCTATCCAAAGCGCTCAAGCAAGTGATACAATAATCATCTTGCCTCATGACCTCATGTTATATCCCTTCTTGGTTAGTTTCAATATATCGAAACTATGATTCACTTTAGGGATGGATCTACGAGTGTAAGAGACTTGCTATTTTCATGAATTTGCAAGGAAGTTAGATTTAATCTTTACACTTTATTCTGGCATCTTGAAGGAAACTAGTTCATCACACGCAAGGAAACTGTTACAAAAGAAGCAGGTTTTCAATCTCAATTTTTGTTTTTTGGAATAGCGGTGTACTTCCGACTGCCCAAACCTTTAAATATAGATCTGATTATGCTTCAGGTAATTCACCTTCGTATATTTCTTTTCCCGTGCCCTTCTTATCAACATGACTTGTATGAAGCTCATGTATAGTTGGCCACAAAACAGAAATGAAAAAGATGTGCTTCATTATGTACAAGCAAACCCTTGCATTGCCTCACAAGGCAAGTGCTTCGAAATCCCTTACCTTTAATTTCAACCTTCACTATGAAAGCATGGTTTTTTACTAACAAGTTTTGCCCGCAATGGAAAGTAATACCAACCATATAACAGATACACGATAAGACTTAAGTAGATCTCTATGCAGATTGTCATTTGATATACTTCATCTCAGATCCAATGTCCAAATATTTCCCATTCTCCAGATTCTACATCAGCTCCAAATATCCAAATATCCAAATATTATGAGGTCTACCAAGTAGAATCTACATAGAAATACTTCATGCTTGGAAAAAATCAGAGTATCATCAATACATGGTGTTGCTACCTCCTAGTAGACAACATTAAGATACCACAGTAAATAACTGGAAAACCTACCACACACACAACCTTGTAGAGGTACCAATGCCACAAACAATTGAACTTAGTAGCTGCAAGGGTCTGCATTACTTGAATCTCCTCACTGTACTAAGATAAGTGTCACTTAGGTGTCGGTCAGATTAAGCACAGGATGTGGATAAGGCTTCCTCTTATGAATAGGTTGGATTGCTAACCATCTGTATATTACCAAGTAAACCAACACACAATAAGAGACTCATGCAAACTTTCAGAGAAGTACTCTATAACCATAAGGAAACAAACTCATCAACTGCTGAATGCTGCAATACTTAGGGTGATATTAATACTGTAGGAACTTTATCATACCAAATCTTATGTATGTATTATTCCTCATATATGACTACTGTTCAACCTATAATGTCTTCAACGTTAGCTACTTGTTCCAGATTGAGGAATCCACACGTTTTTCTTTTCTTTGAAAAAGCTGGAACTACATGAGGTCCACTTATGTTAACAGTACTGTTTTGAACATTTTTAATGCACATCTTCCCAGTTTTACCATCCCTAAATTGCTGGTGTTTTCGTTGGGCAGATGCCCTTTCGAACTATATATGAATGCATTCATATAATTTTCGGCCTGGACATATGTTTGACCATGTCACGCATTGAAATTTTACCACATGGATAACGTCTTTGTAGATTGTACTCAACAAGTCAAAGAAACAAAACACTTCCCCACTATGTTTTCAACTAGAGAAGAAATCTGAGTGGGACCTGTATTGAAATTCTCAATCTGTGCATTGCAAATGCTATCTGTTGTTCAGCGAGGATGATAATGTTCTGTCACTTTCTAATCAATCAAGGAAGATTCACTGCTGACTTGATCCACCAATGAAAATGATCATCACAAGTGTAGTATATAAACTTATTTTTTGTTAATCATAATGATATGGCAAAACTTGTCGTCCAACTTATATTTGTGATTCATAAATTCTCTCATGCACATGCTGCTTGTCGAAGGCCAAACTTGTTGCATTGAGAACAGCCCCTGAGAGGAAGTCCAAGTACCTGTGCAAGAATGAACAATCACAAACACAAGTAGCCAATAGTTTGACAAAGAAATCGAGATTGTATGGCTGAAAGCTCGAGCGTCGACATGCAACAATTCACAACACTGAGAGAAGATGTTTCCGTATGGAACTGGAGTCAGAGAGCACACGAGACTGGGCTGAACATATAACTGAGACCCTCTCCCCCTTTGCAACTCCTTGAGAACTCCCAACGTGAAACCCCCCTTGGTTCCTCCCAGTCTCCTTGCACATGGGACCAGTATTTCTATCCAAGTCTTTGTAGTGCCTGAAGAGGGTGACATGAGGCGTCAACTGAGTCTGCTGCACAAACAGAAGTGTTGTGCCAAAATTTCTTGATTCACTTGATAGTAGTGAAAATGTGGAAAATACTGTGAAAATGCCCACATTCAAGCACATATCTCAACAAGATCTTGGAACGACCAATGCCTGAAAGTAACTGTAAATCACAAACAAAAACAAATGAGCTTCTTGGTACAGTTTTGATGAAACTGAAGCTTGAAAGCATTGTGGTCTTCGCATACATTATAGCATTCACATAAATAAACATAAAAGATTGTTGCTATTTTCAACAGGAAAATAACAGCTAGTCGACTACAATGCAAAACTACATATCCAGTACCTGATAAAAAAATTATGAAGTAAATTTCAACTGAAAACAACTTGCAGTGGACTCCACTAAATAGCTTCCAACAATTTTAATTGGTCTCACATCAAGGGTAGACAGCAGAATGGAGTCAAATGCTAAAACTCCCATGACAACTAAAAGAGTCTATCAACCAAGAAGTGAAACTCCATCTAATAGACTTCAATCTGGCATAGATGAAGCCAGAACTACAGCACATCTCTTGCTTCAATCAGGACATGACCACACGTAACACATCTCAGTAAAACAAGCCTCAATGATGAAATCTCCAAGCATTTCATCAAACTTCACAACACAGTAACCAAAAACATAAACACGTAAAACCCAGATTTGGTGACTGAAAGCTGCCACACCAAAATTGGGCACAGATACTTCCATTTCCAGATACCAAAAAATGTATGCCTTCACATACTGAACAAAACCCATGAACGTTAAAGCATCAGCTTTTTAACAGAACCTCACAATCCGCATCAGTCACAACTGTGAGAACTATCTGCCAGATCTATCCATCCAACTGTTCACACGTAACATTCCTCACCTCATAATAGCCTGTATAATCACAAAGGAACCTATGAGTGATAACAGATTAACAGCAAATTGATATATGGCGCTTGAAAACCATTATCTTGAGGATCCTATCCCCCACTATTTTTATCTGCAAAGTGGCAATGCCCTTTTGAAAGCATAACGATCTTCTGGTGCTAGACACATTTCAGTATCGAGATGTCTCCAGGCATGAGAAATTGCTTCCTTCACATTACTTGGTATCAGACACCTATATAACTGTCAGACCACAATTTCTCTACAATTCCATGCATCAGCCATAAAGATGGCCATTCATATAGCAACTTGACAAGCTAGCTAGTATAGAGAGAAGAGAAGCTAAAGAATTCAGTGAAACCAGATACTAAGACGACGCTACAGCCTCTGCACATCCGTTGCTTCCATCATAACTAGAACTTGGGGGTCATGTATACTACTTCCACTGTGCTGGAAAAAACCACGAGGTTGTTTAACTGCTGCTTGACTGAAAGACGCTCCTAGTGTGTGAACGATTAGGCTGGATCAACTCTTTCATTTCACTGAAAGGAAATCATGCAAGGTACACCTCGATGAATGCACTTCTCTGTGTGCTGCAAACGGGACACTTCTCTACGTCTAACTTGCAATCCTGGCATAGGCACAGATGCATGCAAGGAAGTAGAAGTATTGTCACTTCTTTCCCATTGCATCTTTTGCATGCTCGGCCTGCATCTGCTTTTCTTGAACTCATCATTGCCAGCGTTCTTTGTGTCTGAGCATTCTCATCTATGTGTGCTGATGCTGCATCATCCGCATCACTATCTCCACATCCCTCAAGCTTGCTTAGATCTCTGCTTTGGTACATGATGGCTTGCTGAAGGTTTGATCGCAACACAGCAACCATGGCTTCGTAGCTCTTTGCTTTACTCTGCCACATGTGTGTTTCTAAGCTTAACTGTTTAATCCTCTCCTCCAGATCACTATTATGCCTTTTCACACGTGCAAGTTCCATATCTCTGTCACAAACTCTGCGAGAGACCTGTTCCTCGATGTTGGCAAGTAGAGCCTGAGAATGGTATCTTGTCCGCTCGCTGAGAGCATATTGGAGTTGTTCAGCCTGCAAAAATAAACATGGAAAATTCTTAGGAATATTGACGATTACTTCATGACTCCATGGATAGTCCAAATGTTCAGACTAGCAATACCCTACATGATTAACAAATATCTGTTGCAGCTCATGCTGTTGATTTGCAAGTTGCGCCGAAATCTCATCACCTAGAGTACTTGTCGAACCCGGATCAGGCTTTGAGCTGGTAACAGTGGAGCCATCGTCATCGAAAGAAGCAAGCCGCAGGCCCGTGGAAACAAACTGATTCGGATTAGCTTTAACTGTTTGAGGAGGGGACGAGGATCCCTGCCTGCGATTCAAATCCAAAAGGTTGAAAGCAGAATGATGAACCGCCGCGGGCTTCAGAAACGTCTGATGCTGGGAAGGCGGGTGCGGGTCTTCCAAGGCGGATCCATTACGCTTCCTGCTCGGGCGCTGCCTTGTTGCAGGAAAGGCTCCAACCGCTGGACACTGATGCTGCGGCGCTGGAACCATCGCAGAAGAAGGAGGGGGATTACACACTGCGGAATCAAAGAAGACCCTCTTAACGGCCGAGTCGAAGACAAATAAAAGAGCACTCTTTTCGTAATGAAACATCCATTGTTCTACAGCACATAAAGATAATGAAAGACACATGATACTGACATAACTAAGCACAGTAGAGTTACCTGCCGCAGAGCTACACACCCTGCTTGCTACGCTCTGATAGGGATCGAAGTTCTGGTACAGCGGTAAAAAACATGTACCGTTTCCGCTGCCATCACCCTTCGGAGGATCCGAAGAAGCGCAAAGGTCCATGGCAATTATCTGCTCAACCGCCCTGGAAGTTAAGAACCTTGCTTGAGTATGAAACAAATCGCCTAACTTGCCAAGCATGAGAGGAAGCGCATAGATGATGAACAAAGGAAAACTCTCACCTATTCTTGAAGAGGCCAAACAACGAGCCGGGTGAATTGTCAGCCTCAACCGCCATTAACCTACAGACCCACAAATAGGAGAACGCGAGAGAAATCCAAAAAAAGAGACGGGGCAGAGATTACTGGTGGACCGTGGATATGAGTATGCGTTTGATAGTAGTGGGTGGAAGGCTAAAGCTGCGTAGAGAAGAGACAGGCAATAATAACAGGCCTCCCTGGAAGGATCATAATTTGCAGAGGGACGGAAATGGCGATGGCGGGGGCAGAGAGGAGATGATGCTGCAAGTGGCGAATGAATGTAGCGTGTGTAGATGGCTGCAGACACAGAAGAGGAGGCCCAGAAGAGCGAGAGAATCAAAAGAGCATCATAGACACACCGCCAACGTGGTTACTCCAGAAGGCCGGAATTGCCATGTTCCTGGCACGCTCTAGTCTTGAGAGATCTACGGTCTACCCGCCTCTCCCTCCCCCCTTTTACTTACCCTCCTTCTTCCACCATGTCTAAACATGTAAAACCCGCAGAATATCTTTCTTTAGCAAGGATGACTAACAGACGCTCGGTACACTGCCAATGTAAAGCAGAAATACCCACGTGGTCGCATACTCACAAAATCCAACTGGGGGTTAAACCTGTACTAGAGTCGCCCCGTTTCCATGAATCGGTTAAGGCACTCTCAGTAGCGAAACTGCCTCCGGCGCCCTCACCTATTTTCTTGAAAGTTGAACTGCTTACGGGAGTGGTTGAGGAATGCCCACCCACGACTCATAATTCCCGACACTTCACAACTGCTTCGTCGTTTCCGCACGAGAGACCCGCATAGAAAAACCTCTACCTCCATGCACCTCATGTACGCACACAACCCCCCACGATCTGCTCCACCTTTCCAACTATCTGTCTGGATGTGCACTACGATTCTTCAAATTCTTATTTTTCATAGCTGCTTTGGTCCATGTTTGATCAGTCCTCGCACATGATGCTTCTTATCTACAATTTGGGCGAAATTGACCACTTTCTGTGCCATGAGCATACAGAGCTCACCACATGGAGCAGTGGCATACTATCAAGCTACTCATGCATGGATGGATACCTATTACCGCCTGTTTTAGCGCGATTTCAATGTATCATAAGATTATCTGAGCTTTTGACCACCGATTCTGTGAGAAGGCATACTTTTAGAGAATCATACATAAGTAAAATTTTAACTGTATTATTTATCCACGGAATAAGTCATACTTTTAGGAGATCGCCATCGCTATTTCAACTTTAGAATTTATAGAAAAGCCTGCGCAATCCTTGCCTCTTTATAGTGCGAATTAATGGCCATTCTTTGAGCAGGCATGACACAGAAGGAGACGGTCTTCTAGGCTTCTAGACTTCTGGCAGCCGTTTAGTTTCTGTCATTTAAGCTTAAAAGTTGACGTTCAGGAGAGGCCTCTCAGCTCTGTTTGGCATCCAACAAATGCGATACTTGAAGATTCCAGCAGATATGGTGGGTGCTTTACCTGACAGTAGTCGTTTTGTGAGTTGCAATTTTTAAGTTCTACCTAGCGGTCGTTTTGTGAGTTGCAATTCTTACCTACTCTACAAAGTTAAGGTCTCTATAGTCTCCCATTACTGGCAGTATCAAAAACTTCATAGAACTCTCTCTCTCTTCTATTTTATATATATATATAGAGAGAGAGAAAGAGATATAACTCAGCTGGTCGTATCTCCTTGACATGTCATGCCATCCATTCGGGAAACAGACAAAATTAATATTCCATTCACTTTAGAAACATTGATTTTTCTTGTTTTATACAAATAAGGCAGGAGGTTCTTCCATAGAAAGTATGATATGTTTCCTTCAAAGGTAGTTTTAATATTTAAGACAACTATCTGAGTTATGCACACATTCAATAAGTTCGCTCGATCTTATCAATGTATAAAAAGATAAAAGAGGTAATAATACTACAACATGTCGTCCTACAAAGTGGTGATGTCCTTTGACACTCCATTTGTATGTATCCATCTACTTATCCCTCTGTGTATGCATGTGTATGTATCCATCTCTCTGTGTGTATGCATGTGTGTAAAGCGAAATTTTCTCTTCTAGCACATAAACGGAGGGTTCTGTGTGTGTATGCATGTGTGCATGTATCCATTTACTTATCTGTGCTGTGTGTGTATGCATGTGCGTAAAGCGAAATTCTCTCTTCTAACACATAAACGGAGGGTTTCAGCCATACAAAGGTGGCAATCTGGCGCAAAGTGCGCAACTTCTATAAGAAACTCGATAGATGATGGTGTATATTTTGGGAATTGTGAGATGTAGGTGTGATACTGGTGTGTGTGTGTGTGTTTAATAACTAAATCGTTTTCTAATTTAGAAAAAGGAAGTTTGTGCACAAAAGAAAGATGGTTACCGAATTGTGCGTGTCTGTATGTGCATGCAATGATTTGTGTGTATGTGCATGCTGAAAAAGTACGTAAATGTGAATGATTGCGTGCATATGTGTATTGCTATATGGATGATATGTGGATTAAAAGCATTTTACCTTGAGATTTTATCATCATCAAGTCTGCATAGCCTGAGTACAAAGAAAGAAGAAAGGTGTACAAAAAGAGAGGTTCCTGCTTACACGTCCATTCTCCCATTGGGGGAAAGAGGTCGTCTTTTATTAATTTCACACTTTGATGATAACCAAGAGCTTTTGTTCTAAAAGGTGGAGCTGCTTGAGTTGAGGTGGGTTTACAAACAAGTGGTGACAATAATGCCTCCTCTCTAATCCCATATTGCATCATAAGAGTCGCAACCTATTGACATATTGTATCACAAAAGTGCTAACACATTTCACTCCTACCTATAGTCCAAAATTGTTTCTAATGAGTTTCTCCATTAAAAAATCAAGTTGTCAAGGATTGCTATATAGAGAGAGAGGCAGCTCGAGGATAGGAAAGTGAAGCTAGAATGAAAGGTTTTAGAGATGAGAGAGAAATTGTGAATGAGAAAGAGAATGGTGGGATAATAAGATAGATGTACCCGGAAATAAAATGTGTAGGCCATTGAAAATTGGGAAATTGAAAAGATTCTCTCTCTCATGTGAAGAGTTGATGGTTATGAACACCAGTCGGAAGAAAAGAACCAATTTATTCTTTGTGAACCACTTTAAGTACTTTGTTACCTCACCTCCCTCCTTGATAGTGAAAACTAGAGAAGTGCTACAAAACACTAGGATGTCAATGTACTCTTGGAATAAAGAGATGTGTCTCCTCCCAACCTAATCCTCTACATGTATCTTGAAGATGGTAGGTGGAATCCTCTACATGTACCTTGAAGATGGTAGGTGGAATCCTCTACATGTACCTTGAAGATGGTAGGTGGAATCTCAAGCTATGTAGTAGTGATTGGAGTCAAACCAACTACACCATACACACATCAAAGTCCTCTTCATTTCGTTGGAGTGCAAGCAACTACTTAATCCATGTGTGTGATTGGGTCACTCTAGTAGCCTATCTATCATGTTTCCTAGCTCACTTTAGTTCATCAGTACATTATCTACGATCTATCTTAGTTCTCTCAATTCAACTAAATCTAACTCAAGATAGATGTTTCTAGAAGATATTTAGCAAAATACACTTCTCTATTGCATACAATATTTAAAGGCAACATCTCCTCTTTCACATCCATTGGTTTTAACCATTGGGATAAGGCTCCTAGATTGCATAATCCCTTAGAGAAGTTTAGAATTAACTTGAATTTAGACCTTGTCCAAGTTACTTTGCAGCATTAATCTCCCCTCAAAAGTATTTTCGTCCTAGAAAATGTACTTCATCTTTATATCTATATTTAAGGCTTTTCCCCCTTGTCCTTATGGTCTATCCTATGGAACATGATTTTCATCTCTTCAATCGAGTTTCCTCTAATTTGTATATAATTCCTAGCCTTTATTCACACTAAAACGAGGAGAATCTCTTATGAAGTGAGCTACTCTTTTTTAAGTGGCACTTTCATTTGTTCCATATTTACAGGCACCGTTTGTATAAATAGTTTTGAATGCACTTTTCTCAAGTGCATAGTATAGGTCCAATGTTCGACGTAGACCCATATGCACATCCGACATATTGATGTCAAGTGGGAATATTTGCACACATAATGTCAATCCATTGAGTAACTAATGAAGGGAATGAAGACCGCGCACAAGATAAAATGATAACATATAGATCCACAACAAGAGAGGGGAAAACATACACATGCATGCACACATGCACACAGACACTCACTCATGAATAGAGAAGAGACATGGTTGCTTAAAAAAGCTCTTTGTATTTCTCATAAATTAATAGGAACCTCTTTACAATGGAGCACATTCATTTATATGGACTTTGGATGGGATCTATTCACATTTTAGTGTATAGACTAGTTAGAAAATAAGATCTAATGCTCATTTGAGGGCCAAAATTGGTAGACCCCTCCAACACCTCATGATTCCTTTTGTCTTGCCCTTGTTCCTCTAGTTGCTTCTTCATAGATTCCTCCAAGATCAAACCTTTTTAAGTATCTAACTTTTTTAAGTATCTAGAGAGAGTCTTTAAGCTTTCTCAAAAACTTTAAGAGAGACTTGATCATGTACTTTACATGAGATGTCTATTCTTTTTTTTCTATCATATGCTATGGGTTGATGTTGAGAATTCTATAGGTTTTCCTTGGACACCTTTAAATTAAAGTTCAACCGCTTAGATTTTTTCACATTGAAATGCAACTACATATATATGGCTCTTGGCTACAACCCAACACATTAGTTAACATGAATGGACTAAAATTGATTGCATAATGCTTTTAATAATTATAAAACATTTCAAGAAGAGGCAAATAGTCTTCCCAATTAGCATGGCAAATACTTTCTCTAGTAGCCTATCTATCTATCATGTGTCCTAATTCACTTTAGTTCATGATAACATTACCTACGATCTATATTAGTTCTCTTATTTTAACTCAAAGTAACTCGAGTTACATGTTTCTAGAAGCTTAGAAAAATACACTTCGGTATAGCATACAATATTTAAAGGAAAGGCTTCCTCTTCCATGTCCATTAGTTTTAAGCATTGGGATAAGGCTCCTAGATTGCATAATCCCGTAGAGAACTATTCCCCCCTCAAATCATTTTCGTCCTCGAAAATGTACTTCATCTTTATATCTATATTTAGGGGTTTTTCCTGCTTGTCCTCATGGTCTATCCTATAGAGAATTATTTTCATCTTTGTTGATATATTTTGGTAGTGATGTGTGTGAACACATTAGGGCCATCAGGGTGCTTTTTTCCCTCTTCAGGAGGTTTTATTCCTTGGCTTGTATATACGCCTATAACCCTAACGGATCACTTATCTTTGTACATTCTCTTGCTGATATGTTCATTATTGTGTGTTGTACTCCAAGCTTCTTCTCCTTCCTTGTGTTGTTGGTGTGCTTTCCGCAGACCTCAAACTCAAACATTTGGTATCAGAGCAGGTCATCGCTTCATCTAAGGCATCATCAACACCCCTCCAATCATAGTCTCAGAATCGCACAAAAATTGGTGAGCATACTCCAGGTGATTAGAAGTTCAAAACTGCTTCACTTTGTGGTGTTGAAATCGAGATCTGAGCTCGTTTTGGCCTTTAAACACACTATTACAGTGATTGCCTATAGTGATTGTGTAGGCAATTTTGTCCTTTTGTGCCAAACATATATACATGTTTTGGTTCACCAGTATAAGCACCTCAAAGTCTACTATAGGTTTAGCAAATCTTGACAGGGTAGTTTTGTTCAACGTTTTGAGATACAGTCATTTTTTTGCATCATGGTATTTTAGTCAATGGCCATGGCTTAAAACATTGATGTATTCCATATGTTGGTTGTTGAGGATAATTTGGATGGTACCAATTACCCATTATGGGCATATATGATATGTCATATACTGGTCACAAAAGGATTGTGGAATATTGTGCAGGGTGTTGAAAAATGTCCTACTACAACTACAAATACAATTACTGAAGGTGATGCGGATGTCTTTGAAGATTATGTTCTTCATATTTCTGTTCATGTTGCGATTCCTACTGCAACTATTGCAGAGCAACTTCATTGGGATGGCAGAGATGCTTAGGCACATGCATTGATAGCCTTGCCTATCAAACATGCCTTAATTTTTAATGCCCATTTGAAGGGGAAATGGTGTCTTAAAAGTGTGCAAAATTTATTGGAAGTTATGCTCATGTCTATAAGGCTTGAGTACTATTCGTTCTTTACATGATCGACTCATATTATACAAAAATGAAGTTCTATTGTAAAAAATAAATCAATTATTACATAGCCAAACTGGTTTTTGGATTGCAAAAATTGGTAGATCCCTCCAACACCTCTTGATTCCTTTTGTTTTGCCCTTGTTCCTCTAGTCGATTCATTAGAGATTCCTCCAACACCCAAATTTTTTAAGTCTCATGAAAGGGCCATAGGATCTAGAGAGAGAGTCTTTGATATTTTCTCAAAAACTTTAAGATAGACATGATCACTTATTTTACATGATATGTCCATTCTTTTTTTTAATATTACATGCGATGACTTGATCTTGAGCATTCTATAGGTCTTCCCTATACAAATTGAACTTAAATTTCATGTGCTTACACTTTTTCACATTGAAGTGCAACTACATATATGGCTCTTGGTTAGAGCCCAAAAGCTTAACATGAATGGACTAAATCTGATTGCATAATGCCCCCATTCGCTTGGCTTTTGGATACATAAGTTCCTAGCATGAACTCTAGGTTTTAATCAACACGAATTGTAAATTTTCAAAATTTATCTAAAACTATGTTTTTTAGAAACCCATAGAGTCAATAAATATGTTACATGAACATTTGAGCTAGCTTTGGTGTCTTTAATGTAGTGGGCATAGGAATAAGCCATGCCATTTTAGTCAAGCTATCCTTTATGGACTATTGATCCATGTCATGGTCTTTTTGGGTTTGAGGCAATTCTATAATAAAATTCATTGAACTATTATCCCACTTAGACTTTGTTAGGGGAGCACTACACTGTGCACTCTGTCTTGCACTCTGTCTAGAATTGAACAAGATTTCAGGAATATGCTTCTGATTACAAGATCACCCACATAGGGGAAACAATACAAGAATATAGAACCATTACACAAAGTCCCACAACTCTGGACTAATAGATATGGATTAATAGACTAGGCAAGATACAAGAGATCCCACAACCCTGGGTTGTAGGTATGAAACAAGCTATTTGAATTATAAGAGGAAGATGAACCAGATACAATAAATAACTAGATAGGATCTCATACTACAAGATTACAAAAGGATAGGATGGAATGTCCCGCATACTAGACTAGAAAAGACTTTACAAGGAGCAAGACAAGAATTGGAATTGGACTTTGCAAAGTACTTACTTGGAGATCAAGACTCCTTTAGCTTCCAAGATTGGCATTGGCAAGATTGAGGATATGAGTGGCCAAGCCCTCCCTTATATAGGTGTCATTGATGATGTTAGCAATGCAAACAAGAGTTTTGAATGTCAGAATAATGTGAATAGATAATCAATCTTAGGATTTTGGCACGTTTTAGATGCAATGGAAGCATTAATTTGTCCAAATTTTAAAAACGATGTTAGCGATCCAAAACAAGAGTTTTGGATGTTAGAATCAAGCAACTAGACAATCGATCTTAAGATCTTGGCATGATTTAAATGCAATGGAAGCATTAGTTTCTCCAAATTTTGAACCAATAATGAGATATAGGAAGACACATGAAATATAAAAATCAAGATGGTTTCCTTTGTATCCATGATATCACCTCCCCCTCAAGCAATGAGTTCCACAAGGATCATCCATGTTTCCTGGTTTGGGCTTCATTGGATTCTTCTTATGGAATTCATGAATCTTGATTGGTGCTTTGGAGATTTTTTGTAAGTTCCCAAGTATGATCATTGATGTCATACCCTTTCCAATAAACAAGGTATTCCAATCTTCCTCAGGAGATTCTCAAATCCAAGACATGCTTGACCTTGAATTCTTCATGATCCTCAATCTTGATAGGTGGTGAAGGGACTAGGTCTCTCCCTTTTCAATGGTGAATTTGATATGGTACTAACATCAATACATGGAAAATTGGATGTATTCTCATGGTACTCAATAATTGGATCTTGAAGGTGACTAGATTAATCTCAACCAAGATGGTGAAAGGACCAAATCTTTGATGGTATAGCTTTGCATAGGGCGTTGAAGTCTACAAATTATTTCTAAGTAGCCATAATTTATCCCCAACATGATAAGATGGATTTTAAATATGGTTTTGATCTACATAATACTTATATTGTCTTGAGCTCTATGGATCTCTTGCTTGAGTTCTTGGTGAATATCCATGAGAGATTGCACCTTATCTCTAGAATTTGGGTTTTTTACATGATTTGAGATGTATATCCATCCTTTAGTGTTGTTCATAATTTGCAAAGAAGGGATTTTTCTTGGTAGATGTATGGATATTGTTGTTATGAATATTGTTGTTATATGCAAACTCTATGAAGGATAAAAGCTCAAACCAATCATTTTAATGATATTTGATGGTGCAATGGAGATATTATTATAGAGCTTGATTCACTCATTCTATTTGACCATTACTCTGTGGATGATTGGCTATAGAAAATTTAACTTGAAACTGAGGAGCTTTTAAAGACTATTCCACAATCTAGATATTAATTGTGGACCTTGATCACTAACAATATCATCAAGAAATCCATGAAGCCTAAAGATGTACTTGAGAAAAATTCTAGTAATTACTGCACTTGTGATTGCCTGGTGGTTGGAATGAAGCATGCCATCCTTGTGAATCTATCCACTATAACAAGAATGGAATCATACTTATCAAACCTTGGTAGATCTATGATAAAATACATAGCAAATGAGGACCATGTTCTTTCTAGAATAGGTAAAGGTTTCAAGAGGCCATGCGGTTTATGCTTAGCTACCTTAGATCTGTAGAAATTTTCACAAGTTTGGATATATTCTTTGACTTCATTCCATATTTTTGGCCACCAAAAATCCCTTGGTATTTTTTTATCCACTCCAAAATGTCATACAACAAGGTTATAATGGCATTGTTGAAGTACTTGGATCTTGGGATTTTCTGGAGGGACATACAATAGGTTCTTATAGATTACTAACTCGTTAATTTCTTGGAACTCGTTAACTTCATGAACTTTCCCTTCTTTAATTTTTTTCTTGACATTACAAAAAAATCATTATGTGGTATAGTGAATTAGATAGGTCAAGATTGAATCTTCTTGATGGATTGAAGAGATAACTGCTAATTGGAGATGTTTAGGTCTAAGTAATACACTCTCTTGTTGACCAAATGCCTCTTCACCTTTCTTTGGTGCAAGGTAAGATCTTCTTGAAAAGGCATCTGACTCACATTGTGTTATATCATGAACACATGAGAAGGGGTGTGAGAACCACCCTTGGAGGAGAGCATATGTAGGCTCAGACATGAGTGCCATGTGGCACCCATATGTGGAGCCAAATGGTGTTCCATATGGTAAGTTAGAGATGGAATATATGAGGATATGGATATGTCGTTGGAAGGAATAGATATCAAACATCTCCATACGGTTTTCATAAAATTTAGCCGACAAGCAATTGATCTTTGACAAAGGAGCTTGCAAAGAACTAAGATCATGAGGACCACCATAAGGTTGTGAGATGATTATCCTCCCAACCTTATGCCTCTATATATATCTCTCTCCAAGGAACTACCCTCGATGGCAGGTGGTACTAACCATCCAAGTGTCAGCCATGTAAATGTATGTGTGACAAGTGTCCTAGTTAGCTCTCCAAGGGGCTGCCCTCTATGGCAGGTGGAAACTAACCATCCAAGTGTCAGACATCTCTCTCTACACACACACTCTCTCTCTCTCTCTTTCTCTCTCTCTTTAGATCTCACTTTATGGTAAGTGGTGTGCGTACTCTTACCCTCTCTCTTTCTCTATGATTCTTGTTTTATAATTTCTCTTCTCTTTGGTTTTGCAGGAGGTTTTTGGCATCGATTCTTTGGGAGAAAATGTTCATTACACTTTGACGATAGAGATCCGAAAGAGGGACATACCTGTAAGTGATTTTTTATTCTCTATTGATAGAGAGTGAGAAAATGAGAGAGAGAGAGAGATGAAAGAGAGAGAAAAAGAGAAAGAGAGAGATGAAAGAGAGAGAGAGAGAGAGAAAGAGAGAGAGAGAGAGAGAGAGAGAGAGAGAGAGAGAGAGAGAAAGAGAGAGAGAGAGAGAGAGAGAGAGAGAAAGAGAGAGAGAGAGAGAGAGAGAGAGAGAGAGAGAGAGAGAGAGAGAGAAAGAGAGAGAGAGAGAGATAAAGAGAGAGAACGAGAGAGAGATAGAGATAGATACACACACACATATACACATGCATACATACACACACACATGCATACATACACACACATGCATACATACACACACATGCATACATACACACACATATACAAACATACATACATACATTCACACACACTCAAATACATACACACACACACTCACATATACATACATACTCACATACATATACACACACTCACATATATACATACACAAACATACGCATACATACTTATATACATGCACAAACATATGCATGCATACATTCACACACATACGTACACACACATACATATTACATACTCACATACACATATTCATGCATATGCATGCATGCATACACACATATACATACACTCACATACATATTACATACACACATGCATATACATACACACACATATACATACACACTCACATGCATACACACACACACTCACATATATACATACAAACTCACACCTATACACACACACACACACACACTCAGTTACATATTACATACACACATGCATATACATACACACACATATGCATACACATGCATATGCATACACACACATATGCATATACATGCATACACATATGCATATACATACATATGTTGGTGCATGTCAATCATCAATTGAAGGTTTATGAAGAAATGAAGTCAAGGAATCAAGAAGAGAACAAATTCAGAAGGTTGAAGGAAGGACATATTCAGAAATTTAAAACTATGTACACATATGTACATTACTTCAGATATAGCTGACTCATACTTTTGATTAGTAATAAGCTTGTATATATTTACCTATAAATGTTTGTTGAAAAGTCGGGGCAAGAAGAATAGAATGAGAATAGAGAATAGGAAGAGAGAAATGAGCAGTAGAGAGTGTCATTAGACACATGAGAAGTGAGTTGAATTCATCAACTTCACTCAATTGTAATTTTCTGAGAAATCAAGAAAAACTTGCACCCGATGTTTTGCTGTCTGCTCCTTCTGTGTTTAATCTTTTGAAAAATCCTTCTGCACGTATCTAAGTCCATAGCTAATCTATCTATGGCTAGAATTTGAGAGGCTAATTGCAATCAGGTTGAGAGAATTTAGTTTAGGAACATTCATATGTAATGATGTTCTGAGAGTCGACAAAACTGGCGCAGATTTCATGTTCAGAGAAATGAACATTACTCAGTGTGTGGTGTAAAGTTTTACACAAGTGAGGGCTCAAAATCTAAGTTGGAAGGTAAGCCATCTATGGCTAAAATATCTTGATCAAACGGGTTCTACATTGGGAGAACTGTAGCTAAGAAGTTACAGGTGTCAAAGTCGCCATTACAGAGAAGCTATTTCAGACATAGGTAAAGTGTTTCACACATTTCTCAGTGTGTACTCAATCATTTTGAGAAATTTAACTTGGAAAGGTTGCGCAACCTCAAGGCAAAGTATTGTGCAAAGTTTTATTAAAAACTTTACAGGATTGATTAGTCAATGAGTGATTAATCTATAGCAGACTTTTCTAAGAAGTTGAATTTTTCAGAATAATCAATTTTCTGATAAGGTTGATGAATGTTGTCTAAATTTGGTGAAGTCTAAAGTTGATCTTGATATAGAGGTGGTCTAAATTCAAGATCAACTTGTTCTTTTGGAGATTAACCCTCTCCATCAGTGGTATCAGAGCAGGAAACATCAAAATCAAGGAAAGGAGAATCCCGACTGCTGCAGGTTCAAGAAATTCAACAATTGAAGAACTAAAAGGTGAAAACTTGAAGGCAAAGCTTGAGGAGGAGACCATACGACATCAAGAAAGACAAAAGGACTCTAATTTGAAGCAAAGGTACATATATTATTCGTAAAGCTTGAAGATTTCAATACACAGGTGGACACAAGATGGGAGATTCTCTACAGATAGAGAAATTGGATAGGGAAAACTATCCTGCATGGTCAATGAGGATGGAAGCTCATCTTATGAGCAAAGACCTGATGGGATACATCACAGGAGATGAAGAAAAGCCAGAATTTAGAGACTCTAGTGTTCCAACTAGAGAGGAGCTTGCAGACTTGAAGAATTGGATGAAGAAGGATGCTCAAGCAAGGAGCATAATCTACATGGCAGTCAATGACTATTTACTTCCTCACATTAGAGGACTTGAAAGTGCATGTGACATTTGGAATGCTTTGGAGGAGCATTTCCAAAACACACCCAAATCAAGGAAGGCTTCACTATGGGCAGAATTTACTACCTTCAAGAAGAAGGCCTCACAATCAATCTCTGATTATGTGACAAAGATGAAGGACATTGCAGATTCTCTAGGTGCAGTGGATGAAGACATTGAAGAAGATAAATTGGTAAGACAAATTCTCACAGGGCTAAGAGGAGATGAGAAGTGGAAGCCTTTTATTTTGTCTACAGAACTTTCATTAGATCACTTTACTCGTGATTTGAATCAATTGTTAGGTCATATGCTAACTTTTGAGAATGATATCAAAGGAGATGTTGATAAGAGTACAGGTCATGCAATGTACTCTAAAGACAAGAAGAAAGTTAACAAAGGGAAGCAACAATCAGGTGAAGAAGAAGGTACTTCAAATCAAGCAAATTTCATAAGAGGAAAAGGAAATGGCAGAAGTAGAGGAAGAGGCAGAAACAACAAAGATAATGCAAAAGCTTGTTGGATATGTGGTAAGACCAATCATTTATCTCATGATTGTTGGCACAATAATCAGAATAATGGTAATTATTAGAACTTTAATCAAAGAGCAAGAGGTGGTAGATTTTAGAGAGGAAATTTTAGAGGTAGAGGTGGTAGGAATTCTTTTGGGAGAGGTGGAGGAAGAAGCTTCCAAAATCAATCCTATAATAACACCTACTACAACTATGCATCAGATCAGAAGGAGGACTCGACTCTCATTATGAATGCAACATATGAGACCTCACATGAGGACATGAGAGTGTTCTATATTGATTCAGGATGTAGTAATCATTTAAGTGGAAATATTGCTTTGATGACTGATTTAGATCATAATGCAATTAATCATACAGTTCAGAAAGGTGATAATACAAAGCATAAGGTAAGGTCAATTGGTTCAGTCAAGGCTAAAGATGGGAGCACTCTTCTGAGTAAGGTTCTTTATGTTCCCACAATTCCAAAGAATTTGATCAGTGTAGGTCAAATTGTGGAAAAAGGATATGAGGTAAGATTCACCAATGATGGAGTCTATGTTGAAGACCCTAGTCAAGGGTATAAACAGGTTGTTACAGGAAAGAAAGAAGGAAGGCTCTTCACATTGAAGGTACAAGGAAATGTTGGACATGCTATGTTCACATATGGAGAGCAGAAGGTGTCAGAATTGGATCTTTGGCATAAAAGACTTGGACACTTCAATGAAAGAGGTTTCAAAGAAATGATTAACAATGATTCAGTGCTTGGGTTGCCTAACATTGCAGGTCAACACATGACATACAGATGTGAGGCATGTCAATTAGGTAAGGCTCATAAGCAATCCTATTCCAAGCATGGGTTTATGTATTCAGAAAGACTTGAGTTAGTGCATACAGATGTGTGGGGTCCTTCAAAGGACTTTAGTATAAATGGTTCAAGATATTATGTCATATATGTTGATGATGCTACTAGATGGATCACAATTTATGTGATTAAAGAAAAGTCAGAAGTGTTTAATACATTTAGACATTATCATGCATATGCAGAAAGGATTACAGGTAAAAAATTGAAGAGACTAAGGTCAGATGGAGGGGGAGAGTATTTTTCAAATGAATTCAATGATTACTTGTGGAATGCAGGTATAAAGAGAGAAGTTACTTGCAGGTACTCTCCTCAACAAAATGGGGTAGCAAAAAGAAGAAACAGGACTCTTGTTGAGTTTGCAAGGTCCATGATGAAAGAGAAGAATTGCCCAAATTATTTGTGGGCAGAGGCTGTAAATACAGCTACATATTTGGTCAATAGATTGCCTTGTAAAGCTTTGCAAGGTATGACACCATATTAAGCTTGGTGGGGTAAGAAACCTACCTTGGATCATTGCAGAATATTTGGATGCTTGGCATATGCATATGTGCCATCTCAATTGAGGCATAAGTTGGAGCCTAAGGCAGAAAAGTATGTATTCATTGGTTATGATGATAAACAAATGGGATACAGGTTGTGGAGTCCATCTACAAAGCAATTCCTTGTATCCAAGGATGTTACATTTGATGAGCAAGGTACTTGGTATGCAGGTAAATATAATGTACATGTAGATGTTGAAGAAGTAGTGGATCAAAGGAAAGGTAAAGCAAAGATTCAATTACTTGATGAAAATGAGATTAATGAAGTACAGGTTGAAGTTGAAGAGAGGCCAAGGTTTGATCCAGAATGTGATGAACCAGAGACTTCAAGAAGTGCAGAAGTTAGGAGGTCATCTAGGCACAAATGGCAACCTACAAGGTATAGCTATGACACCTCATTCTTGACTACTAAAGATTATGCTTATTTGATAAAAGCAGATGAAGATCCATCTACATATGATGAAGCCAAAGGCAAGAGAAATTGGGAAGAAGCTATGCAAAAGGAGTATGATGCATTGATAGAGAATCAGACTTGGGATCTGGTTCGTAAACCTAATAGCCAGAAAATTATTGGATGTAAGTGGGTTTACAAAAAAAAAAGATTTGCAGATGGAAGTGTGTCTAGATACAAAGCTAGACTTGTTGTGAAAGGGTATGCACAGACATATGGAGTGGACTATGATGAGACTTATAGTCCTGTGGCAAAAATGACAACAATCAGAACTCTCATAGCAATTGCTGCTTGCAAAGGTTGGAAGTTATCTCAATTAGATGTTAAAAATGCTTTTTTGAATGGTTACATTTCAGATGAAGTTTACATGGAGCAACCAGATGGATTCAAAGATCAAGTGAATCCAAATTATGTGTGTAAGCTCAAGAGAGCTTTGTATGGATTAAAGCAGGCCCCAAGGGCATGGAACTATAGGCTTGTAAAGTTCTTGAATGATCTTGGATTTCAAGCATCAAAGGCAGATAGTAGCTTGCTAGTCAAAGCAAGTGAAGATGGATTCATTTATGTTTGTATTTATGTTGATGACATAATACTTACAGGAACAGATGATAAAGGAATACAAATGATCAAGAAGCAGATGGAGAAAGAGTTCAAAATCAGTGATTTGGGGAACTTATCATTCTTCTTGGGAATGGAGATTTCTTATACTCAACATGGAGTATATGTGACCCAAGAAAGGTATCTTAAAAACTTGCTAACCAAATTTAAAATGGAAGATTGCAGGGTTGCACCTACACCTTTAGAAGTGAACCATAAATTGTCTAGATTTGGAGGAGAAGAGTTTAGAGATATGAAACTCTATCAAAGTTTGGTTGGTAGCTTGATTTATGCTACATTAACAAGGCCTGATTTGTCATATGCAGTTGGTGTGCTTTCACAATTCATGCATTGTCCTAGAAAGGAACATTGGATTGCAGGACAAAGAGTACTTAGGTACATCAAGGGTACACTCAGAGAAGGGTTGTACTATGGATTTACTTCTGATACAAGAGTGAAAATATATAGTGATGCAGATTGGGCAGGTAATGTGGATGATAGAAGATCAACACATGGATATTTGTGCTATGTAGGAGACAAATTGATTTCATGGTGTTCTAAGAAGCAACATAGAGTTGCTTTGTCATCTACAGAAGCAGAATACAAAGGTATGGTGGAAGCTGCAAAGGAGGTAATATGGCTAAAGACACTTATGAAGGTTTTTTATGTGATTCAAAGTACTCCTATTGTTTGTGGAGATAATATGAGTTCTCTATACTTGGCAGCTAATCCTGTGTTTCATGCTAGAACTAAGCATATTGAAATACAATATCATTTTCTGAGAGAGAAGGTCATTGATAAAGAAATTGAAGTTATGCATACACCTACAAAAGATCAACTTGCAGATATGATGACAAAAAGTTTAGATGGACCAAAGCTACAAAGATTCAAGGATATGGCAGGAATTAAGAAGATAGAGAAGAACCTCAATTAATGATTGAGGGGGAGCTGTTGGTGCATGTCAATCATCAATTGAAGGTTTATGAAGAAATGAAGTCAAGGAATCAAGAAGAGAACAAATTCAGAAGGTTGAAGGAAGGACATATTCAGAAATTTAAAACTATGTACACATATGTACATTACTTCAGATATAGCTGACTCATACTTTTGATTAGTAATAAGCTTGTATATATTTACCTATAAATGTTTGTTGAAAAGTCAGGGCAAGAAGAATAGAATGAGAATAGAGAATAGGAAGAGAGAAATGAGCAGTAGAGAGTGTCATTAGACACATGAGAAATGAGTTGAATTCATCAACTTCACTCAATTGTAATTTTCTGAGAAATCAAGAAAAACTTGCGCCCGATGTTTTGCTGTCTGCTCCTTCTGTGTTTAATCTTTTGAAAAATCCTTCTGCACGTATCTAAGTCCATAAATTCTATCTATGGCTAGAATTTGAGAGGCTAACTGCAATCAGGTTGAGAGAATTTAGTTTAGGAACATTCATATGTAATGATGTTCTGAGAGTCGACAAAACTGGCGCAGATTTCATGTTCAGAGAAATGAACATTACTCAGTGTGTGGTGTAAAGTTTTACACAAGTGAGGGCTCAAAATCTAATTTGGAAGGTAAGCCATATATGGCTAAAAGATCTTGATCAAACGGGTTCTACATTGGGAGAACTATAGCTAAGAAGTTACAGGTGTCAAAGTCGCCATTACAGAGAAGCTATTTCAGACATAGGTAAAGTGTTTCACACATTTCTTAGTGTGTACTCAATCATTTTGAGAAATTTAACTTGGAAAGGTTGCGCAACCTCAAGGCGAAGTATTGTGCAAAGTTTTATTAAAAGCTTTACAGGATTGATTAGTCAATGAGTGATTAAGCTGTAGCAGACTTTTCTGAGAAGTTGAATTTTTCAGAATAATCAATTTTCTGATAAGGTTGATGAATGTTGTCTAAATTTGGTGAAGTCTAAAGTTGATCTCGATATAGAGGTGGTCTAAATTCAAGATCAACTTGTTCTTTTGGAGATTAACCCTCTCCATCAACATACACATGCATATGCATACACACACATATGCATATGCATACACACACATATGCATATGCATACACACACATATGCATACACATGCATATGCATTCACACACATGCATATACATACACACACATATGCATATACATTACACATATGCATACACATGCATATGCATATAGACACATGCATATACATACATACACATATGCATACACATGCATATGCATACACATGCATATGCATACACATGTATGCATATACATACACACATATGCATACATATGCATATGCATACATATGCATATGCATACATATGCATATGCATACATACATACACACATGCATATGCATACATACATACACACATAGGCATAATGTTAATCTTATGGTTAATCTAAATTGTTAACCGATCTATATGCGGGTTCTTGGGATGGTCAGGGGTCTGTAATACAAAGGCCCTTTATGTATTTTCCCCAGTCACTTCATTAGCTTCTGACAATTCAACATATTCAACTACCACTTTGTAGCGCATAACAACTTTTAACGATTACCATAACCACATGCGTAGAACTTCTACTGTTCATTTAATATTACGATTATACCTGCACTTCAACCATAACACAATAAGATGTTAATGCAGTACCTTATTCACTTCAATACTGAACCTTTGACAATACAGATGACACCACAATTGGATTAACTCGTGACAAAATCAACTCTAGTCGATCACCCAGACAGAACAGTCTGGCGATGCGTCTGTCGTCTCTTCCACACACTGCTTTATTAATCAGAAATGCGTTACAACATTTTGCACGACACCCTTTCAGTGCATGTCTTTTCCTAATTACAATTAATCTACTGGATAATATTCCGGTGCCTGACACTGGCACGCACGATGGACTCAAACCTAGCAGGGAAAATTACAAGATTTAAGAATCATCAATGATTCCTTATATGTACATGGTTCTAGCTAATTTAAAGGTGCGGGAGATTTTTTGTTTTAAGGATTCTAACATCTCTTGCAAATTTGAGGTTCGGCTAGGTGTGCATCAATCCGCACAAAGCTAGAAGCGATAACTTGAGAGAGTAAGACTTCAGCTTGATTCTACAAAAATGCTTCTTGGATGTAGAAGTCGTTTGCTAGCACAGCTTCTCGACGTAATTTCATTTCTGCAATCTCTGCATCAATACGAGATAAGTGCTCCTGCTGGATACCGAGTTGTTTCTCTCATCGTTCGAGCTCTTGGGGACTGAAACTGCATGGTTTTAAAGAAATCTTGCCTTTCCTTCTGGATAGCTTCGACATCCTTCTTAAGTTTAAGGGTCCGACCTATTTCCTCTTCCAGTGATCGGCTTTTTTGGAAGAGTTCTTCAGTAACTTTCTTCAATTCCGCTTCTGCTTGTAAGGCTTTCTTGGCCAGCTCTTGACAATTCTGCTCGACCGCAATGAACTGAGTTTGCATTGTATCTAAAAGATTACCCAAAGCCTTCAAAGTATCCTCCTTATCAGTCACTATTTCGTTAAGTTGTCTGATCTCATTATCGCGAGCTGCAATGATGGCATCTTTCTCTATCAACTGTCCTTGTAAGGTTTGTAGCTGCTCCTGCAATAGGCTTGCATCTGCTTTTGCTGCTAAGACTTCTTCCTGGAGGGGTGCGATATTCGCTTCAAGTAAATCGACCTTGGATTGATACTCCGTACGCAGGGACTGATGGGTAACTTGTAAGTGGTGAGGGAGATGCTGGGAGAGGTGGATAAGGTAATTCCCATGTTGGGCTAATTGAGCCAAGGAGTGAGGGACGATGGAGGTAGATATAGGTTGAGAGGGATTAGCCAAAATAGTTGCGGAAAAAGAAGGGGGAGAGTAATCGGGAGAGGAAGGAATGGGTTGGGAATGGCCAAGGGCTACCGAATGTCACGGTGAAGGAGGAGGGCTAGGCAGTAAAGGCACTTTGTATGGAGAAAGAGGAGGGGTAGTTTTGGGTGAAGATCGCAAGACAAGGGTTGTTACCGTAATAGGCTATACATCTGATTGCACCAGCACTTCCTCGGTTTGCGCTAGCTCCGTGAGTTGCACAACCTCCGTGATGGTGTCGGGCGCTTGCTCATGAGAGTGAGACTGCGGCTGAACAACCGTATCATCGAGATGCATGTCTTCCATTACAGTGTCTGGAGTGGCTTGATCCTTAGGAGATGGTGGAGGAGAGAGGATACGTGTGGAAGAGGCGATATCCTACAATTGGACAGTTGAGGAAGGCTGAACTTGACTCTGTGAGGGGCTCAGTTTACGACGCTTCTCCCAAAAAAACTATAGCAGATCGTCGTTGTCTTCAACCTCCATCACCTGCACGGATTCTCGTGAGGGAGATGGAATCCCTCAGTGATGATGTTTAGGGCTATGAAAATGCGCGGGTTAAGACATGTGAGCGGCCAACAAGTTTCTGTCACGGGAGTATCGGCTATAGTAGAGATGATTGTGCAAAGAATGGGTGACATTCGACCGAATGCCATGGCAATTCGGTGAATGCTAAAAGCCCGCATGTGTGCAAAAACTTGCTCAATTCAGGGGCGAGGCCAACACGGAAAGTAGAGATATTTGCTAAAGCTTCCATGGCGAGCAACAGAACACGAATACAGAAGACAACACAGAACACTCAGAGCACAAAAACACAATAGCGAGAAAGAGGGAGAAGAACGTGATTAAGTAAAAACACCGAATGGAAGCGCGGCTAGAAAACATAATCATCACCAGTTGTTGGGAATATGCATGCATAATGACGACATGCACGCATTTTAGAATCCCAGACGTATAGTGCGGTGAATAATCATGGTTAGGTAATAAAATGGGAATTTTATAGTCAGTCGATCAACCGGAACGCACGTAATGGAAAGAGAAGTGTAGCCACTTTGTAAGTAGTATGGTAAGCCCATAGGACCGAAGGAAGGAATTGATCCCACCGCTCCGGACATTCCAGAACTAGTTTCTTAAGCATGTTAAGAAGGGTTTTATTGGTACTTTCAGCAAGGCCATTAGCGCGAGGATAATACGGGGAGCTAAATTTATGAACAATCTTCAGGATTCGGGTAAGTGCTTGCATTAAGGAATTAACAAAATGTGTGCCCTGATCCAAAACAATCTCTAAGGGAAGACCGAAACAAGGGAAAACATCAGTCATCAAACATTTGACCACCACTGACGCAGTTGCGGACCATAAAGCCCAAGCTTCAGCCCATGGAATAGCATAATCCGTACAAGTAAGTATATACCGATGATTAGTAATCGTAGCACGAGGTGTAATGGGACCAATGAAATCCAAGTCCCCACTTTTGAAAAGGTTCAACAGGAGAAACAAGCTACAGTGGAAAATGATGCCATTGTAAAGGCTGTCTCGATCATTGGCAAGCATCACACTTTTTGACATAAGCAGCAATATCATGCTGCATAGTGGGTCACCATAAGCCACTGTGTAGAATTTTCTGGTAAGTAAGATCGACCAAAAAATGACCACCGGAAGGAGTAGAATGGGCCATGTCAATAACCAAAGGAACTTCATGGGGAGGGATACAATGTAAGAGTGCACTAGATGGATCCATGTAATACACCTGTCCTACAATGATCTGAAACCGTCAACTATACATCGCGAGTTTATGGCGAGCAGAAGTAGAAGTATTAGCCGGGGAGCTTCCACTCATGAGAAAGGTCAGAAGAGTATCATAATAAGAAGGTTCCACTGGGAGCTCCTCACAATCATCCTGGATCGAATCAGTCACGTAGATAACAGGGGTAGTATCGTCAATTCCAACAGGAAGTTCACCGGAATCAAGTTGAGATAAGAAATCAGCCAGCGCATGTGCTGATCCCGGATGATGCACAACCTCATAATCAAACTCTTGCAGCAATAGCACCCATCTGGCTAATCGGCCCCCTAAATGTTGTTGGCGGACAAGATAAACCAAAGCTGCATGGTCCACATGAAAGGTAAATGGTCGTACAGTAAATAATGTCAGAATTTCTTCACCGAATAGACCAAACCCAGGCATTCGCGCTCAGTGATGGAATAATTCTGTTTAGCAACAACTAAATGTGGACTAGCATAATAAACAGGGCAAAACCACTTATTTTGTTGTTGCATGAGCACACTACCTATTGCATGGTCCGATGCGTCCACAAAAAACATGGAACGGAAGCTACCAGTTTGGTGCTTGCAGTATAGGAGTCTGGGTTAAAAGTATTTTCAATCGATCAAAGGCAATTTGGCACTCCTTTGTCCACAAGAACTGTCGGGTATTGCTAGTAATCAACCGATTTAGGGGTATAGCTAAATGTGTGAGCCACCGAAGATGCCTTCCATGCCAGCGTATTTGTCCAAGGAATCGCATAACTTCTTTTGGGGTTGTAGGGGCAGGAGCCTTCAACACTACTTGCACTTTATCTAGGTTCACTTGAATGCCTCGCTGTGAAATAATATAACCAAGCAGCTTGCCACAAGAAACCCAAAAGACTGACTTGTTGGGATTTAAGCACAAATAAAATTCTCGACACTTAGAGAAGCAGCACCGTAAGTGATAGAGGTGTGCCGATGCGTCACTAGATAACAAAAAATCATCTAGATACACCCGCATAAAGGTGGTTGGGTAGGGGGAAAAAATTTCCTGCATACAGCGTTGGGAGGTACTAGGAGCATTGCGGAGACCGAACCACATCACCGTACATGCATATATGCCCCAATTTGTAATAAACACAGTTTTTGGTATATCCATTTCAGCCATGCGCACCTGATTATAGCCACTATAACCATCCAAAAAGGAATACATTCGTCCGGCAACATCATCAAGCATCATATCCAAAAAGGGAAGTGGGAAGGGATCCGACACGGTCGCCGCATTTAATTTTCGATAATCTACACACATACACAACTGCTTATTTTTCTTTGGGGCAATGACAATAGGTGAAATCCATTCTGCATGCTCAATGGGGACTATGAAACCTACTTTCAGCGAACGATCCAATTCAGCTTTCACTTGAGCAACATAATTGGGGTTCATGCGATAACTAGGTTGTTTAATTGGTCGCACATCCGGCTTTAACATCACACGATGTTGATAGATGCGAGGATCCAACCCTTTCATATCTTGATAGTCCCATGCAAATACATCTTGAAACTCTGTCAACAACTGTAGTAGTGGAACCAAGGATAGCAGTTGCCCCAACGGTATTGTAATAGATGCCTACAATATAATATTCAACACAGAGTCAAAATTCGATGTACTCGATACCGAATTCGGTGGACTCTCCGGCGATAGTTTCACCGGACTTGATTCTTCCGATGGTAGATTCGGTACTGTGTGCTGGACCACAGGTACTGGATCGGGAAAAATAGTTGGTTCTTGACTAGCCCACGTACTGGCTTTGGTAAAAACTCTCTATTGTTCTCGAATGCCAAGCTCAAAAAGCTAAGCAGTCGATTGTAATTTCTTGCCGGACCGTGTTTGAATTGCTGCTTCTTGAGCATCTACTACTGAAATATATACCATGTTTGCCATTGGATGTTATCGTTCTTTTCGTCGTTTATCATACTCGGAGGCCATCTTTGCAATATCTACAGATATGTCCAATCTCACCACAGAAATGGCATCTTGGTGCTCGGAGAGAGATGCCTTCACCCGATTGACCGGAGTTCCACCGGGTCTGGCCGAAGTTGTTTGCTCGCGATCCCCTGTAGGTTTTATAACCTTGGTAAGAAATATTCCTCAATTGCGGTGGTGCATAGTGGGTAGTCGGTTGTCCCTGCTCCTGTATGATAGCATTTACGATTGGCCTGTTCTGTACTTTAGCATTATCTGGACACGTTTCAGTGGAGTGACTCTCCGTATTACATATAGCACAGTACATTTGGTTTAGTGCACAAGCAGAAGCAGTGTGTCCGGGGTTCTTACATTTTGTGCAATACACTTGTTTCAATGGATCCTCGCTCATACCCTTGGTCCCCTTCAACCAGTCCAGATCTTCAACAAATCCGCCCACTTTATGTTCCAACTATAATACCATGGCTATTATTGCATCCAAGGTCATACCACCCACAGATCGTATAATCATTACTTGTTTGAGTTGAGGATTTAATCCATTAATAAACCGCTTGGTAATCATGCCATCTGGTAGGCTAGCATGCGCCGGCGGTAGTTGTCATAGATGAGTGCGATGATGAGTACGAAATAAAGTTGCATACTCCTACACATTCTGATGTGGTTTTTGTCTATTGTTTTGCAGATAGTCAAAGATCTCAACCGCATTTTTCTTCAACCGAAATCATTGTAAGAAGGCATCCTTAACATCATCATATTGACCAAAATGATTAATGTCATATTTAGTTAACCACCGGCTATCCTCATTAACTAGAGTAGATTGGGACAATATAGCCTTATATGCCGGATCCGCTGGATAGTTGAGTACAGCATAACTGATTTCAAAAGTTCGCACATGTGCATTCGGATCATCATTGGGAAATCCTCCAAATTTTGTATACGTAACTCCAACGGGTACCGGTCGTGGTGGTATGGCCTGCTGCTGCTATTGTTGTTGTTGTTGTTGTTGGTGTTGTTGGTGTTGCGAACCACTCATGTTGTTTAAATCAAGAGGAAATATTACTGCCGAATGATTTGAGCCCGTTAAACCTAATTGCTACTGTGTTGTCCCATCGTCTTGCATGTTCTCCAATAATTTGATATTGTTAAGTCGATCACACACGCCTACACCCAACTGCCATTCCTCGTAGTTGACTTCTGAAGTGAGATTTTCACCAAAACTTTCATCCAACAATACACTAGTTTCCTCAAAATCAGAACCCAAAGTAGAGCTATCACTGAAATTCTACAAACCAAACCCGGAATTATCGGAAGTACCACCAAAATTCCACAAACTGCTACCGAAAATTTCCACACTGTCACCGGACCCAGTGCTTACTTCACCAACCTTACTTTCCACGGATGGGGTTGGTTGCCCTTCTGGTATACCCTGTAATCCTTGCACAAGGAAATGCTGAGGTGGCACCCCACTAGTCCATATTTCTTGTTTTCCTTTCGACGAGTGTCCATCACCACTACCACTTGGAGGTGTTCCCAATGCGCCAAGAACTTTCCAGGGATGCTGATCCCTTCTGTACTTCGGGTATGATTCTTGGGAACGTGTTACAAGCATATATCATCGGATTCTTTCTCAAATCCTAGTCTATGCGCCGACTGGCTACTCCATGCCCCATGGTCGGCGCCAGTGTTAATCTTATGGTTAATCTAAATTGTTAATTGATCTATATGCGGGTTCTTGGGATGGTTAGGGGTCTTTAATACAGAGGCCCTTTATGTATTTTCCCCAGTCACTTCATTAACTTATGATAATTCAACAGATTCAACTACCACTTTGCAACGCATAACAACTTTTAACGATTACCATAACCACATGCGTAGAACTTCTACTGTTCATTTAATATTACTATTATACCCGCACTTCAACCATAACACAATAAGATGTTAATGCAGTACCTGATTCACTTCAATACTAAACCTTTAACAATACAGATGACACCACAATTGGATAAACTCATGACAAAATCAACTCCAATCGATTGCCCAGATAGAACAGTCCGGCGACACATTTGTCGTCTCTTCCACACACTGCTCTATTAATCAGAACGATGTTACAACATTTTGCGCGACACCCTTTCAGTGCACGTCTTTTCCTAATTACAATTAATGTACTGGATAATATTCCAACGGCCTGACAATACACACAATTTTTTAATTAAATTAAATACATATAAAAAAGAATATATAATTAAATATATATAAAAAAAGGATTTTAGTATAGATAAATAAATATGAAAATAGCTAGTGTTTTAATTAAATATATATAATTAAATATATAAAATTAGGATTTTAAGGTTTTTTTATCAAATTAAATATATAAAATAGGATTAGGGTTTTTAGGTTGTTTACACATGCATACACACATAATATATATACACATATATATACACATGCACACACACATATACATGTTTTAGGTCTAGGTCTTTAAGATTAGGGTTTTAGGTTTTTTACATACATATAATAAAAATAAATATATATGATTAAATATATAAAAATAGGTCTTTAGTATTAGAATAAATAATATATATAAAAAGAGTTCATTATTATAGATAAAAAAGTATATATAAAAAATTAAACATATATAATTAAATATATATAATCATATATATATATATATTCAAATATATATAAATAGGTCTTTAGTATAGATAAATAAATATGAAAATAGATAGTGTTTCAATTAAATATATATAATTATTATTTTAGGGTTTTTTATCAAATTTAGTATATAAAGATACACATATATACACATAATATATGTACGCATACACATATATATACACATGCGTACACACATATACATTTTTTTGGTCTAAGTCGTTACGATAGGGTTTCAGGTTTTTACGCATGCATAATGCAAGAGAATGTAGATTACGACCACCACGTGCTTGAGAGATGACTCTCCTCCCAACCAAATGCCTCTATATATAGCTCTCTCCAGGGGATTGCCTTCTTGGGGAGGTGGATACTAGCCAACCATGTGTCAGCCATGTAACTACATGTGCGCCAAGTGTCCCAGTTAACTCGAGTTAACTCAAGTGGATGCTTCTAGAAGGCTCTAGATCTCTTTGGGCAAAATACTCTCCCCATGCTCCTCATGGGGATTGAACCCAAGACCTCCTCCTTCACATCCTTGAGACTTAACCACTAAGCTAAGTGGATCACTTGTTCACAAGAGCACAAGACCTCCTAGTAAGTCTAAAACTCGAGATCTTTGGTCATACATACGGATAACCAAACGGTGTCCAATTTCAGATCCGTCTGAACCGGCCAGACCCTTGGATCATAGACTTACTTTATTACATTATTCCCCCCTTGGAAAATATTTTCGTCCTCGAAAATAGAGCTATATACATACTATAGGCAACCCCCGAGCCTCATGTTCTAAAACTGGAAGAACATGGTCATGTTCTAGAACTGGAAGAACATGTCTCATCTCTGTGGTGGCATCCCTGCCCAAATGATTCAAAACACTATCTGGTTTTGCACTTTGATGAACTGATCAAAGTACAAACTAGTGAAAGAATAATAAGGGTGGATCTAAACACATCCTTGGCCAATTCATAGTTTCTAGATGTGCGATCTAGGCACAAACATGTGAATTGGATGGATTCAACTTACTAGTCCATTGCTAGGCATAACTGGTGCATGGACTTAGTAATGAAGGTGGGATTCTTATCCCTCGCAAGACTTTGAGAATTCTTGATTCACTTGAATTTGTTTTGGAGAACTTGAAGTTTGGTTGTCCCAAACATCTAACTTAGATGTTTGTACAATGGTTTACTTTGATCCAACAATTACTTGATTTTTTTCACTCGACTAGAGGACTACTTTGTCCTAATGAGTTTGAAAATCCTTTGTAAACTGTAGGAGAAAGTTTACCATTTCGGTGGAGTCAACTATACCAACTTGACCAATACAACTTCAAAATGAAAATTGTCCAACTTAGGACATTTTCTCAAAGACTTGAGCTAAAAGTTCTTGGGAATTGAAAATCTGTTGAGCAATTCCTAACTTGTCTATTCTAGAGTCTATTTGACTCTAAGAAATCATTTATGCTATAACTTGAAGCAAACTCAAATAAATAAGTCCACTTAGACTTATCATCTTTTGAAGATTGAAAAGGTTCTTGTACATAACATCTATCTAGGATGTTCAAGTTAGTTATATAATTCTAACCGGCTAACCCTGGTCTTTTGCAAAAGGAATCAGATACCATATCTGAGCCTATTCCAAAAGTTTTGGAAAGCGGAAAGAAATAACTAAAACTTGTACAACCAATTCATACTTCGAAGATACGTAAATTTGCTATGCGTCAAAGGCTAGATGACCAAGGACTTTAACTTCTCAAAGATCTGTTTCAACAGGGTAGTGAAGCATTTTTTCTATCTTTAAGAGGAATAATCCGGATTCTCAAAAAGATTCAAAGCAACTCAAAAACATAATCCAACCACAAAATACTAGTGTGGTAACCAACATCAGCGTGTCGACCCGCTGAGGTTCTGTTGATGAGTTTTGTATTCAAATAATGCTTCACTTGAGACTAAGTTCATGTCAAATTCAGACTTTTTGACTCCTAATCGTGAATGCAATTCTTGTGCATAACTTTGAGTCAAAAGAGTGAATTTACCAAGTTACACTAAGAACTTGATGCTTGACTTAGTCAATTAAATCTTTAGTTGAAAAGATCAACTCAAAATCAAAGTCCAACTTCTTTCAGAAATTTATCAAATATTTCTGATCAATAACACTTAAGCTTGAAGTGTTCTAAGAAGATCTTGGAAGTTACTTACTTCATATCTTCAGTTTCCTTGATCTTGAAGTCATCTTGAAGTATCTTGAGATCCTTCTTGAATTTAAACTCCTTCTTTGAAGTTTTAATTCCCTTGAAGATCAAACATAACTTCAAGATCCAAACAAGGACTAAAAGATAATCATCATCTCACAGTCCGATGTCCCATACCATCTTTCCTACATCAATCTGAGTATAAAATCTGGTGTCCCATACCACCCTATTTTATACTCACATTGACATGTGAGTAAATTTTATCCTAAAGTCTACAACATCTTTGGATAGAGAACCTTCTAGCTTTAATTCTTGACAAGAATTTTGCAGTTTCAGGCACTATCTCTATCTTGATATTCTAAGTTTTAATCCCTTAACATGATCATTTCACGATCTTGTGCTTAACCTTGGGAACTTGAAAACCTTTAATAGAATATCTCCAATCCTTTTTGCTAGGATTTTCAAATGAAAACCAATCAGAATTCCAAGTACTTGAATTTTCTCAAATTCAAGTTCAATTGGTTTATCCTTGACCAATTTCGTAGTGACAAGAGCTTTTAGCTTCTTGTCTTTAGACTCCTTTCTTAACTGATGCTTTTAGGTACCTATCCTGGCCAGAATTTTATAGGAATCTCTCTACTGCTTAAGTCTAAGCATCCACTCATGCTTTCTGGATTTGTACCGAAATCCCTTTAAGGATAGGCAAACATTTATGTTTTACCTTCCACAGACTTAAGTACCGTCTTCATGGTTGCAGACTACATTTTTGGAATTCCTTCACTCTGTTCATACTTGGAACAGCTTACTTTTTTCACAATTTTCCATTCGATAAATGGAACTTGAGTGAATAATTCCTAATGGAATTTTTTACTGCCAATACTTGGGCAATCTACAGCGTAGTTCTAATCGCACATTCTTGGACAATCATGGCCAAGTTTGATCAAGTCTGGTTGATACTTGCGACAAAAATAAAGACTTAGTCTTTATCTTTAAGATCTCTTAAACTATCTTAAGCTTCTTTGCTTACCTGCAGGATTTTAGAGATCTTTCCCTCAACTTAAGTCCAAGCATTTTCTAATGCTTTTCAGATTCCAAAGCTAAGAATCTATGATATACCTTTAGGTTATATCACTATTTGGACTTAAATACCAAAACTGGTGGTTAGGGATTTGCTGAGAACTACTTGCTACAAAACTTCTCTTGAAAGATGCTAATCTCACATCTGGGGAGATTTTTCTTTCAAGAACTTTTTTGATTCCTACCAAGGAATCAAGTAATACTAAGCTAATGATTCATCTTGGAATCTTTTGCTTTCCAGTCAATGATTCATCTTGGAATCTTCTCCTTTAGTGGAAAGATCTTCAAATGGAATTCTAGACTTTTGGATAAGACCAAGACTTAAGGCTTTGCTTGTCCAAAAGACATTCTCATTTAACTAATGAAATAGTTAATTGGACTCTTTCATTAGCTTATCTTTAGGAAATAGCTTAATTTCCAAAGATTACTTAGCTTGGGTCTCTTCAAGGCTTTACCACTTGAAGCTAATCTTTTAGGAAAAAACTTGTTTCCTAAATTGTCTTTAGGAAATATCATGATTTCCCAAGATATATATATTTTAAAAATGAAAATAGTTTGAATCATTTCATTAATTGTCATAAATTTAGGAAATTTCTTGATTCCTAAAGATCAATTAATATTTGTGTTGGTTTCTTTTTTTAAGCCTTGAGTTAGCTTAAATAGAATCAACCAAGTTTCCTTCAAAAGTTTTCGCATCGATTGAAGACCTTGCATCATGCCTCGAGATGCATTTCTGGAAACTAACATCTATGAACATTAGAATTCCAGGGATTCTAGAAGTTCAATACTTCTACTTATTTTCATCAATATTTGATGAATATTAAAGTATTAAACCTTCCAAAATTTATTGAACTTAAAAGTTCAATTGGTTTGTGTTTCAACAGAAACTTCCCTACTTGGGTGCATGAACATGAATATCCAAAAACAACTAAATCCTCGTTAGTTGCTAAGAATGTCTAGGTTTCTTCCCAAACTTAGACTGAGCATGCACATTGGAAAGTAGCTCTATTTTCTTGGCATCTTAATGACAAGAAAAAATGGATACTTACTTTCAACATGCTTTCTTTTCCTCAAAAAGACTCCTACTAAGTGGTACCTATGTATCACTTTTTGGGAAAAAATAGACTACATACTTAGTTGCATGATGGTCAAGATCCTTGCAACTAGGTAATTTTCTATTTTTCCCACCTAGCTAAGTAAAGTTAGAAAAAGAAAGGAACGAAAGTATATTGTGAGATTTGAACTCACGACCTACTGGCCAGGAGTATGATGGGCTAACCACTTGCCCCAAAATCCATGGTTGAGGATTAGTTCCTAATCCTCCCTCTTAGAGTGTGGTTCAACCATCTCTTGCCAGTTATATCTTGAGTCTAACACTCTCTTCCCCTTCTAGAGATCATTGTCCTCAATGATCAATCCTTGCTCTCCCCTTATATTGATGTCCTCACCCTCGCACAGTCTCTCGAACCATCTTGTCCTCAACCTCGGTAATTTCGCAAACATCAACGAATACCCTGAAGCTTGTGGTCTCCTGGATAAAGCAAAAGCTCTATAACTCTCTGGTCAGAGGTTCAATTCTCGATGGCGCCTGCAGTTTCCATTTGTAAAAATAGAAAATACTTTTGCTCCTCTAAGCACAGATGCCGATGAGAAGACATTCACGCGGACACAAAAATAAAACCGATGTGAGAGACTGCTTTCCGCAAACAAAAGCATAATATGAATACTCAAAGAAGATGATGAGAGTAAGGTCTCCATGAGAGCTTAGGGAAGATGATGAGCCACCAAGGTCACCATGAAAGCTTGCTCTGATACCAATGCAAGAGAATGTAGATTACGACCACCACATGCTTGAGAGATGACTCTTCTCCTAACCAAATGCCTCCATATATAGCTCTCTCCAGGGGACTGCCTTCTTGGGCAGGTGGATATTAGCCAGCCATGTGTCAGCCATGTAACTACATGTGCGCCAAGTGTTCCAGTTAACTCGAGTTAACTCAAGTGGATGCTTCTAGAAGGCTCTAGATATCTTTAAGCAAAATACTCTCCCCATGGGGATTGAACCCAAGACCTCCTCCTTCACATCCTTGAGACTTAACCACTAAGCTAAGTGGATCACTTGTTCACAAGAGCACAAGACCTCCTAGTAAGTCTAAAACTCGAGATCTTTGGTCATACATACGGATAACCAAACGGTGTCCGATTTTAGATCCATCTGAACCGGCCAGACCCTTGGATCATAGACTTACTTTATTACACATAACATATATACACATATACACATATAATACATATACATATATACATACATATACACATGGATACACACATATACATGTTTTAAGTCTAGGTCTTTAGGATTAGGGTTTTAGGTTTTTTAAGGTCTTTAGTATAGATAAATAAACATATATATAAAATTAAATATATATAATTAAATATATACAATCAAATATATAAAAATAGGGATTTATCGTTTTTTAATTAAATTAAATATATATAAGAAAAAGAAAATAAGAAAATTAGAATATATATGTTTAGGTCTATACATATTTTAGGTTTAGGTCTTTAGGATTATGGTTTTTAGGTTTAATAAGAAAAATCAAATGCTCTAAAATGTCCATATAGTATCAGATGGCTAGTTTGGATCCGGAAGAGAGAATGGCATGTCCGCACTCAGTGCAAGTAGCAAATTTATCAGAAACGATAGATTTGTATTACACATGTTAGAGAATATGTATCCCTTAACAAAAGTCAACTACAAAATCTATGCTACGATTTGCATGGTCCCCCTGGTGAGCAGGTCGACCCAAATGACATTGCACTGGCAACCTCTCATGGACAGAAGAGAACAAAAAGGGAGGTAGAAGTACAAGGTATTGATAACATTACACAGATGAACACATGGAAGAAATGTTTGAAGCATTTTATGAGATGGACGAAAATCACGATGGTGGAGAAGGTGTCATGAGTTTGATGGACATAACAAAATTTCCATGATCAGAGGTCGATGAAGAATACGAGAACATGCGAAGTCTAGCTCGTTTACCACTGTACACTGGGGCAAAGATATATGTACTACATGCATCACTCGCGATGCTCAATATGCAATCCATTTATGGATGGTTAGATAGTAGTGTCTCTAAATTGCTCAGGTAAGTGGATTTGAAATAAAATTTTATTTCTATATCAAATTAACTTTATTTACTAATACCATTGTAATCGCTTATTGCAAGCTTCTTAAAGATCAATTTTTGCCAGAGGGCAATGACATGCCTCCAACACGTGGAGATGTAGAAAACTTTTACAATCCATTGGAATGGACTACACTAAGATTCATGCTTTTCCAAATGATTGCATCCTCTTTTGGAACAAGTATGAGCATCTCCACATATGTCCAAAGTGTGGAGCAAATAGGTTTAGAGAAGACCTTGTAGGCGAAGCAATCCTTGCCAAGGTTCTTTGCCACTTTCCTATCCTTCCAAGAATTAAGAGCATGTTTAGATGCAAATCCATAGCTGAGTTAATGTCATGGCATGCAAAGAGTAGGTCTACAGATGGTGTAATGTGAGTGTCTGCTGACTTTGATGCTTGGAAACACATAGATAGTAACTGGCTAGAGTTTGCTAGTAAGCCTCGAAACATATATCTAGGCCTAGCTATGGATGGAGTAAATCCATTTGGTTTACATAGCCCTTCATGGAGCACATGGCATGTATGTTTCGTCAATTATAACATCCCACTATGGCTAGCCACAAAGAAGGGTCATTTATTATTAGCTCTTATTGTGCCAGGTAAGTATAAGGTAAAAAACATCGATGTATACCTTGCACCACTTGTGGAAGAGCTGCACACTTTATGGGATGAGACTATTGTGCGTGACATGTCTCAACCTATAAGAAGACGAGACGTGCGAGTGTAAAGCATACTTATGTGGAGGATGCATGATTGGCCTGGTTATTGTGAGTGTTCAGGTTTATCAATTTCGGGTTACCATTCTTGTCCCCTATGCAGACCACGACTCGAAGAACGCTATTCCAAAGCAGTTCATAAAATTGTCTATGAAGGACATCATAGATATTTGCTTGATGGACATGTTTTACGTGAAGGGCAAATTGGTCGATAAGCACAATGCCAAATGAAAGCTAGCGATTGGAAACAATTTTGGGATTCAAAAATACTAGTTGCTGGCATGAAACAATTGTCGATCTTTCATGAACTCTTTTATTGGAGCGAGTTATTGATCAATCATTTGGTAGAACCAATGCATATTTTCAAGAATATAGGAGAGATTCTCTGGAAGACTTTGATCGGAAAGAAAGAAAGCAAAGCACAAAGGGAGGGCTTGGAAGAGAGAGGTCATATGCAAGAGTTATGGGCAATTACTAAGCCCAACGGAATAGTATCGTTACCAAGAGCTCCTTGGGTGCTTCGTAGGATGCAAGAGCAACAAGTGAAGAAGATAATTTCAGAGTTTTGAACACCTACTGGGTGCATGAGGTGTCTAAAGACTGCCTTCACATGAAACGATGATCTTGGAGGGCTCAAGTCTCATGATTGGCACAAGTTTTTACAGTTTGTGCTCTCTATAGCTTTAAAAGGTTGTCTTTCGGAGGATGTGCAAACAACCATTTATAAAATCAGTTCCTTGGTACGGTGGATCTCTTCCAAAGAGATAAATAGAGATAGCATAGAGAGTGCGAAACTCAATGATATAGAGGTTGTTTGTTTGGTAGAGAAATACTTTCTCACAAGTGTTCTCACAATTCAGCTTCATTTGCTTGTTCATGTGGTAGATGAAGATGCAATAATAGGAACTGTCCATAGTCGATGGATGTTTTTCTTAGAGCACTTTATGAGGACATTAAAATGGTTTGTTCGATAGAGAGCATGTCCAGAGGGCAGCATGGCAGAGGGATGGCTCGCACAAGAGACTCTTGTATTCATAACTGAGTTTCTATGCATGTCGGACCTAGAAATGTCTTGCTTATGGAGCGATGATGAAGATGTTCGTCTCGTAGGCGATGAACCTCAAGGTAAAGGGATGCAAAGAAAAATGGATGCAACTTTCAGAGAGAAAGCAATGAAGTTTTGCATCGTTAACTTTGAGCCTATGCAGAATTGGTTAGAAAGGTATGAGCTTGCCAAGGAGACAAACACAAAAGAAAGAGCTCAGTTTTGAAAGAATCGTTCCACTTGATTTTTGCCCCTTCTAGAAAGTCTTCGACCTCTCCACCCTTTCCAATGATCAGATGGCTAGATACAGCGGTTTCACAAGCAAAGGTAGCGAGTGAAGATATCTTTGAAGAAGAAGAAGAAGAACTTGCAAAGGGATGTGATTGGGAGTATTCTAAATACAGAGCACTATGGTCTCATGGAAGACACTTTCAGATCACACTAATCGACAAAAATAGGTCTACTTTTGATAGTGGCGTGATGATGAACTTGTTCCAAAAAAGTAGAGCTAGTGTAAGAGACGATAATGCTCAAGAAGGCCAGCTAGATTATTGTGGAGTGATTCAAGATATCTTGAAGCTATCCTTGAGGAAGTTTGATTACTTTGTTTTTGATGTGAAATGGTTCAAAGTAGTCACCTCTGGAAGAAATGTAACAGTGAGGCAGGATAAGAGTGGTTTGCTTCAAGTCGACTCCACAAAACTATGGACAGATGAAAGAGATAGATTTGTACCTGAACACTGTGAGCAAGTTGTTTTTATACCCGATTCGAAAGAACTAGAGTGGCTATTTATTTTACAAGTCTCCCCACATAGTAGATAAATTTGTGAGAGCATAGATGTAGAAGAAAGTCCATCTTTAGTGGACTTTGAGATTCATTCAATACCCGAGGAGGAAGAGATCATTGTCCGAGATGAAGAGTTCTTTAAAGAAGATGAGATACATGATGAAGCAATAGATGATGATCAAGAAGAAACTAGCATACCAAGAGATTTAGAAGTTGCCAATATAGAGATAGATGTTCTCTGTCCATCAGATCTCCAAGAGGATGCTATAATAGAATATTTTTGAATCAAACACTTGTACGTATTGATTTGTGTTTATTTTTTTTGCTATGTTCTTTTGTACACTACTATTTCTCTATATTACCTTTACTATCATATGCTAATTATTTGAGTTCTTTTGTTATAGAGCACGATGGGAGACAGTCCTCTAGTCACTCCACATTCCATGATAGAGGAGCAGTTCTTGGAGTTTATATCTCAGGTGCCTCCCACATATATGGCCACTACATCATAGTACTGGATCGCTCGTGGTAGCACTCCTCCTGGCCTCACTCCTACCATCCTCACTCTTGCTGGTCTCACTCCTGCTGGCCTCACTCCCACCGGCATCACTCCTACATCGTCACTCCTACGGGCGGTGCTACTCCCGTTAGAGGTATGTCTCCTAGCTTTATGATTCCACCATGACCATCTTCTCAGCCATCCCCTAGTGGCTCTAGTAGTAGACGTGTGCATTTGACATCTCAACATGATACATGTGCTAGCCCCTCTTGTAGATTGAGGTCACACTCTTCAGGAGGAGGCTCCAGGAGTGGATCTATAGGTCACCCATTTCTACTCCTAGAGCGAGTACCTCAGATGTAGGTATGCCACGTGGAACACCACGTACACCTTGGGGTGCTCATGACCATGATGAATCCAAGGTGTATAGTATCCATGATGGAGCTCCGGTGATGGATGCGGCTTGAAAGGCCATGCATCAACATATACGACAGCTTTGCTCCATACAGTTTGGACACTTTGTCATGTTGAAATGGAGTGAACAAGATAAAGATCATAAAAATTATATCAAAGAGATGATCTATCAAGAGTTCCGACCAGCATATGAGCATCCTATTATCAGCTCCGAGTGGATTCAGCACACTACATGTGAAGTTATGTCCCATCGACGATCCGAGGCTCATGATGCTTTCAGAGCAGGCTTACCAAAGCCTATATGATTATATGTTGAGGAGTGGGATATGATTTGCGATGAGCAGTAGCAGACTCCTGACCCATATCACTAATAGCGAGATGACGTAGCCACACATCTAGATACGATCAGACCGTCACATTTGGGCAATGGCGGATATGACACTATGCATCATGAATTTATAATTATCATATGGTTTATTGAAATTTTTTGTGTTAAGCATGTCATGTATGTTCATCTAACGTTCTATTTGTTGCAGGAGCTGGTAATGGGTCGTCCTCTAACACAAACGGAGGAGGCTTATGGATATGATCATGGATTGGTTGCACTATTGGAGGAGTTGGAGGGTCGTAGTGCATTCATTTCATGGGAGCATCTGTGATGAGGTGATGAACTTAGAAAAATGGTTTTTACTTGTTGTTTGTAAACATCATTCAATTTATCTCATTTCATGAATGTTCTTTGTTGCAGGAATGCTGATATAGATGTTTCGATCCTTTTGTGCATGTGTATGTCAATGGCATGCACCAATTTTGTATTTGGCTCATATATGGCAGTGGTGCACCAAAATTTTGTATTTGATTCTTATATGGTAGTGCTTTGCCACATTTTGTATTTGGCTCATATATGATAATGGTTTGCCACACTTTTGTACATGCTTCATTTATGAAATATATAACTTTTTTTGTACATGGTTCATGGTTCATTCTGCTAATATCTTTTGTGTCCGATAGTATTTTGCTTTATAAAATCATGTTTCGCTTTCCATTAGAGTACACATCACATGTACTTGGTTTTTTTTGGGCAGAGTGTATTGTCTTTTGCTACACAACATCATGGTAATGTTGCTGCAACAAGAGACAACACACTCTGCCAAAAAAAAAAATTGCAGATACGATCGTCGGTATGCGTGATGGTACTTGTGTACCTAAGTCACGAAGCGTTAGGGACTTGTGTCAAAGAGACTAAACCTCATTTGCCACACAAGTGCATATAGTGGTGGATTGACACACGCTTAATTATCAATCCGAAGAACTGCATGAACCAAGTGTATGAGGATGTGTGCACACGTGATGGAAAGTGAAGTGGTTCAGCAAATATGTATATGAAAAGACTAATCTACCTCTACAACTCACTAAATCTTTGAAAGTTTCTGCCGCGATACCACTTAGTGTAAGACAATAGTTACGCAATATAACACAGGAGCAATAGCAGAGAAGATAACAGATATAGGAGAATCTCAACAATTTTCTACTAGCAGCAAGTACAAAGATGATGGCGTTGTCCACCCGTGCGCTCTCAAGGTAGAGCTTAAATGGTGATCTAGACAACTCTAGATAGGGAGATACAAGGTAGAGGTATGCTGGCTCAACTCAATGTCTTAGGTAGTGCAGAAGTCATGTATATATAGGATCATGGGTGGCCTGCCATGGACGGCTATACATGGGCGGTAGGGCGTGGGCGGCCACCGCCCGCGTAATTGCCATACACGGCTTAGACTGGTTGAACCGACCTAACAAATATAAATGATTTCTGACTCCGACAGGGAATATTCCATGGAATATTCCCTTTACCGTCGCGCCGGGGGCGCTGCCCCCGGACCCCCACCAGGGGGCCCGCTGGCCCCCTGGGACCCCCCAGCCAGGGGGCCCGCTGGCCCCCTTGGACCCCCCAGCCGGGGCTGCTCACCGCTGCCCCGGACCCCACAATTGGGGACCCTGGTAACTCCCTTTCCTTATAATATCTTACATGGTCCAATATGACCTTCATCCAACATTCAAGTTGGGATTCCCATCAATTGGGTAATGCACGCTTGGCTTCTCCTCATAAAGGGGGCCTTACAAAATGTGCATACAATCATGAGGGGTAGACATTGATCATACTCTAACACCCCCCCTCAATGTTTACCGATGATAAATCAAGTAGGTCTCGGTCCTATGCCCATCTGTTGAAGATGCTTGTTGAGCTGCTCTCTTCCAAGTGCTTTAGTGAATATGTCAGCACAATTTGCCTCTGTTGGGCAATATTCTAGCTCCACAATTTCATCTTCAATTAGCTCACGAATGTAATGGTACTGTACTTCTATGTGCTTGGTGCGAGCATGAAATACTGGGTTCTTTGCAATAGCCATACAACTTTGATTATCACACTTGAGTACAATTGGCATATTTGATGGAAAGCCTATATCTGCAAGAATTCTCCTTAACCAGACTGCCTCACAAGAAGCAAAACAAGCTGCTTTGTACTCTGCTTCAGTGGAGGAGAGTGCGAGAGTTGGTTGCTTCCTACTTACCCAAGAAAATATTCCTGAACCAAGTGAGAAACAATATCCAGAAACTGATTTTCTAGAATCACAATCTCCAGCCCAATCTGAATCACAATATCCTTGGAGTGTATCACCTGTGGTATACAAAATACCAAAATCCAAGGTTCCTGCAATGTACCTTAGAATTCGCATTCCAGCATTCCAGTGACTCTCCTTAGGTTTGTTGGAAAACCTGCTTAACACTCCAACAGCATAGCAAATGTCTGGTCTAGTGTTGCACAGAAAAATAAGACTTCCAACGAGCTTCCTATACTTCTTAGCATCTACATCAGGCATGTTATCATCCATAGATAGCTTATGATTTACCTCCATAGGTGTGCTAGTTGGTTTGCAGTCCATCATTCCAAATGCCTTGAGAATTTCTTTGGAATATTTTTGTTGTGAGATGAAAATGCCATCCTTCCTTTGCCATACTTCAATTCCCAGACAAAAATGGAGTAGACCTAAGTCTGTCATTTCAAACTCAGTTCCCAAGCTGATCCGAGTTTGATTGATGAGTTCCTGATGATCTCCTGTAATGATCAAATCATCTACATATACAATGACAACAACTAGCTTGCTATCCCTTTTCGTTACATACAAGTTAGCATCAGAAGTACTTCTTTCAAAACCCATATTTTTGAAAAAATGATCAATTCGTTGGTACCAAGCCCGTGGAGCTTGCTTAAGTCCATACAAAGCTTTCTTCAACCTGCAAACTTTATTTTCTGAATTGGGCACCTCAAAACCTGGTGGTTGAGATACATATACCTCCTCCTTGAGGTGACCATTCAAAAATGCAGATTTGACATCCATCTGGAAAATAGGCCAAGACTTTTGTGCAGCTACTGCAAGTACCGTCCGAATAGTTGTCATGCGTGCTGTTGGTGCAAAAGTTTCTTGAACATCAAATCCTTCAATCTGTGAAAAACCCTGTGCAACTAATCGTGCCTTATACTTTTCTAATGTTCCATCAGCTTTATACTTAGCTTTCCAAATCCATTTAGTACCTATTACCTTCTTCTTTGGCGGCAAGTCGACTAGATCCCATGTATCATTTTTGAGTATACTATCATACTCAGACTGCATTGCCGCTCTCCAATCTGGATCATCAATGGCTTCTTCAATGGTGGTAGGTTCCTTTATCGAACCCATGATATCTGCCATTAGAGCCATGTTAACAATGTGTTCTGAGGCTCTTCTTTGCTCCTCTATTCTCTTTGATCTTCGTAATCCATCCGATGATGATTCTGGTGCATCTACATGTGGATTGTGATCATCAAAGAGCTGTTGTGCCCACTTCGGTAGTGGCTTACGCTGTGCAGCTACAATTGGTTGGCTTTTTATTGAGGAAATTTCTCCATCAGATGTTTCCTCCTCCTCAACTTTAACCTGTCTTTTGATAGGCACAAGGTGAGATATTTCTCCGTTTGATGAGATAGTAGATTTACCTTTATCTTCTACTAAGTGTGGTCGTTCATCAAACACCACATCTCGGCTGACAAAAATCTTCCTTGCCTCAGGATCCCATAACCTGTATGCTTTAGACTCTTCACTATATCCTAGGAAGACACACTTTTTGCTTTTTGAATCCAACTTTGATCTTGTTGAATCAGGAATATGTGCATAACAGAAACAACCAAAAATTCTGAAATGCAAAACTGAAGGCTTTTTACCAGAATATGCTTCTTGAGGAGTCATCCCCTTCAGAGCTTTTGTGTAGCTTCGATTGAGGATGTAGACTGCTGTATTGACTGCTTCTGCCCAGAATGAATCAGGCATGTCTTGAGCCTTTAACATACAACGAGCCATTTCAACTACTGTCCTGTTCCTGCGCTCAACAACGCCATTTTGTTGAGGTGTATGAGCTGTGGTAAGTTGCCTTTTCACACCATGCTCCTTACAGTAATTGTTGAATTCTGTTGACAAGAATTCACCTCCTCTATCTGTTCTAAATTTCTTCAGTTTCCTTCCTGATTCACTTTCTACATACTTATGCCACGCTTTAAATTTTTCAAAAGCATCAGCCTTCTCTCGAATGAAATAAACCCACATCTTTCTACTATAATCGTCGACTAACAGCAAGAAGTAGAAAGATCCTCCTAAAGCAGGTGTAGACATTTTACCGCAGAGATCAGCATGTACCAACTCTAGAGGAGCTTGAGATCGATTGCTGGTCTCTCTTGGAAATGCCTTTCGTTGTTGCTTGCCCATCATACAAGCTTCACAAGGTTCCTGCAACTCTGAAAATGCAGGCAAATGAGCAACCATCCCTGTTCGTTGCATCTCCTTCAAAACTGCAAATCCGAGATGCCCAAATCGTTGGTGCCATAACCTGCTTACATCTTTATCTTCTGTAGCAGTTAAAGCACTTAACTCATACAAGTTATCCCGTCGTGTGCCTTTACCTACAACATTACCTGATGAATCCATGATTTCCGCACCACTCTTATTGAAGTGAACTTCGAGTCCACGATCTGTTATTGCAGAAACTGACAACAAATTTCTTTTGAGTGTAGGTACATAGAGAACATCGGATAACTTTTTCTCAACACCTGGAGAAGTGATAAAAGAGATGGTTCCAGTTCCTTCAGCTGGACACTTGGAGTCGTTTCCCACCACTACATTGATGGATTCCCGCAGAGGCACTAGGGAACTATACCAATCCTTTTTACTAGTCATATGGCGAGAAGCTCCACTATCTAAAATCCATGGCTCATCAACACGAGCTTGAGCAGATGAACATACCTCTTCAATAGCTACCCAAAGTTCCAGCTCTGTGTTGTTTGCAGACTCTTTGTTCTTCCATGATGATTTTACAGTCCCATTCCGTTCATCAGCTTGCTTCTTTCTGCAATCCTTGATGGCATGGCCTTTCTTTTCACAATAGAAGCAACTTCCTGTGAACTTTTTCTTCTTTGGCTTCTTCTTTGATCCCTCTGAAGAGCCTTTACCTTTTGCATTTGCTGAGAATGCAGCATCAGTTGTACTTTGCCGATTCTTCAGCCGCATCTCTTCTTCTAAAAGCATGGCACAAAACTCTTCAAATGTAAGAGGAGTTGGCCTTACCTGAGTGTTAAGGGCTGTTACTAATCCATCATACTTTGCTGGAAGAACACGTACAGATCTTCGAGCTAGCTCTTCTGGTGTTATAACAACACCAACTGCAGCCAATTGATCTTGAAGATGCTTTATCCGTTTGATAAAATCTTCAGCCTTTTCAGAATCAGAATGCTTTTCATTTGCCAATTGATTTTCTAAATTCTGTATCCTAGTGTGGTTCTTGGTCTCATATTGTCGAGCCAATATGCCCCAAGCCTCATGTGCTTTAGTAGTATGTTGAACTAAAGTAAGCACAGAATCACTTACACTAGTGACAATCGCACATAATGCATCAGCATTCCGCCTCTTCCAAGCTCGTAGAAGATCTGGATCTGGCTGAATCATCAATCTTGAATTTGCTGGATCTTCAACTGGTATAGGCTCTGGATCCAATCCCATCGGTCCCATGACAGTGTCAAGTAATTCATAGGAGTCCAAAATTGCAGAAATTTTGAACTTCCAGAGTGTATAGTTGGTTCCATCCAGCTTCCCTTCAGTGAATGCAGGTGGACGAATTCGAATAGGTGCAGCATTAACATTAGGTGAAGCACCAAGACTAGTGTTCGACGATGAAGCCATCATGTAATCACTCGAATAATCTACTGATATTCTAGTCTGCTAGTAGGCTAAAATAATGATACTTCTCAAGCTATTCGAACCTTACAGCTCTGATACCATGTAAGACAATAGTTACGCAATATAACACAGGAGCAATAGCAGAGAAGATAACAGATATAGGAGAATCTCAACAATTTTCTACTAGCAGCAAGTACAAAGATGATGGCGTTGTCCACCCGTGCGCTCTCAAGGTAGAGCTTAAATGGTGATCTAGACAACTCTAGATAGGGAGATACAAGGTAGAGGTATGCTGGCTCAACTCAATGTCTTAGGTAGTGCAGAAGTCATGTATATATAGGATCATGGGTGGCCTGCCATGGACGGCTATACATGGGCGGTAGGGCGTGGGCGGCCACCGCCCGCGTAATTGCCATACACGGCTTAGACTGGTTGAACCGACCTAACAAATATAAATGATTTCTGACTCCGACAGGGAATATTCCATGGAATATTCCCTTTACCGTCGCGCCGGGGGCGCTGCCCCCGGACCCCCACCAGGGGGCCCGCTGGCCCCCTGGGACCCCCCAGCCAGGGGGCCCGCTGGCCCCCTTGGACCCCCCAGCCGGGGCTGCTCACCGCTGCCCCGGACCCCACAATTGGGGACCCTGGTAACTCCCTTTCCTTATAATATCTTACATGGTCCAATATGACCTTCATCCAACATTCAAGTTGGGATTCCCATCAATTGGGTAATGCACGCTTGGCTTCTCCTCATAAAGGGGGCCTTACAAAATGTGCATACAATCATGAGGGGTAGACATTGATCATACTCTAACACTTAGAGCAGTAAATACAAATTGGAATGTTTTTCCCAACTTCGAACTCTGAATATTATCAATAGAGGTTCATTTCGAAGCTCTTGGCGAGCCGCATCTATTGGTGGTATTTTCACTTGAATCTGACAACCGGCCTTCAAGTTATGACCAAAATAGTAAATGGTGGGAAACACCTTCACTCACTCCACAACTCATATTTACTCACACACACACTACAATAGTTCAAAAGTGAAGGGGGGATAGATAACAGTCCTACACACACATTCCAAGCTTCACACACACAAAAAAGATAATAGAGAAGATGAAAATCAGCAAGAAAGAAGCAAATTCGAAATTTTTGCTCTCCTTCTTCACAATGGCAAAAAGTATTTACAAAGAGTCACAAAGTGACTTATATACACGTGCCCTAAAAATAGTCCTTTCACACAAGTGACCGGCACTTTATTGGCTAATCTCTAATTTTCTATTATTTTATAAGAAATATGTTACAAAGAGTTGGGCTTATGCATCTAGAGGACTCCTCTAGTGCATTTACATAGCTTTGAGGGGATTTCCTAGAATTTTGAAGAAGAAAATTATGCCCATTAATTTGAAAATTTTGGGGCTCCTCTTTTATGCCTCTTTTTCTGCAACACTCTCCCCCTCTTTGTCTCTGTCGTCCCTTGACAGGCTTTGCTTTTCGCTTGCAGCTTGTCTATGGCTCTTGAATACACGTACCCAATGGTCAAAGAAGCGATAAGGATTGTCAGAGAATTTGTTACTTTAGTCGAATTTAGTCCTTTGCTTCTATAAGCCCCTTGGTATTCCTTATATCACAAGTCTGGGTTGCTGTATTAAGTCGGGCTATCACGCACACCATCAGTGGCTAAGAATTTGATATTCTTAGTCACCCTCTTCAACTTCTAAGCCTCTGCCTCTTTCTAGCTTTTGGTCTTCTGATATGTCTTTGTCTTCACACATCTGACCCTGTTGTATTGCTTGGAACCTATTTACTTTCTTCCATCACACACCTTACTTTGCTGACCTTTACTCTCTTTTAAGTCAACATTACATTTCTAAGGCCCTGTTCTTGAATCTTCTTTGTCATCCTCTAGTGTTGGAGATTCACTCACTAATTAGACATAAAGACATGAAGACATATGAAGGACAAAGAAAGACGAAGAGAAGCAGAAACAAAGCATTCAGAAAATCAAGCCTTAGTGAAGGGACAAATTCACGATTGTAATATAGTGCATCGAAACTTCCAGAATTATGAGTTTTGAATCTCAGAACAAATATGTATATAAATGAGTTAGAAGATATAATAAGTAGATGTCAGACGAAGAGTCTGAGAGGCCAAAGAGAGAGCCTGAGAAATGAGAGAAAGAGTACATAGAGTAGAAGGAAGTGCGCGTATGTAGAGATGAATTGTAGAACCTGAAATGTCAGGTATTCATCTGTAAGAGAGATGGTAAGGAAGAATTACTAAGCATAGGAGAGTTTTCCATGGCTATGAGCGAAGTAAGGCCAAGCCATTCTGTACACATCTTCTCTAATAGAAAACATATGTTTGTGTGGAAAGATTTGAGTGCATTCTTCTTGTGTGAAGAAATCTAAGTGATTTCATGTTACTGTGAAAGTTATTTCTTGTGGCGTGGAGAATTACGCAGTTCATTTCGTCGCGTCAACAAGTGGTATCAGAGCAGAGGGGTCCTCAAGAGTAAACGGAAGTGCAGACACAAGAGAATTTGAAGAATTCTTCATAGGAAAGATGAAAGCTGAGGTGAGCAACAGCAAATGGCATCAGAGAAGCAGTCCGAAGTCATTCTCAAGGGTAAAGGTTTATGAAAGGTAAAATCTTTTAACATTATACTCACCGACAACAACAAAAACAAGAAGACCATGGCAGATCACATTTCTATTGACAAATTGGACAAAGATAATTATCTCGCATGGGTAATGCGAATGGAAGCCTTACTTATGAGTAAGGATTTAATGATATATGTGATAGGAGAAGAAAAGAAGCCTACTTTTGGAGACGACAGTCAACCGAAGAAAGAAGAATTAGAAGCCTTAAAGCTATAGCAGAAGAAAGATGGAACGGCAAGAGCTTATATCTACAATACCATTACAGATCATTTGTTACCACACATTAGAGGTTTGGAAAAAGAGGAAGATATATGGAACACGTTGGAAGATCACTTCAAAAACACCACTAAAGCTATGAAGGCTAGCTTATGGTCGGAGTTTACAACGTTCAAGAAAAAGCAAAGTCAAAGCATTATTGATTATGTCACTAAGATGAAGGACTTGGCAGACAGTCTTGGATCTATTGATGAGGATATTGAAGATCACAGATTAATAGCGCAATTGCTTGTCGGACTAAGAGGAGATGAAAGGTGGAAAACTTTTGTACTCTCAACTGAACTTTCATTAAATCATTTTGTACTAGATTTAAATCAGTTGCTTGGACTAATGCTTACATTTGAGCAAGATTTGAAGACAGATGGAGATAAATGATATAGTTCTGCTATGTATGCAAAGAGTAAGAACAAAGGTGATAAAGGAAAAGAAAAAGATGAAGAAGAGATGACTACTCAAGCAAATTATGCAAGAGGAAGAGGTAATGTCAGAAGTAAAAGTAGAGGTAATACAAAAGGAAGAGGTAATCAGAATAACAACAAGAAGTCTTATTAGATCTGTGGATTAAGCAATCATTTGGATTAAGCAATCATTTGGCTGATGATTGCTAGCATAATTCTCAAGGATCAAGTCAGAATCAGAATAACAATCGTAGAGGCAGAAGCGCAAGATATCAAAGAGGTAGACAAAGCCAAAAAGGCAGATATGGTAGAGGTGGAGCAAGAAGTTGGGGACAGAATCAGTCTCACAACACTACCTACTACAACTATGCAAATGCTACACAGAACGACAATTATACAACATTGATGATGAATTCGATAAGTGTGTCAGAGAATGAAGATCTAAAGGTATTCTATATTGACTCTAGTTGTTTAAATCATTTGTCAGGTAATATAGAATTGTTATCAGAATTGGAAGGAGGTATTTCAAATCATACAATACAAACAGGTGATAACACAAAACATAATGTGCGGTCAATTGGAAAAGTAAATTGTAAGAATGGAGCTGACCTGCTAACAAATGTTTTGTATGTTCCAACAATCCCAAAGAATCTGATCAGTGTGGGACAGATAGTAGAAAAAGGTATTCAAGTTAGGTTTACAAATGAAGGAGTATTTGTTGAAGATCTAGAAAATGGATACAATCAAATTGTCTATGGTAAAAAGGAAGGTAGACTTTTTACTCTTAAAGTACAAGGGAATGTTGTTCAAGCTTTAATCACACATGGTGATGAAGTATTTATAGAATTAGACCTCTGGCATCAGAGGTTAGGACACTTTAATGAAAAAGGAAACAAAACTATGGTGGAAAAACAATCCGTAAGAGGATTACCAAATATGAAGAATCAACATATGATTCACAAATGTGAAGCTTGTCAGATGGGAAAAGCACACAGGTTACCATTTTAGAAGAAGGGTTACAAACATAATGGTTTGCTAGAACTCATACATACAAATGTATGGGGACCGACAAAAGAAGGATCTATCAGTGGCTCAAGGTATTACGTTCTTTATATTGATGATGCAACAAGATGGATAACTCTTCATGTTTTGAAAGAGAAGTCAGAAGTGTTTGAAGCTTTCAAGCATTTTCATGCATATGCTGAAAGACTTACAGGACAAAAACTCAAAAGACTAAGGTTTGATGGAGGAGGAGAATATTTTTCTCAAGAATTCAATGATTATCTATGGAATGCAGGTATCAAAAGAGAAATAAGTTGCAGGTATGCACTGCAACAAAATGGAGTAGCAGAAAGGAGAAACCGAACTCTGGTTGAGTTTGTCAGAGCAATGTTAAAGGACACTGATCTTGAACTCTTTTTCAAGCAATCTCTTTACCTCCTTCATCTGAGGTACCTGTGATTATAATGTCATCTACATAAATACAAATGTAGATTGTACCTTCATCTGTTCTCTTAATGAGTAGACTTGCATCTGCCTTTGAACTTTGGTATCCAAGATCATTTAGATACTTCACAAGTCTGTAATTCCAAGATCTTGGAGCTTGCTTCAATCCATAGAGTGCTCTTCTTAATTTGCAAACATGATTTGGGTAACTGGAACTTACAAACCCTTCAGGTTGTTGCATGTAAACTTAATCTGATATATATCCATTTAGAAATGCATTCTTTGAAGTATTTTGATGGCAAAGCACCATAGTGCACTCTCCTTCTCAAGAGCTCCACGACGATATGCTCGGAGTAGAAAATCGAGCTCCTGAGGCTGCACACAGTACTCCGCACAGAGGCTGTAGAATACGCAAAAAACATAGTACACAGGGAGCACGAAGACAAACTTCTTAGGTCTTACAAATGCGGTCGAACCCACTGTCTGTGATTGACCAGGCCACTATATGTTTTATTAAAGAACATATACAAAGAAGTGTCTGGTGGCCATTTGGCCTTTCACATGGACACTAACGATAACAATCTCCCATTAAAGGCCTATATGGCCAGAGTAACTATGGGAAAAAAATAAAGAATGATAAAGAATACCCGAGTGTAAGTATACAAACTATACCTCCCACCTGATGGTCATGTTACACATTATACAAGTGAGTGCGTAAGATCAAGAATCAAGTAACCCCCATCAAGTGACAACAGTGTCGAAAGCTATCCTGTGGTAGAGCTTTGGTCAAAGCATCTGCAGCATTATCTCGAGTGTGAAACTTCTCAAGAATAATGCTCTCAGTAGCTAAGCAATCTCTAATGAAGTGATACCTCACCTCAATGTGCTTGGTCTTTGCATGATAGACCGGATTCTTAGCCAAAGCAATGGCACTCTGACTATCACTGAGCAAGTGAGGTACATGCTGAGGTAAACCCATATCACAAGCAAGACGAGAAAGCCACAATGCTTCCTTACATGCCTCACTTGCTGCAACATACTCTGCTTCTATGGTGGAAACAGCTGTACATTCTTGAAGACGAGATCTCCAAGAGATAGCACCTCCAGCAAAATGAAAAATGTACCCTGATGTAGACTTACGATTGTCTACACAACCTGCATAGTCACAATTTGTGTAACTAATAATGGATGCTTTCCCTCTACCTAAGCATAGACACTTGTCCTTAGTGCCACTCAGATATCTCAAAATCATTTTGACTGCTTCCCAATGTTTCTTGCCAGGATTAGGCATATATCTACTCACAACTCCCACTGCAAATGCAATGTCTAGTCTCGTAGCTACCATAGCATACATGAGACTACCAATAGCAGACTGATAGGGAATTTTGGTCATGAATTCCTTTTCCTCATTTGATTTGGGCTAGTCATCCTTGCTCAATTTCACATATGTAGGTAAAGGTGTACTCAATGCCTTTCCACTCTGCATATTGAACCGGTGAAGTACTTTGGATATGTACTCACTTTGAGACAAGTATATGCATCTTTTACTCCTATCACGAGTAATGCGCATGCCAAGAATATGTTTGGAATCCCCCAAATCCTTCATATCAAATGTCTGACTCAATTTCTTTTTGAGAATTGACAAATCATAAGAGGACTTCCCAGTAATCAACATATCATCGATGTAAAGTATCAAGCATATCAAGCTACCATCAGAGCATCTCTTTGTGTAGAGACAATGATCCTCATTACTCTGAGAATAGCCTTGGGACTTCATAAAAGCATCAAACTTTTGGTACCATTGTATAGGAGACTGTTTAAGTCCATACAAGCTCTTCTTGAGCTTACAAACTAGACTTTCCTTGCCAGGAACTACATAACCCTCTGGTTGTTCCATATAGATCTCATCTGTAAGATCTCCATGCAAGAAAGCTGTTTTCACATCCATTCGGACTAGCTCTAATTCCTCCATTGCAAGGAATCCAAGCAACATGCAGAAAGTAGTCATCTTGACCACTGGAGAGAAGATTTCCTCAAAATCAACACCATGTTGTTGCTTAAAACCCTTCGCAACAAGTCGTGCTTTATATTTTGGAGAAGCACTATCTGATGTGAATTTTATACCCATTTACATGGTAAATGTTGGAATCAATATCCTATTGGTTCATTCATAGTGAGATGATACACAATGTATAGCTACTGTTTTGGTACAACACAACAGCATGCGCGCAAACAGGATGTATAGCTATTCCGTTTGCTTCTTGTACAAGCAAAACTACTAGGCGACGTGGTTAAAATATAAGCCTCTTATAGAACCCACCCGGGTTCAAACCCCGTCGGCAACGAGCAAGTGAATATACTTTTAAAGCATGCTTTTGTGTAAAGCAATAGACGAACGCGTACAGTTAGCGACGGAAACAGATTTTTCCATGATTTTCAAGAAGGCCAACGAAGTTTTTGTTCGCATTACGATCGTAAAGCTTTATTGAAGCGATTGCTTTATTATTGAGAAGCTTTTGGAGGGTACACAAAACTATATAAGAAGTGTTTAGGCTCACTTCTATTCATCCTTCACCTAGGATCAACACAAGCTTTCTAGAGCTTGGACCTCAATAGAGGTGGTGTTTCTTCTAGCACATGGGGCAGCCATGGTGCTAACTTGAAGCATGTTGAGGAGCAGCTATGGAGTTCTTCTTGGTGATTCTTCTTGGAGAAGATGAAGGGTGTGCTCACACTCTACATCATGGAGAGGAGGTTATCTCTTGTTCATAGCAAGAAGACTTGGTCATTAGCAGCTTGATGGTGAGGATCGCCCATCTACATGATGTATTTGAAGATCATCTTCTACAGGAAGATGTTAGGTTGAAGATTATCTTCTACAAGAAGATGTCTGGCTACTTCAAAGACATTGGATGGGACCATCTACATGATTTTGAAGATTATCTTCTACAGGAAGATATTAGGTTGAAGATTGTCTTCTACAAGAAGATATCGGGCTACTTCAAAGACATTAGATGGAGTTTAACATAAGATTCACATCTTATGTTAAAGTATTCAGGTACATATTCTCTTTATGCACACAGGTACTACTTGAAGTTTATGGAGGTTGTGGCGTTCATATCAGAAGGAGTCCTATTCAGCATAGGTACAAGAGAATCAGTACTTATATGCTTTATGCATATTTTTATGAGGTGTTTGAGAAGGTGTGTTCACATGAGTTTGAGGATTTCCGGCAACAATCTTGTTAGCATTCTATGCTACTTTATAAGTATGTGATCTTTTCACACACGTATCTGACTTAGGGTCTTCCATAGCCTAAGTTTAGATGTAGGTTTGTTGACCATCAGTTTCACACTGATCCTTCCTCATTCAGTCACTCATATTCACTCTTCTATAACCTATAAGGTCACACATCTCATGTATATTCAGATTACTGCCCATACATCTGAATATGTTTGTTACATTGTACATTCACTCACTCATCTATTTCTCATCACATAGAGTGGATGAGAGTTTTGCTCCCACATTGTACATTGAACATTGGTATATATGATACTATGAGTAAGCGATGGCTTACGTAACACCTTACACATGACGTCTATTCTTTCTCTATCTTTATCTCATCATTTTTATGATTAAGTTGTGGTATGTTCATGTGTTGTCAATATGGAAGATTGCTGGAATTAATGTTGTATATAACTGGAACTATGGAACCATGGACCTGTGACATGAGCCTAAGGGCCTACCTCACTTCCAACATTTGGTATCAGAGCACTAAGGTTTTGGTTACAGAACTTTAGATCTTTGGCATCAATGCATTAAGGCTCATTCATGTCCTAGGTTCCCAGAATTCCAGATTTACAACATATGATTTGAAAGCATCTTCTAATATTTGACATTTGACATACACACTTAATCTAAATGAGTAGAGATTTGAGAATTAGACACTTCAGTTACATGTGTATTCATCAATGTGGAGTATGAAGTTGATGATCTGTTAACAGCCAAATATTTTTGGAAGAGTATGCAAATACTTTACAAAAGTATTGTTTGAAGACCCAGACTTGATGAAGAGAAGACTACTTCAAATTCAAGGAAGAACAATGGTTTAGAGAAGATGAAGGAATCAGATCGACATCAAATCACAGGTATCAGTTTCTACTATCAGATTATCATTTGCAGGTCATATCTTAGAAGAGCAGTTATGAAGAGATTTGAAGAAATTCAAGGAATGCTTTTATACACTTTCATCATTTGAAAGTTAAAGGCTACATCGAAACAGGTATCTAGAGGTTTTTCTAGAGAGTTTTTGAGAAATCTCTTTCATGGCAAGAAAGTTCATCTAAGAAGACAAGTGCAGAGATGAGATGAGTGTTTTCAGCCAATTTTCTGTTGTAAGTTGGTTGGATATCAAGGTACAAATGTATCTAGAGAAGGTAACTCTAGGAGGGCAATTCATCATTCAGACAACGATTGGTGAATTTAGTCGTTTCAGACATTTGAAGCAGAATTTTGATTCAGAGATATGAGGAGATGATAAAACATGTTTCTATATTCACTTCCATTTATATACCATGTTTGTTTTATCTCTTATTCTTACACTAGAGGAAGAGAAAAGTTCATTTTGAAGAATTCAAGAGTGTTTGCTACTTCAAGATGAAAAGAACAAAAGGTATGGAAGAGAAGTTTGAAGATGTTGACATCATCAGGTGGAAGAAAGATGCAGAAGAAGAAAGTCCATCATTTCCAAAAGAAAAGTAAGGCTTCCTTTTCTCATATATTTTCCATATACTTTTCCTATTTTATCCTCTACACCCAAAGACAAGTCTACGAGAACATCTTGTTTAAAGAAGAAGCAGTTTCTTGTTTTGCATTACACTTGGTCATGATTTAGTAGATTTGACAAAGAATTGCATTGAGAGAAAGAAAAGCAGCAGATATATGTTTTAACTCATATATGTATGAGTTATGTTTTAGTTGAAGCTTTTTAAGCAGGCAGCTTATATGTTCCCTCAAAGAATTCTTGGAGTGTCAATAGAGAGCTACTTGGTATATGACAAGTTGCAGAGAAGTATATTTCTTCTTTATCTAACTCTTGAGGTAAAAGAGTTTTTTGTAGCAGATGTTGAAGACTTGCGTTGAGGTTTTATGTTTGGAAAAGGTTACCTCATATTCAGTATTTTCAGAAACTTCAGAAAATTCAGAATCTTGTTGATGTACAGGTCATTTGAAGAATCTACTTTCTATGATTGTCTAGTTTTTTGGATACATGCTTGTATTCAAAAAGGTGTTCCATTAGATCCTATAACTTGATTGAAAAGTGGAGTTAGCCAAAAGAAAGTCAAGCAGGTACTATCACATTTCACCCGGGTAAAATATGAAAGTTATGAAGTATCAACTTGCAGCTTTTGGAGTTCTCAAGGTGAGAAGTTTGTCCACTTATATTTCAAGTAGGAATTGCAGATTCCTTGAAGGATTTGTTTGAAGAAAAGTTTTACAACTTTGTAAGAAGCATGGACACTTGAAGACATTCAGGTAGCAAATCAAACATTCAGTCATGAAGGTTTGATGATAGCAGATTCTACACAGGAGAGATCATTGATCTTGTATGATCTTGTATGATCTTGTATGATCTTGAGTATTTATGATTCAGTTGTCTATCCTTTGTTTATGAAGATTCTTAACATTGGAGAAGTAAGTCAAAGATTCAGATTCTATCAGATTTGTGTTAGAAGATACTTGTTATGTTACAGAAGGTTATGAATCCTATAAAGCTTTCAGCAAGGTTTTGTTATGTTAGGATCAGCTAACCTTATTCTACAATATGAAAAGTTGAGGAATGATAGTGGAAGCTATTGGCAACTGCGTAGTGCTAATAAAAGGGTTCAGAGATTTTGTTTCAGATACAGGTATTGATCACTGAACATCAGATTTATTGAAAGAAGGAAGACGTTCCACATTTCATAAAGTCTGATATACTTTGAAGAATTTTGGATACTAGTGTTAAGTCATCCAGGGGGGTGATGAAACATGAAGACTTATTTTCAAGCCATATGTGAAAGAATGCAGAGTCATACCTACAAGTATTCCTATTTCAGGTATTCCTATATTTCCTTTGTCAGGTTCTCTTAAAGTTCCATCTTTGAAAGAAGAAGGAAGAAGAAGAATGTTTGGAGAAAGTTCCTGTTCAGGAGAAGGTTCCAAAATTCTATTGAAGAGAAGCTTGATATTTCAGAAAGGTATATTTCAGACGTGCGCACATATATGTTTATACCAAGTTCTGAAGGAAAGAGGTATGAAGGATTTAAAGGATGAAGACATGATGACATCATAGATTTTTACTCATATTTCAGTTGATTTCAATTGAGATGAGTTGACATGACTTGAGTACAGTCAGAGATGAACCAGCAGTGTTCATAATACACTACGTTGTGACCTTGACAATCACAGGTTCCAGGATTCAGTTCTTGATTTTTAGTGTATTTACATGACACAGCAGAAGTACGTTGAGAAATCCTTTTGGAAGGTAAATGCAAATATGTGGATCCCAGTGTATGTTTTCAAGTTTTTGAAGACAAGAGATAGCAGGTTCAGAGATAGTTCATGCTATATTTATTGTCAAGCAGTAATTACTTGATGTGTTCACTATTGGATATCGAGTTTGCATATTTTCTCAAGTATTATGGTTCATATTCAGCAAGTTCAAGTTTTTTGAAGAAAAGTCAAATTCAGTTTTGAAGAAGACTTTTGAAGAACAAGTTCAGAAGTATTAGAAGTACAAGCTTGAAGCTTGTGACAGGCTATTTGAAACTTGAGGTAGTTTGCAGCTTGTGACAGTTTGCAGATTCAGTTCAAGTTGTACCAATATGACATTGCAGGGGGGATTGTTGGAATCAATATCCTATTGGTTCATTCATAGTGAGATGATACACAATGTATAGCTACTGTTTTGGTACAACACAACAGCATGCGCGCAAACAGGATGTATAGCTATTCCGTTTGCTTCTTGTACAAGCAAAACTACTAGGCGACGTGGTTAAAATATAAGCCTCTTATAGAACCCACCCGGGTTCAAACCCCGTCGGCAACGAGCAAGTGAATATACTTTTAAAGCATGCTTTTGTGTAAAGCAATAGACGAACGCGTACAGTTAGCGACGGAAACAGATTTTTCCATGATTTTCAAGAAGGCCAACGAAGTTTTTGTTCGCATTACGATCGTAAAGCTTTATTGAAGCGATTGCTTTATTATTGAGAAGCTTTTGGAGGGTACACAAAACTATATAAGAAGTGTTTAGGCTCACTTCTATTCATCCTTCACCTAGGATCAACACAAGCTTTCTAGAGCTTGGACCTCAATAGAGGTGGTGTTTCTTCTAGCACATGGGGCAGCCATGGTGCTAACTTGAAGCATGTTGAGGAGCAGTTATGGAGTTCTTCTTGGTGATTCTTCTTGGAGAAGATGAAGGGTGTGCTCACACTCTACATCATGGAGAGGAGGTTATCTCTTGTTCATAGCAAGAAGACTTGGTCATTAGCAGCTTGATGGTGAGGATCGCCCATCTACATGATGTATTTGAAGATCATCTTCTACAGGAAGATGTTAGGTTGAAGATTATCTTCTACAAGAAGATGTCTGGCTACTTCAAAGACATTGGATGGGACCATCTACATGATTTTGAAGATTATCTTCTACAGGAAGATATTAGGTTGAAGATTGTCTTCTACAAGAAGATATCGGGCTACTTCAAAGACATTAGATGGAGTTTAACATAAGATTCACATCTTATGTTAAAGTATTCAGGTACATATTCTCTTTATGCACACAGGTACTACTTGAAGTTTATGGAGGTTGTGGCGTTCATATCAGAAGGAGTCCTATTCAGCATAGGTACAAGAGAATCAGTACTTATATGCTTTATGCATATTTTTATGAGGTGTTTGAGAAGGTGTGTTCACATGAGTTTGAGGATTTCCGGCAACAATCTTGTTAGCATTCTATGCTACTTTATAAGTATGTGATCTTTTCACACACGTATCTGACTTAGGGTCTTCCATAGCCTAAGTTTAGATGTAGGTTTGTTGACCATCAGTTTCACACTGATCCTTCCTCATTCAGTCACTCATATTCACTCTTCTATAACCTATAAGGTCACACATCTCATGTATATTCAGATTACTGCCCATACATCTGAATATGTTTGTTACATTGTACATTCACTCACTCATCTATTTCTCATCACATAGAGTGGATGAGAGTTTTGCTCCCACATTGTACATTGAACATTGGTATATATGATACTATGAGTAAGCGATGGCTTACGTAACACCTTACACATGACGTCTATTCTTTCTCTATCTTTATCTCATCATTTTTATGATTAAGTTGTGGTATGTTCATGTGTTGTCAATATGGAAGATTGCTGGAATTAATGTTGTATATAACTGGAACTATGGAACCATGGACCTGTGACATGAGCCTAAGGGCCTACCTCACTTCCAACATTTGGTATCAGAGCACTAAGGTTTTGGTTACAGAACTTTAGATCTTTGGCATCAATGCATTAAGGCTCATTCATGTCCTAGGTTCCCAGAATTCCAGATTTACAACATATGATTTGAAAGCATCTTCTAATATTTGACATTTGACATACACACTTAATCTAAATGAGTAGAGATTTGAGAATTAGACACTTCAGTTACATGTGTATTCATCAATGTGGAGTATGAAGTTGATGATCTGTTAACAGCCAAATATTTTTGGAAGAGTATGCAAATACTTTACAAAAGTATTGTTTGAAGACCCAGACTTGATGAAGAGAAGACTACTTCAAATTCAAGGAAGAACAATGGTTTAGAGAAGATGAAGGAATCAGATCGACATCAAATCACAGGTATCAGTTTCTACTATCAGATTATCATTTGCAGGTCATATCTTAGAAGAGCAGTTATGAAGAGATTTGAAGAAATTCAAGGAATGCTTTTATACACTTTCATCATTTGAAAGTTAAAGGCTACATCGAAACAGGTATCTAGAGGTTTTTCTAGAGAGTTTTTGAGAAATCTCTTTCATGGCAAGAAAGTTCATCTAAGAAGACAAGTGCAGAGATGAGATGAGTGTTTTCAGCCAATTTTCTGTTGTAAGTTGGTTGGATATCAAGGTACAAATGTATCTAGAGAAGGTAACTCTAGGAGGGCAATTCATCATTCAGACAACGATTGGTGAATTTAGTCGTTTCAGACATTTGAAGCAGAATTTTGATTCAGAGATATGAGGAGATGATAAAACATGTTTCTATATTCACTTCCATTTATATACCATGTTTGTTTTATCTCTTATTCTTACACTAGAGGAAGAGAAAAGTTCATTTTGAAGAATTCAAGAGTGTTTGCTACTTCAAGATGAAAAGAACAAAAGGTATGGAAGAGAAGTTTGAAGATGTTGACATCATCAGGTGGAAGAAAGATGCAGAAGAAGAAAGTCCATCATTTCCAAAAGAAAAGTAAGGCTTCCTTTTCTCATATATTTTCCATATACTTTTCCTATTTTATCCTCTACACCCAAAGACAAGTCTACGAGAACATCTTGTTTAAAGAAGAAGCAGTTTCTTGTTTTGCATTACACTTGGTCATGATTTAGTAGATTTGACAAAGAATTGCATTGAGAGAAAGAAAAGCAGCAGATATATGTTTTAACTCATATATGTATGAGTTATGTTTTAGTTGAAGCTTTTTAAGCAGGCAGCTTATATGTTCCCTCAAAGAATTCTTGGAGTGTCAATAGAGAGCTACTTGGTATATGACAAGTTGCAGAGACGTATATTTCTTCTTTATCTAACTCTTGAGGTAAAAGAGTTTTTTGTAGCAGATGTTGAAGACTTGCGTTGAGGTTTTATGTTTGGAAAAGGTTACCTCATATTCAGTATTTTCAGAAACTTCAGAAAATTCAGAATCTTGTTGATGTACAGGTCATTTGAAGAATCTACTTTCTATGATTGTCTAGTTTTTTGGATACATGCTTGTATTCAAAAAGGTGTTCCATTAGATCCTATAACTTGATTGAAAAGTGGAGTTAGCCAAAAGAAAGTCAAGCAGGTACTATCACATTTCACCCGGGTAAAATATGAAAGTTATGAAGTATCAACTTGCAGCTTTTGGAGTTCTCAAGGTGAGAAGTTTGTCCACTTATATTTCAAGTAGGAATTGCAGATTCCTTGAAGGATTTGTTTGAAGAAAAGTTTTACAACTTTGTAAGAAGCATGGACACTTGAAGACATTCAGGTAGCAAATCAAACATTCAGTCATGAAGGTTTGATGATAGCAGATTCTACACAGGAGAGATCATTGATCTTGTATGATCTTGTATGATCTTGTATGATCTTGAGTATTTATGATTCAGTTGTCTATCCTTTGTTTATGAAGATTCTTAACATTGGAGAAGTAAGTCAAAGATTCAGATTCTATCAGATTTGTGTTAGAAGATACTTGTTATGTTACAGAAGGTTATGAATCCTATAAAGCTTTCAGCAAGGTTTTGTTATGTTAGGATCAGCTAACCTTATTCTACAATATGAAAAGTTGAGGAATGATAGTGGAAGCTATTGGCAACTGCGCAGTGCTAATAAAAGGGTTCAGAGATTTTGTTTCAGATACAGGTATTGATCACTGAACATCAGATTTATTGAAAGAAGGAAGACGTTCCACATTTCATAAAGTCTGATATACTTTGAAGAATTTTGGATACTAGTGTTAAGTCATCCAGGGGGGTGATGAAACATGAAGACTTATTTTCAAGCCATATGTGAAAGAATGCAGAGTCATACCTACAAGTATTCCTATTTCAGGTATTCCTATATTTCCTTTGTCAGGTTCTCTTAAAGTTCCATCTTTGAAAGAAGAAGGAAGAAGAAGAATGTTTGGAGAAAGTTCCTGTTCAGGAGAAGGTTCCAAAATTCTATTGAAGAGAAGCTTGATATTTCAGAAAGGTATATTTCAGACGTGCGCACATATATGTTTATACCAAGTTCTGAAGGAAAGAGGTATGAAGGATTTAAAGGATGAAGACATGATGACATCATAGATTTTTACTCATATTTCAGTTGATTTCAATTGAGATGAGTTGACATGACTTGAGTACAGTCAGAGATGAACCAGCAGTGTTCATAATACACTACGTTGTGACCTTGACAATCACAGGTTCCAGGATTCAGTTCTTGATTTTTAGTGTATTTACATGACACAGCAGAAGTACGTTGAGAAATCCTTTTGGAAGGTAAATGCAAATATGTGGATCCCAGTGTATGTTTTCAAGTTTTTGAAGACAAGAGATAGCAGGTTCAGAGATAGTTCATGCTATATTTATTGTCAAGCAGTAATTACTTGATGTGTTCACTATTGGATATCGAGTTTGCATATTTTCTCAAGTATTATGGTTCATATTCAGCAAGTTCAAGTTTTTTGAAGAAAAGTCAAATTCAGTTTTGAAGAAGACTTTTGAAGAACAAGTTCAGAAGTATTAGAAGTACAAGCTTGAAGCTTGTGACAGGCTATTTGAAACTTGAGGTAGTTTGCAGCTTGTGACAGTTTGCAGATTCAGTTCAAGTTGTACCAATATGACATTGCAGGGGGGATTGTTGGAATCAATATCCTATTGGTTCATTCATAGTGAGATGATACACAATGTATAGCTACTGTTTTGGTACAACACAACAGCATGCGCGCAAACAGGATGTATAGCTATTCCGTTTGCTTCTTGTACAAGCAAAACTACTAGGCGACGTGGTTAAAATATAAGCCTCTTATAGAACCCACCCGGGTTCAAACCCCGTCGGCAACGAGCAAGTGAATATACTTTTAAAGCATGCTTTTGTGTAAAGCAATAGACGAACGCGTACAGTTAGCGACGGAAACAGATTTTTCCATGATTTTCAAGAAGGCCAACGAAGTTTTTGTTCGCATTACGATCGTAAAGCTTTATTGAAGCGATTGCTTTATTATTGAGAAGCTTTTGGAGGGTACACAAAACTATATAAGAAGTGTTTAGGCTCACTTCTATTCATCCTTCACCTAGGATCAACACAAGCTTTCTAGAGCTTGGACCTCAATAGAGGTGTGTTTCTTCTAGCACATGGGGCAGCCATGGTGCTAACTTGAAGCATGTTGAGGAGCAGCTATGGAGTTCTTCTTGGTGATTCTTCTTGGAGAAGATGAAGGGTGTGCTCACACTCTACATCATGGAGAGGAGGTTATCTCTTGTTCATAGCAAGAAGACTTGGTCATTAGCAGCTTGATGGTGAGGATCGCCCATCTACATGATGTATTTGAAGATCATCTTCTACAGGAAGATGTTAGGTTGAAGATTATCTTCTACAAGAAGATGTCTGGCTACTTCAAAGACATTGGATGGGACCATCTACATGATTTTGAAGATTATCTTCTACAGGAAGATATTAGGTTGAAGATTGTCTTCTACAAGAAGATATCGGGCTACTTCAAAGACATTAGATGGAGTTTAACATAAGATTCACATCTTATGTTAAAGTATTCAGGTACATATTCTCTTTATGCACACAGGTACTACTTGAAGTTTATGGAGGTTGTGGCGTTCATATCAGAAGGAGTCCTATTCAGCATAGGTACAAGAGAATCAGTACTTATATGCTTTATGCATATTTTTATGAGGTGTTTGAGAAGGTGTGTTCACATGAGTTTGAGGATTTCCGGCAACAATCTTGTTAGCATTCTATGCTACTTTATAAGTATGTGATCTTTTCACACACGTATCTGACTTAGGGTCTTCCATAGCCTAAGTTTAGATGTAGGTTTGTTGACCATCAGTTTCACACTGATCCTTCCTCATTCAGTCACTCATATTCACTCTTCTATAACCTATAAGGTCACACATCTCATGTATATTCAGATTACTGCCCATACATCTGAATATGTTTGTTACATTGTACATTCACTCACTCATCTATTTCTCATCACATAGAGTGGATGAGAGTTTTGCTCCCACATTGTACATTGAACATTGGTATATATGATACTATGAGTAAGCGATGGCTTACGTAACACCTTACACATGACGTCTATTCTTTCTCTATCTTTATCTCATCATTTTTATGATTAAGTTGTGGTATGTTCATGTGTTGTCAATATGGAAGATTGCTGGAATTAATGTTGTATATAACTGGAACTATGGAACCATGGACCTGTGACATGAGCCTAAGGGCCTACCTCACTTCCAACATTTGGTATCAGAGCACTAAGGTTTTGGTTACAGAACTTTAGATCTTTGGCATCAATGCATTAAGGCTCATTCATGTCCTAGGTTCCCAGAATTCCAGATTTACAACATATGATTTGAAAGCATCTTCTAATATTTGACATTTGACATACACACTTAATCTAAATGAGTAGAGATTTGAGAATTAGACACTTCAGTTACATGTGTATTCATCAATGTGGAGTATGAAGTTGATGATCTGTTAACAGCCAAATATTTTTGGAAGAGTATGCAAATACTTTACAAAAGTATTGTTTGAAGACCCAGACTTGATGAAGAGAAGACTACTTCAAATTCAAGGAAGAACAATGGTTTAGAGAAGATGAAGGAATCAGATCGACATCAAATCACAGGTATCAGTTTCTACTATCAGATTATCATTTGCAGGTCATATCTTAGAAGAGCAGTTATGAAGAGATTTGAAGAAATTCAAGGAATGCTTTTATACACTTTCATCATTTGAAAGTTAAAGGCTACATCGAAACAGGTATCTAGAGGTTTTTCTAGAGAGTTTTTGAGAAATCTCTTTCATGGCAAGAAAGTTCATCTAAGAAGACAAGTGCAGAGATGAGATGAGTGTTTTCAGCCAATTTTCTGTTGTAAGTTGGTTGGATATCAAGGTACAAATGTATCTAGAGAAGGTAACTCTAGGAGGGCAATTCATCATTCAGACAACGATTGGTGAATTTAGTCGTTTCAGACATTTGAAGCAGAATTTTGATTCAGAGATATGAGGAGATGATAAAACATGTTTCTATATTCACTTCCATTTATATACCATGTTTGTTTTATCTCTTATTCTTACACTAGAGGAAGAGAAAAGTTCATTTTGAAGAATTCAAGAGTGTTTGCTACTTCAAGATGAAAAGAACAAAAGGTATGGAAGAGAAGTTTGAAGATGTTGACATCATCAGGTGGAAGAAAGATGCAGAAGAAGAAAGTCCATCATTTCCAAAAGAAAAGTAAGGCTTCCTTTTCTCATATATTTTCCATATACTTTTCCTATTTTATCCTCTACACCCAAAGACAAGTCTACGAGAACATCTTGTTTAAAGAAGAAGCAGTTTCTTGTTTTGCATTACACTTGGTCATGATTTAGTAGATTTGACAAAGAATTGCATTGAGAGAAAGAAAAGCAGCAGATATATGTTTTAACTCATATATGTATGAGTTATGTTTTAGTTGAAGCTTTTTAAGCAGGCAGCTTATATGTTCCCTCAAAGAATTCTTGGAGTGTCAATAGAGAGCTACTTGGTATATGACAAGTTGCAGAGACGTATATTTCTTCTTTATCTAACTCTTGAGGTAAAAGAGTTTTTTGTAGCAGATGTTGAAGACTTGCGTTGAGGTTTTATGTTTGGAAAAGGTTACCTCATATTCAGTATTTTCAGAAACTTCAGAAAATTCAGAATCTTGTTGATGTACAGGTCATTTGAAGAATCTACTTTCTATGATTGTCTAGTTTTTTGGATACATGCTTGTATTCAAAAAGGTGTTCCATTAGATCCTATAACTTGATTGAAAAGTGGAGTTAGCCAAAAGAAAGTCAAGCAGGTACTATCACATTTCACCCGGGTAAAATATGAAAGTTATGAAGTATCAACTTGCAGCTTTTGGAGTTCTCAAGGTGAGAAGTTTGTCCACTTATATTTCAAGTAGGAATTGCAGATTCCTTGAAGGATTTGTTTGAAGAAAAGTTTTACAACTTTGTAAGAAGCATGGACACTTGAAGACATTCAGGTAGCAAATCAAACATTCAGTCATGAAGGTTTGATGATAGCAGATTCTACACAGGAGAGATCATTGATCTTGTATGATCTTGTATGATCTTGTATGATCTTGAGTATTTATGATTCAGTTGTCTATCCTTTGTTTATGAAGATTCTTAACATTGGAGAAGTAAGTCAAAGATTCAGATTCTATCAGATTTGTGTTAGAAGATACTTGTTATGTTACAGAAGGTTATGAATCCTATAAAGCTTTCAGCAAGGTTTTGTTATGTTAGGATCAGCTAACCTTATTCTACAATATGAAAAGTTGAGGAATGATAGTGGAAGCTATTGGCAACTGCGCAGTGCTAATAAAAGGGTTCAGAGATTTTGTTTCAGATACAGGTATTGATCACTGAACATCAGATTTATTGAAAGAAGGAAGACGTTCCACATTTCATAAAGTCTGATATACTTTGAAGAATTTTGGATACTAGTGTTAAGTCATCCAGGGGGGTGATGAAACATGAAGACTTATTTTCAAGCCATATGTGAAAGAATGCAGAGTCATACCTACAAGTATTCCTATTTCAGGTATTCCTATATTTCCTTTGTCAGGTTCTCTTAAAGTTCCATCTTTGAAAGAAGAAGGAAGAAGAAGAATGTTTGGAGAAAGTTCCTGTTCAGGAGAAGGTTCCAAAATTCTATTGAAGAGAAGCTTGATATTTCAGAAAGGTATATTTCAGACGTGCGCACATATATGTTTATACCAAGTTCTGAAGGAAAGAGGTATGAAGGATTTAAAGGATGAAGACATGATGACATCATAGATTTTTACTCATATTTCAGTTGATTTCAATTGAGATGAGTTGACATGACTTGAGTACAGTCAGAGATGAACCAGCAGTGTTCATAATACACTACGTTGTGACCTTGACAATCACAGGTTCCAGGATTCAGTTCTTGATTTTTAGTGTATTTACATGACACAGCAGAAGTACGTTGAGAAATCCTTTTGGAAGGTAAATGCAAATATGTGGATCCCAGTGTATGTTTTCAAGTTTTTGAAGACAAGAGATAGCAGGTTCAGAGATAGTTCATGCTATATTTATTGTCAAGCAGTAATTACTTGATGTGTTCACTATTGGATATCGAGTTTGCATATTTTCTCAAGTATTATGGTTCATATTCAGCAAGTTCAAGTTTTTTGAAGAAAAGTCAAATTCAGTTTTGAAGAAGACTTTTGAAGAACAAGTTCAGAAGTATTAGAAGTACAAGCTTGAAGCTTGTGACAGGCTATTTGAAACTTGAGGTAGTTTGCAGCTTGTGACAGTTTGCAGATTCAGTTCAAGTTGTACCAATATGACATTGCAGGGGGGATTGTTGGAATCAATATCCTATTGGTTCATTCATAGTGAGATGATACACAATGTATAGCTACTGTTTTGGTACAACACAACAGCATGCGCGCAAACAGGATGTATAGCTATTCCGTTTGCTTCTTGTACAAGCAAAACTACTAGGCGACGTGGTTAAAATATAAGCCTCTTATAGAACCCACCCGGGTTCAAACCCCGTCGGCAACGAGCAAGTGAATATACTTTTAAAGCATGCTTTTGTGTAAAGCAATAGACGAACGCGTACAGTTAGCGACGGAAACAGATTTTTCCATGATTTTCAAGAAGGCCAACGAAGTTTTTGTTCGCATTACGATCGTAAAGCTTTATTGAAGCGATTGCTTTATTATTGAGAAGCTTTTGGAGGGTACACAAAACTATATAAGAAGTGTTTAGGCTCACTTCTATTCATCCTTCACCTAGGATCAACACAAGCTTTCTAGAGCTTGGACCTCAATAGAGGTGGTGTTTCTTCTAGCACATGGGGCAGCCATGGTGCTAACTTGAAGCATGTTGAGGAGCAGCTATGGAGTTCTTCTTGGTGATTCTTCTTGGAGAAGATGAAGGGTGTGCTCACACTCTACATCATGGAGAGGAGGTTATCTCTTGTTCATAGCAAGAAGACTTGGTCATTAGCAGCTTGATGGTGAGGATCGCCCATCTACATGATGTATTTGAAGATCATCTTCTACAGGAAGATGTTAGGTTGAAGATTATCTTCTACAAGAAGATGTCTGGCTACTTCAAAGACATTGGATGGGACCATCTACATGATTTTGAAGATTATCTTCTACAGGAAGATATTAGGTTGAAGATTGTCTTCTACAAGAAGATATCGGGCTACTTCAAAGACATTAGATGGAGTTTAACATAAGATTCACATCTTATGTTAAAGTATTCAGGTACATATTCTCTTTATGCACACAGGTACTACTTGAAGTTTATGGAGGTTGTGGCGTTCATATCAGAAGGAGTCCTATTCAGCATAGGTACAAGAGAATCAGTACTTATATGCTTTATGCATATTTTTATGAGGTGTTTGAGAAGGTGTGTTCACATGAGTTTGAGGATTTCCGGCAACAATCTTGTTAGCATTCTATGCTACTTTATAAGTATGTGATCTTTTCACACACGTATCTGACTTAGGGTCTTCCATAGCCTAAGTTTAGATGTAGGTTTGTTGACCATCAGTTTCACACTGATCCTTCCTCATTCAGTCACTCATATTCACTCTTCTATAACCTATAAGGTCACACATCTCATGTATATTCAGATTACTGCCCATACATCTGAATATGTTTGTTACATTGTACATTCACTCACTCATCTATTTCTCATCACATAGAGTGGATGAGAGTTTTGCTCCCACATTGTACATTGAACATTGGTATATATGATACTATGAGTAAGCGATGGCTTACGTAACACCTTACACATGACGTCTATTCTTTCTCTATCTTTATCTCATCATTTTTATGATTAAGTTGTGGTATGTTCATGTGTTGTCAATATGGAAGATTGCTGGAATTAATGTTGTATATAACTGGAACTATGGAACCATGGACCTGTGACATGAGCCTAAGGGCCTACCTCACTTCCAACATTTGGTATCAGAGCACTAAGGTTTTGGTTACAGAACTTTAGATCTTTGGCATCAATGCATTAAGGCTCATTCATGTCCTAGGTTCCCAGAATTCCAGATTTACAACATATGATTTGAAAGCATCTTCTAATATTTGACATTTGACATACACACTTAATCTAAATGAGTAGAGATTTGAGAATTAGACACTTCAGTTACATGTGTATTCATCAATGTGGAGTATGAAGTTGATGATCTGTTAACAGCCAAATATTTTTGGAAGAGTATGCAAATACTTTACAAAAGTATTGTTTGAAGACCCAGACTTGATGAAGAGAAGACTACTTCAAATTCAAGGAAGAACAATGGTTTAGAGAAGATGAAGGAATCAGATCGACATCAAATCACAGGTATCAGTTTCTACTATCAGATTATCATTTGCAGGTCATATCTTAGAAGAGCAGTTATGAAGAGATTTGAAGAAATTCAAGGAATGCTTTTATACACTTTCATCATTTGAAAGTTAAAGGCTACATCGAAACAGGTATCTAGAGGTTTTTCTAGAGAGTTTTTGAGAAATCTCTTTCATGGCAAGAAAGTTCATCTAAGAAGACAAGTGCAGAGATGAGATGAGTGTTTTCAGCCAATTTTCTGTTGTAAGTTGGTTGGATATCAAGGTACAAATGTATCTAGAGAAGGTAACTCTAGGAGGGCAATTCATCATTCAGACAACGATTGGTGAATTTAGTCGTTTCAGACATTTGAAGCAGAATTTTGATTCAGAGATATGAGGAGATGATAAAACATGTTTCTATATTCACTTCCATTTATATACCATGTTTGTTTTATCTCTTATTCTTACACTAGAGGAAGAGAAAAGTTCATTTTGAAGAATTCAAGAGTGTTTGCTACTTCAAGATGAAAAGAACAAAAGGTATGGAAGAGAAGTTTGAAGATGTTGACATCATCAGGTGGAAGAAAGATGCAGAAGAAGAAAGTCCATCATTTCCAAAAGAAAAGTAAGGCTTCCTTTTCTCATATATTTTCCATATACTTTTCCTATTTTATCCTCTACACCCAAAGACAAGTCTACGAGAACATCTTGTTTAAAGAAGAAGCAGTTTCTTGTTTTGCATTACACTTGGTCATGATTTAGTAGATTTGACAAAGAATTGCATTGAGAGAAAGAAAAGCAGCAGATATATGTTTTAACTCATATATGTATGAGTTATGTTTTAGTTGAAGCTTTTTAAGCAGGCAGCTTATATGTTCCCTCAAAGAATTCTTGGAGTGTCAATAGAGAGCTACTTGGTATATGACAAGTTGCAGAGAAGTATATTTCTTCTTTATCTAACTCTTGAGGTAAAAGAGTTTTTTGTAGCAGATGTTGAAGACTTGCGTTGAGGTTTTATGTTTGGAAAAGGTTACCTCATATTCAGTATTTTCAGAAACTTCAGAAAATTCAGAATCTTGTTGATGTACAGGTCATTTGAAGAATCTACTTTCTATGATTGTCTAGTTTTTTGGATACATGCTTGTATTCAAAAAGGTGTTCCATTAGATCCTATAACTTGATTGAAAAGTGGAGTTAGCCAAAAGAAAGTCAAGCAGGTACTATCACATTTCACCCGGGTAAAATATGAAAGTTATGAAGTATCAACTTGCAGCTTTTGGAGTTCTCAAGGTGAGAAGTTTGTCCACTTATATTTCAAGTAGGAATTGCAGATTCCTTGAAGGATTTGTTTGAAGAAAAGTTTTACAACTTTGTAAGAAGCATGGACACTTGAAGACATTCAGGTAGCAAATCAAACATTCAGTCATGAAGGTTTGATGATAGCAGATTCTACACAGGAGAGATCATTGATCTTGTATGATCTTGTATGATCTTGTATGATCTTGAGTATTTATGATTCAGTTGTCTATCCTTTGTTTATGAAGATTCTTAACATTGGAGAAGTAAGTCAAAGATTCAGATTCTATCAGATTTGTGTTAGAAGATACTTGTTATGTTACAGAAGGTTATGAATCCTATAAAGCTTTCAGCAAGGTTTTGTTATGTTAGGATCAGCTAACCTTATTCTACAATATGAAAAGTTGAGGAATGATAGTGGAAGCTATTGGCAACTGCGCAGTGCTAATAAAAGGGTTCAGAGATTTTGTTTCAGATACAGGTATTGATCACTGAACATCAGATTTATTGAAAGAAGGAAGACGTTCCACATTTCATAAAGTCTGATATACTTTGAAGAATTTTGGATACTAGTGTTAAGTCATCCAGGGGGGTGATGAAACATGAAGACTTATTTTCAAGCCATATGTGAAAGAATGCAGAGTCATACCTACAAGTATTCCTATTTCAGGTATTCCTATATTTCCTTTGTCAGGTTCTCTTAAAGTTCCATCTTTGAAAGAAGAAGGAAGAAGAAGAATGTTTGGAGAAAGTTCCTGTTCAGGAGAAGGTTCCAAAATTCTATTGAAGAGAAGCTTGATATTTCAGAAAGGTATATTTCAGACGTGCGCACATATATGTTTATACCAAGTTCTGAAGGAAAGAGGTATGAAGGATTTAAAGGATGAAGACATGATGACATCATAGATTTTTACTCATATTTCAGTTGATTTCAATTGAGATGAGTTGACATGACTTGAGTACAGTCAGAGATGAACCAGCAGTGTTCATAATACACTACGTTGTGACCTTGACAATCACAGGTTCCAGGATTCAGTTCTTGATTTTTAGTGTATTTACATGACACAGCAGAAGTACGTTGAGAAATCCTTTTGGAAGGTAAATGCAAATATGTGGATCCCAGTGTATGTTTTCAAGTTTTTGAAGACAAGAGATAGCAGGTTCAGAGATAGTTCATGCTATATTTATTGTCAAGCAGTAATTACTTGATGTGTTCACTATTGGATATCGAGTTTGCATATTTTCTCAAGTATTATGGTTCATATTCAGCAAGTTCAAGTTTTTTGAAGAAAAGTCAAATTCAGTTTTGAAGAAGACTTTTGAAGAACAAGTTCAGAAGTATTAGAAGTACAAGCTTGAAGCTTGTGACAGGCTATTTGAAACTTGAGGTAGTTTGCAGCTTGTGACAGTTTGCAGATTCAGTTCAAGTTGTACCAATATGACATTGCAGGGGGGATTGTTGGAATCAATATCCTATTGGTTCATTCATAGTGAGATGATACACAATGTATAGCTACTGTTTTGGTACAACACAACAGCATGCGCGCAAACAGGATGTATAGCTATTCCGTTTGCTTCTTGTACAAGCAAAACTACTAGGCGACGTGGTTAAAATATAAGCCTCTTATAGAACCCACCCGGGTTCAAACCCCGTCGGCAACGAGCAAGTGAATATACTTTTAAAGCATGCTTTTGTGTAAAGCAATAGACGAACGCGTACAGTTAGCGACGGAAACAGATTTTTCCATGATTTTCAAGAAGGCCAACGAAGTTTTTGTTCGCATTACGATCGTAAAGCTTTATTGAAGCGATTGCTTTATTATTGAGAAGCTTTTGGAGGGTACACAAAACTATATAAGAAGTGTTTAGGCTCACTTCTATTCATCCTTCACCTAGGATCAACACAAGCTTTCTAGAGCTTGGACCTCAATAGAGGTGGTGTTTCTTCTAGCACATGGGGCAGCCATGGTGCTAACTTGAAGCATGTTGAGGAGCAGCTATGGAGTTCTTCTTGGTGATTCTTCTTGGAGAAGATGAAGGGTGTGCTCACACTCTACATCATGGAGAGGAGGTTATCTCTTGTTCATAGCAAGAAGACTTGGTCATTAGCAGCTTGATGGTGAGGATCGCCCATCTACATGATGTATTTGAAGATCATCTTCTACAGGAAGATGTTAGGTTGAAGATTATCTTCTACAAGAAGATGTCTGGCTACTTCAAAGACATTGGATGGGACCATCTACATGATTTTGAAGATTATCTTCTACAGGAAGATATTAGGTTGAAGATTGTCTTCTACAAGAAGATATCGGGCTACTTCAAAGACATTAGATGGAGTTTAACATAAGATTCACATCTTATGTTAAAGTATTCAGGTACATATTCTCTTTATGCACACAGGTACTACTTGAAGTTTATGGAGGTTGTGGCGTTCATATCAGAAGGAGTCCTATTCAGCATAGGTACAAGAGAATCAGTACTTATATGCTTTATGCATATTTTTATGAGGTGTTTGAGAAGGTGTGTTCACATGAGTTTGAGGATTTCCGGCAACAATCTTGTTAGCATTCTATGCTACTTTATAAGTATGTGATCTTTTCACACACGTATCTGACTTAGGGTCTTCCATAGCCTAAGTTTAGATGTAGGTTTGTTGACCATCAGTTTCACACTGATCCTTCCTCATTCAGTCACTCATATTCACTCTTCTATAACCTATAAGGTCACACATCTCATGTATATTCAGATTACTGCCCATACATCTGAATATGTTTGTTACATTGTACATTCACTCACTCATCTATTTCTCATCACATAGAGTGGATGAGAGTTTTGCTCCCACATTGTACATTGAACATTGGTATATATGATACTATGAGTAAGCGATGGCTTACGTAACACCTTACACATGACGTCTATTCTTTCTCTATCTTTATCTCATCATTTTTATGATTAAGTTGTGGTATGTTCATGTGTTGTCAATATGGAAGATTGCTGGAATTAATGTTGTATATAACTGGAACTATGGAACCATGGACCTGTGACATGAGCCTAAGGGCCTACCTCACTTCCAACAGTAAAGCTTTCCTGCCCTTTCGCAAAGGTACTAAGTCCCAAGTACCATTCTTGTGAATAGAATCCAACTCGCTCTTCATGGCACGCTCCCACTTGACATGATCCTCTGTCTGCATAGCCTCTTTGTAGCAAGAAGGCTCCTCGGCATCTGTTAGCATAACAAAATCTAAACTTGGAACATATCTATCAGGTGGATACGAGACACATGCAGAATGTCTCAATGGTTGCTGAACAAGAACATGTGCAGACCGATCTGAATGGACATTCTCTTGAACATCCCTATGTGCAGCATTTTTATGCATGCTAACCGGAGGACTAGTATCCTCAAACACCACTCTTCTCACTTCAACCTCCTTAATGGGCTGTTTATGCATCTTAGACTCATTAAAAATGACATCACTACTTCTGATCACTGACTATGTTTCAGGATCCCATAAGCGATATCCAAATTGTCCTTCTCGACCATATCCAAGAAAAATGCATTTCTTTGACTTATGGTCCAACTTTTTTGTAAGATTCTTGGGTATATGAACATATGCTTCACACCCAAAAACTCGAAGATGATCATAATATGGTGGTTTCCCTGTCCATAACTCTTGTGCCACTTTCAGACCTTTGGCAGTACTAGGTGAAAGGTTAATCACATGAACTGTAGTCAATACTGCTTCTGCCCAAAAACCTTGTGAGAGGTTTGCATGATTCAACATAGAAACTACTCTATCTTGAATAGTTCTATTCATCCTCTCAGCTACACCATTCTGTACTGGGGTATAAGGAGCTGTAAACTCTCTATGAATCCCTCTAGACTGACAGAAAAGGCTGAATTCATGTGAGGTATACTCACCCCCATTATCTGAACATAAAGCCTTAAGCTTAGTTCCTTTTTCAGTCTCAACTGAAGCAAGCCATTTTCTGAAAGTAGGGAATACATCATCCTTTGATTTGATAGGATATACCCAGACTTTTCTAGTAGCATCATCTATGAAAGTGACAAAGTAAAGAGAACCACCTAAGGACCTAGTGGGCATAGGACCACACACATCTGTAGGAACGAGATCTAAGGGCTGAATTGAAGAGTCAATGTGCGTTTTATGCACATTTTTGGTTTGCTTTCCATATTGACAATGCTCACAAAATGAAAAATCAGAGAAAGATAACACAAGTAAGTAGCCCGAACGAGAAAGATTTTCCATTCCACTACGAGATATATGGCCCAAACGACCATGCCAAATACAAGCCATAGGCTATTCAGTAACAGCTAACAAGTGTTCTTTCTGTGATACAAATAAAGGATAAAGTGAGCCAACTTTGCTTCCTTTTGCAATAACCATATTGCCCTTTGATATACGAAAGGACTGAGCATAGAAGACCACCTTGTAACCAAGGTCATCAAGTTGACCAACTGACATCAAACTACGTGATAACTGAGGTACATGGTGTACATTATGCATAGTAAATTTTGAACCATCAATGAACTGCACAACCACATCTCCAATCCCCACAACATCACACTAGTAAGAGTCACCAAGTCTCACGGTACCAAGAGACTTTGCTGCATAGTTAGAGAACCATTCTCTATGTGGTGTCACATGGAAAGAAGCACCAGAATCTAGCATCCAGGTGTGGGAAAGAGAATCAGCCATAAGTGCCTCAGATGGCACAGTACTATCAAGTGTCAACACATCAACATCATCAGAAATAGCATTAATTTCTTCAATCTTCACAGTCAAAGTAGATGGTGCAGGTAACTGTTTAACATGCCCATCAACATTCTGTCCTTTACCTTTAGCATTCTTTAGTGCATAATAGTCTTTCTTCATGTGTCCTTTCTTATGAAAATAATGGCATTCGATATTCCTCTTCCTTGATTTACTTCTACTCTTATTCCATTGACCATTCTTTTTCCTTGTTCTTGCTCCTGCCATGTTGCTGATTCTTTCCTTGGTAAGAATCACGAACATTATATGCATCCCCACTCTGAGTGTCAACCATAGATTTTCTACGAATCTCCTCACTCAAGAGTGCTCCACATATGTCATCATAGACAAGTTTACCACCAGGTGCACTGTTGCTAATAGCTGTGCAAAATGTATCCCATGATGATGGCAGGGTGCATAACAACAATACTGCTTTCATTTCATTATCCATATCCATTTTCTGAGCCTGTAACTGGGAGAATATAGCATCAAACTCATTCAGATTAGCAGCAACACTATCTGTGTCCTTCATACAAAGGTCATATAGTTTTCTCATCAGATACACTTTATTTGATGCCGTCTCTTTTTCGTATGTATTGCATAACTTCTTCCAAAGCTCCTCTGCACTTTCACAGTCTAATACTGTAAAGTAAACATTATCTGCCAGGTGCAAGCGAATGGTAGACCTGGCCATTTCATCTAACTCATCTCAATCATCTTCATTCATGTCAGCAGGCTTCTTTGAAATCTCATTTACTGGCTTACATTGCCTCCTTTGAATCAACACATCTTTAATCTGATTCTTCCATAGAGCAAAGTTTGTGCCATCAAATTTTTGAATCTCAAAATGGTCTTTGCCCTGCAAGTTATAGCCCCTCCTCGGAACACTAGCACTAGACCCTGATCCACCGGATGTGCCTGAGACCTCTGATGCCATGATGGTAGAGAACTGAATAGAATGATAATGGAGCTAGAAGAGTCCAAACACCAACAAATAAGTGTATCAAGGAGTACATCGACCACTGTATAGTTGACTAAACCAGAAATCTGGAAAAAATTTGCCAGAGTATCCTCTGCAAAATTAGCATATGATCAGTGTCAAAGTATCATAAAACTACAAGTACTGACATGTCTACCTGCATAGTGAATCATTGACTCCACTGCATATAATCAGTTACCCAATAGAAGCCAACTAGGCTTATCGAGCACCTATGAACAACTATCATACATCTCCTATGGCGAGGCTGGGTAAGTCTTCCACCTGCATCATCGAAGAGACCCCGACATCTGGGTGTCTCCCAGTTAAGAAAACCTCACCACGACCCTCTTTATCAAATGTAAAAGGCTTTATGCAAAGAACGTAACCACTATATCAATGACTACATGGACGTACATAAGCAGTATCCACAGAAGCGTACATGGTGTGTACGTGCTCAATATATGCAATAAGATGACACTAAAAAGCTGAATACATAGCCCAAAAACTAGCCAATAACACCTGCAAGTGTCTGTCAACTATGATGTTTTAGGCTTAAAAAACCTGCATAAATTTGCAGCGACTGCTCCCACCAAAACTGAAAACCTCTCGAGAAACCTGTAGTTTTACGAGTGTGGCTGAAAATACAGCCCCAAAGGTTTATATTTATTGTCTGAGAAGTACAAAGAACACTCTTTTTGATGTTCTTGGACCTGTGTGAAGAGAACAATGTGCGAAAGTACTCCGACATGGCTCCAAAAAACACCCCAAAATTGCTTCAGAAATAGTCTTTGAAAGCAAAAATGAAGCTTTGAGGGACCAAAACTTGTTCAAGGTAATGTCAACCTTAGTCTTTCCCCTTCTTCAAACACCACAAGAGTGTAGCTTAGTGGCAAGAGATTGCCACGGTTAAGCGAGCTCTAGGGGGAACAGTACTGGGATGGGTGACCTCCCGGGAAGTACCGGGAACCTCAATATTCCTTGATCGTTGAGGTCCTCCCTCGCATGCAGCCAACGGTGCCAACGGTGCCAACGGTGACTTTGGTGACTCGGATGACAAGGTATGCCAAGGTCTATGCCTTGGTCGCCACCTTAGTCGTAAGCCTTGGAGAAAGTCGGGTGCTCGCTTCGCTCACACAAAAGGAACAAAGCTTTTGCCTCGAACTGCTCTGATTCCAGTGAAGTATTTAGATGGCAATGCACCACAATGCGCCCTCCTTCTTGAGAGCTCCACAACGATATGCTCGGAGTAGAAAACCGAGCTCTTGAGGCCGCACACAGTTCTCCGCACAGAGGCTGTAGAATACGCAAAAAACACAATACACAGGGAGCACGAAGACAGACTTCTTAGGTCTTACAAATGCGGTCGAACCTACTGTCTGTGACTGACCAGGCCACTATATTTTTTATTAAAGAACATATACAAAGAAGTGTCCGGTGGCCATTTGGCCTTTCACATGGACACTAACGGTAACATTCTTTATATCCAATTGACTTAGCTTCCATCCTTTTGATGCTGCTATAGCAATCAATGTCCTTATGATTGACATCTTTGCCACTAGACTGAATGTCTCATCATAATCTATGCCCTGCGTCTGAGCATAACCTTTTACTACCAGTCTAGCTTTGTATCTGGCTATTCTTCCATCTGCAAGCTTCTTAACTTTGTAAACCCATTTATTTCCAATCACTTTCTTACCATTTGGTTTTGGAACAAGTTCCCAAGTCTTGTTCTCCTCAAGTGCACTGAACTCCTCCTTCATTGCTTCTTCCCATTTTTTCTTACCTTTTGCTTCACTATAATTCTAAGGTTCTTCATCTTCCTTTACTAAGTAAGCATAGTTTTTCTGAGTCAAATAAGAAGTATCATAGGAATACCTTGTTGGTTGTTTCCTTAATCTGTTTGACCTTGTTGGTTCATACTCTTCATGTGTATCTGAATACACTTCTTCATCAAATCTCGGTGCATCTTCATTTCTCATAACTGATCCAAAACTGGATGTACTTGCTTGCATATGACCTTCATCTCCATTCACCTGCATATGTGTTTTACCTTTTTCATTTCTTCTTACCTCTTCTTCAAATGTTTCATCATTATGCTCTTTATCTGCACAACTCTTCTCTTCATCAAATGTCACATCTCTGGAAACAATAAACTGTTTGATTAAAGGATTCCATAACCTATAACCCATTTGCTTTTCATCATATCCGATGAACACGTATTTTTCAGCTTTTGGTTCAAGCTTATGTCTAAGTTGTGATGGTACATAAGCATAAGAAACTGATCCAAACACTTTGCAATGATCAAGTGTTGGTTTCTTACCCCACTAAGCTTCATAAGGGGTCATTCCATTTAAAGCTGCACATGGTAATCTGCTTACAAGATATGTGGCTGTATTTATAGCCTCAGCCCAAAGATAGTTTCAGAAAATCAAGCCTTAGTGAAGGGACAAATTCACGATTGTAATATAGTGCATAGAAAGAATTACGAGTTTTTAATCTCGGAACAAATATGTATATAAATGAGTTAGAAAATATAATAAGTAGATGTCAGACGGAGAGTCTGAGAGGCCAAAGAGAGAGCCTGAGAAACCGAAGAAAGAGTACATAGAGTAGAAGGAAGTGCGCGTATGTAGAGATGAATTGTAGAACCTGAAATGTCAGGTATTCATCTGTAAGAGAGATGGTAAGGAAGAATTACTCAGCATAGGAGAGTTTTCCATGGCTATGGGAGAAGTAAGGCCAAGCCATTCTGTACACATCTTCTCTAATAGAAAACACATGTTTGTGTGGAAAGATTTGAGTGCATTCTTCTTGTGTGAAGAAATCTAAGTGATTTCATGTTACTGTGAAAGTTAGTTCTTGTGGCATGGAGAATTACGTAGTTCATTTCGTCGCGTCAATATCTAGGACCTTATTCATTTCTTTCCACCACATGCATCCAGTGGATGAAGAGGCAGCTAGGACCTTCAGACAATTGGTTATCTTATCCGATGAAGAATCCTTCTTGTGCTGTCTCTCTTCCCTGCTTATTTTACTTCACCGCCTGCTCCTGGTGGATGAGGAAGCTGTGTGCAACCTCCCATGAAATGTCTTGGTTGCTATCTTTCTTTATTTCCAATCCTCAGGACCTAGTTCTTTGGTGTTGTCGCCTGATGCATGCCCCTGCGGGGCTTTGGGCAGAGGGTTAAACTCAACCGATCACAATACTACAGCAAAAAATGATCAAAATTTAATTTTTTTGTGAGCGAATTGCTTATTTCTCTCTCCTCTTCAGTCTTGACCTCCTATATCACTCAAAAACTTCCAAAAAACTCTCTATTCTACCCCGTGATACCGAATGTGACTTTAATCACGTGTGTGCTTGTTCTGATGGTGTTTTTGAGATACAATATTTGAGGAACTCACCTTCAAGGATACCTTGGCTAAACTTTGGTCTCACAAGGTCGCTTAGTTGCTCGCTTAGCAAGATACCAAATCGACGATACCGATCACTACTCTCCCATGATACTTGTTCACACAAGTGACTAAATGAACTGATTTTTTTGGTTTTTATAGTTTTGTGTTGCCTAGTGCCTAAAATGAACTAGAGTTGACAATTTTTTTGGGTTTTCTTGAGATGTTCTTCTTCTCCTACTCTACTCCTCTCTTCTACCTAACCCTAACTCTTCCTTTACTTCCTCACTCCTAACCCTAAACCTAAAAACTTATTACACACACTCCAAGAGTGTGAAGTAAAAAGTGCTAGAATACTTGAATACTTGCCACTGAACGAATTCACCTCTACAAGTAAAATTCCTTCACTTCAGAGCTATAACCATCACGAAGGCACCTTGGTAAGGTCTTTTTCTCCCCAGAAACAGTGCCAAAAATGTGTGTACCTAAGTCGTCAAGCTTTAGGGACTTGTGTCGATGAGACTAGATCTTTATCGCCCCACAAGTGCATATAGCGGTGGATTAATACATGTTTAATTATCAACCCGAGGAACCACAAGAACCAAGTGTATGAAGATGTGTGCACACATGATGGTAAGTGAAGTATCTAAGCTAAAATGCATGTGACTAGTTCCAACTACCTCTCCAACTCACTACTCCCCTGAAAATGCATGTCGCGATACCATTTACAGTAGTAAGCACAAATTAAAACTTTTCTCTCAGCTCCAAACTCCGAATATGATCAATAGCACGTTCATTTCAAAGCTGTCGACGAGACACATCTAACTGGTATTTTTACTCGAACTTGAGAAATGTTCTTCTAGTTATGAGCAAAATAGTGAATGGTGGGAAACACCAACACTCACTCCACAACTCATAACGGCTCACACACACTCTAGCACAGTTCAAAAGCGATGGGAAGGGATAGACAACATCCCTGCACACACATTTGAAGAATTACACACACAAACGATCTTGGAGAAGGAGGAATTCAGCAGGAAAGAAGAAAATTCGAAATTCGTCTTCAACTTTCACAATGGCAAAAAGTTTTTTACAAGAGTCACAAGGTGACTTATATACTGTATATGTGCCCTAAAAATGGTCCTTTCACACAAGAGACTGGCACTTTTATTGACTAACTCTAATTGTCCACCTATTTTACAAGAGTTATGTTATAATTATGTGGGATTATGCATCTAGAGGACTCCTCTAGTGCATTTACATCGCTTCAAGGGAGTTTCATAGGATTTTGAGGAAGAAAAAGTATGCTCTTAATTTGAAAATTTTTGGGGGCTCCTCTTTTGTGCTTTTTACTCAACGACACACACACACACACACACACACATATATATATATATATATATATATATATATATATATATATATATATATATATATATATATATATATATGTATGTATGTATGTATGTATATATATATATATATATATGTATATATATATATATATATATATATATATATATATATATATATATATATATATACACACACACACACACACACACACACACACACACACACACACATATATATATATATATATATATATATATATATATATATATATATATATATATATATATATATATATATATATATATATATATATATATATATATACATATACATACATGCTTGTTGCACCAACTTTGTCATGTATTCCAAGACGCATCATTCACATTGTGAATTTGAACTATCATTAGGAATAACACGATCATCATCTTGGCACTTTAGCTTCACCAAGATTATATCATTTTTGGCTCTTGCTTTATTTTGAGAAACACCCTTTTTAGATTTCTTCACAAAGTAACCACTCTTGTGTTCCAACATCAAAGTATATCCAATATAACTCAAGTTGTTTGTACTTATACCTTTTTTGTTACACAGTTTTAAGGCCTCTCATGATATTACTTGCTTAGATCACTTTTCCTAGCCTCCCATATCTTTCTTTGGGCATGTCTTTTGTCAAATACCTATTGTAATAATCAAGGATTCAGCCCCATGGCTTTTTGCAGAAAGGGCATGAAAACTAGGTGTGCAGGTTAAAGAAGGCATTATATGGTTTAAAGCAAGCACCACGTGTTTGGTATGAAAAGATACATGCCTATCTGATTGCACATGGTTTTGAGAACAGTCCAAGTGAAAGCACCTTATATGTTAAGCATGTTAATGATGTGGTTCTGATCATTGTTGTGTATGTTGATGACATGTTGCTCACTGGTCCTCATGAAAAGCATATTGCTGATTTTAAGGCTGATTTGCATGCCTCATTTGAGATGTCTGATTTGGGGCATTTGCATCATTATTAGGGCATTCAGTTTATGAAAGTTGATGGTGAAAAAGCTGTGTCAAACAAAATATATTTACACATTATTGCAGCATTTTGACCTTGAAGACTATAAGCCTATTGCCACTCCTATGGAGACATGTTTACGATTGATGATGTTGGAGATGCATTTGATGCTGTTCTCTATCAGTAGGCTATTGGATGCTTGATTTACTTATGCATTACTTGGCCATATATTGAGTTTGCTGTCTCACAAATGAGTAGGTTTATGCATTGCCCAGGTGTCAAGCATTGGCAGGTGGTTAAATGCATCTTTCACTACTTGACTGGTACTCAACTACTTAGATTGTTTTATCCCAAGGGGGGATCACTACCGCCCTGAGCAACAAGATAGGCCTTAGGCACCCAGATTTGAGTGGTGTTGGGCTTGGCTATCAGAGAATTTCTTGGTACCTAGACTCGTCGAGTTCTCATTGATGGAGAATGTCTAGGTGGTTTGGAGCATCGAGGTTGCTTATGCTTCATGTTGACTTCTTGTCCTGAACTAGAGGAGATGACTGGTGGTTGTTAACCCTTCGGTACCCATATTTGCTTTTTGCTAGTTGTGTTTGAATGCTTCTGCTGCTTCCAAGGGGTACATTGGATCGGTTGTCTGTTGAGATGTCCAGGTTGTGGTTGACGTTCCCATGGTGGTGGTTGAGAGGTCGGGTTGACATGCTGCTTTGGAAAAGAAGGGAGGTCCAACACTTGCATGACATGCCCATTAGGGAGTAAGATGTTCTGTTCAACAGATCTACGCAGCCATGCAAGAAGTGTGGAGGGTGAGCCCAAGGGGACTATGGTGCCTATTTGTCTGCCTATTGTGCCCATTTGGCCATTGATGGTCCCCATTTGTTCCAAGAAAGAGAGGAAGAGATCTTGATCACTCCTCTCGCCAAGGCTAGTCCCCATTTGTCTAGAGAGGGTCGTGGTTGGATGGAGGTTTTGTCCAAAGATCTTTCGATCCTCTTTTACTTCCATTATAGATGGGCAAGGTTTATTTTCCTCTGAATGGGCATGGTTAGGGAACTCGGGCAATATTACTCGCTATTTTACTGATATCTCGAGCTAAAGGGAGCATTTTCTAAGATTTAGGTCCACTCAGTGATCATATAACCACTCTTGGTCGAGAATCAATGGTTATATCAGGTCATCATCATGAGAAACTAGGAGCTTCACCATCAAGGTTACATCTTCTATTAGAATAGGAAGATCCCCCTCAGCCATACAAGGGGTTTCCATGCCTCCTAGCCCTATGAGGTATGCCTCTATAGGCCGCATTTATAATCCCATGTCTTGATAGTGAGACCACCTAATCGCACTAGTTGTAGCACCTGAATCAATTAGTGCGCTGATCTCCTTGAGAACATTGCCTTGCCTTAGCATAAGCATAATGAATGATATCCTATCCACTATGCTAGGGTGAGCCATTGCCTTTGTTTGACACATTGCCATAGGATATCTAGGGGCTTCTTCATTGGTATGGGGGGTTACTTGGAAGCCTACTAATTGATTATAGCATTCCCTTCCCAGTCCATATCCTCTTAACTTCATACGTTTAATGTGTCCTAAGGTCTTTGCTTGAGCTTATTCTCTGATTCTTTTCTCTTCATCCTTGTGCTTCTTTGCCAGTGTGAGTCACCTAAGCATATCCTTAGTGACATATTCTTGATAAAGCTTGAGCCTACAACTCTAGATATAGTTAGGCATTATCTCTCCTTCGAGAGTGGTTAATTGTATCGCTCCACTCATTGAAAGTCTGTTTATAATCATGGCTCCATATCCATGTTTCTCTAGCTTCCTTGTGTGTTGTTTCAGCATATAAACTAGGACTAAATCTCCTTCTTTTAAGCCTTTGCCCTTCACATGTGCATCAAAATAGGCCTTTTGTCTCTTTTTGGCTGCATATATTCCTATGGCTACTCTCAACTGAGTTTCTCCTAATTGTTCTAAGTCCATGATCCTTGATGGTAACTCCTGACCAGCCCATTGATTCTCTTATGCAACCTTAAGTGTGGGTATCAAAAAATCCAAGGGAAGCACTACAAATTTGACCAAAAACCATATGAAAGGGAGTTGCATTGAGTAGCACATTCTTGTAGGTCACTTGATATGCCCAAATAGCATGATGTAACTGTTTGTCCCAATTTGAACGTTTGTTGTTTATGAGTTTAGTCAGTACATTGCGAAGGATCTTGTTAGTACTTTTTGCCTATCCATTGGCATGAGGATGATATGGTGCATAATTCTTGTGAATCACAATAAAATTCTATAACAAATATTCAATGACCTTGTTTAGAAGGTGAGTCACTCTATCACTCACCAGCTCTATAGGTAATCCATACCTTGTAAATACATTCTCAAATAAGAATTTTGTTGTCGTGTGTGCATCATTCTTTTTGATAGCCTTAGCCTCTACCCATTTGGTGAGATAATCTATAACTATGATGATTGATTCAGCATGAGAGCCTTTAGCAAGGGGATTAATGGGTCCCATAAAGTCTATACCCCACTTAGAGAATGCACATCCTCCCATCATGGGTTTCAATGGTGTCTCATCTCTACGTGTTGGAAACTGAGCTCTTTGGTAGACATCACATCTCTTTACATATGTATGTGCATCCATATGAAGAGTAGGCCACCATAGTCTTGCGAATAGTATGGCCTTGATTATCTGGTCGGGGCCAAAATGACTACTTGCAACACCCTGGTGTGGAGTCTCTAATATGCTCAAGTAATCATTCTCATGGACACATTGTCTCAGATATCCATCTCTTCCTCTTTTGTATAGATTATGACCAAAAAGTGTGTAGTCATGAGCTTCCTGCTCTAGACTCCTTTATCTTCCTAAAGTCATTCCTTGAGGGAAGGTTTTCATCCTCAAGTATGTTATCATAGATTTGCTCCATTTTGGTATTAGAGCCACATGGTATAAAGTAGCATGCTCGATTGGAGTTCTAACACAATAGGCTGGGCATTCCTTGCATATCCTATAGACATCTGCTTCCATCAAAGGCGAGTACACTGCCAATCTATGCAGAGTCTGTAGTGTGCGATGTCTCGAATGATGTTTCTCTAATGCACCTACATGTGCTAATTGCAACCATTTATCACATTCTTATTCCTCTATGCAACAAGAAAGGATTTTTTGATGATCTTGTTTATAAATACTTTCTCTCATAATTTGATATCTTTGTGACTTAGTTATCTCCCCTTCCTTGATCTTGATTTGAGGGTTCTTTGGTCCAAATGTGAAATAGAGACAATTGGTTTGGCCCATTTAGGAATTATTTCAAGATTAAACAAGTATGCATCTATTAAATCATCCAGTATCCCTTGAGGGGCTTGTCCCATAGTCAATCATGAGAGATGATTGGCCCTAAGGTGGGTCTTCCCTTTCCCGGCTACCACTTCAAAATCATACTCCATTAATAGTAGAAACCAATGTACCAATCTTCCTGTGTTACAAGGCTTGTTGACTAGGTACAACAATGCTTGATGGTCTATGAAGACCTTGAATTTGTTTGCCAGTAAGTAATTTCTAAATTTCTTCACTACATTAACCATTCCTAAACCTTATCTCTCAATGGTGGTGTAGTTCTTCTCAACAACATTCAACTTCCTGCTTGCGTATGCTATCGAAAGGTCTATATTGCCCTCACATGTGGGTTGTGCTAGCACATACCCAATATCATAATTGTATGCATCCACATGTACATGGGATCGCTTACTCCAATCTGGTGTCATTAGAAATGGTGCTGAACACAAGTGTTATTTTAGTTGGTTAAATGATTTCTCACATTTGTCTGTTTATTCAAACTTAGTGAGAAGGGCGTACACAGGCTTAGCAATGATCACATACTATGTATAAAGCATCTATAATATCCACAATGTGTTGGAAAACAATGTTTCAATGTCCCATTGGTCAATATTTGTTCACAGTATACAATATATGTAGACATCTTCAATAGCTCCTCTTCAAGCAAAAGCGCTTAGCGCCTTGGATAACACATTGTCCTCCCAAAGACCCCATGCAGGTTTGAGTCCCACGGTCAGCAGCGCAGCGAAACGTGAAGCACATTTTTGAAAAAAAATAATGCGAATGGACGGAGCTTCGTAGAAGATTTTTTTTTTGGCGAAGATATTGTCCGGTACCGATTAAGCGATCCTAACTTTTTCATAGTGATGGAGTTTTATGTGAATGCTTTTAGAGCATGCTTTTGGATAAACCTCTAACACTATATAAGAACATGCTTGGCTCATTATCTAGCATCCTACACCTAGTTCAACACCAGCTTTGGAGCACATGGGGAAGCCATGGTGCTATTTTGGAGCATGTTGAGGAGCGGCTATGGAGTTCTTCTTGGAGGAGAAGAGTGTGCTCACACTCTTGCTTATGGAGAGGACTTAGCCATCAACAACTTGGCTCATTATGTAGCATCCTACACCTAGTTCAACACCAGCTTTGGAGCACATGGGGAAGCCATGGTGCTATTTTGGAGCATGTTGAGGAGCGGCTATGGAGTTCTTCTTGGAGGAGAAGAGTGTGCTCACACTCTTGCTTATGGAGAGGACTTAGCCATCAACAACTTGGTGGTGTGGATCAGCCATCTACATAATGTATTTGAAGATTGTCTTCTACATGAAGATTTCGGGTTACTTCAAAGACATTGGATGGTGGTTAACATAAGATTTACATCTTATGTTAAGAATTCAAGTACATATCCTCTTTATGCACACATGCACTACTTGGAGTTTATGGAGGCAGTGGCATCCATATCAGGAGGAGTTCTATTTGGCATAGGTACAAGAGAATCAGTACATGTATGCTTTATGCATATTTGGATGAGGTGTTCGAGAAGGTATGTTCATATGAGCTTGAGGAATTTTGGCAGCAAACTTGTTAGCATTCTTTGCTACTTTTGTAAGTATGTGATCTTTTCACACACATATCTGACTTAGGGTCTTCCATAGCCTAAGTTCAGATGAGGGTTTGCTGATTATCAGTTTTAGATTGATCCTTCCTCTTTCTGTCACTCATATTCACTCTTCTACAACCTATTAGGTCACACATCTCATATATATTCAGATTTCTGTCGATACATCTGAATATTCTTGTAACATTTGTACATCACTCATCCATCTATTTCTATTCACATAGAGTGGTTGAGATTTTGACTCCCACATTGTAATTCGAACATTTGTATATATGATAGTGTGAGTAAGCAGTGGCTTATGTAACACTTTACACATGTTGTCTAAACCTTCTCTATCTTTGTCTCATCATTTGTATGATTAAGTGTGGTATGTTCATGTTTTGTCAATATTGGAAGATTGCAAAAATTTATGCTGTAGATTTTGGACCTACGGAACTATGGACCTGTGGTATTAGTTATGGGCCTACTAAATTTCCAACATTGGGTATCGGAGCTTTAGGGTTTTGGTATCAAAGCTCATTCAGGCTCTCAGATATCCAGATTCCTAGGTTCCCAGACTTCCAGGTTTACAACATATGATTTAAGAGCATCTTCTAACATTTGACATTTGACATACAAACTTAATCTAGATGAGTAGAGATTTGAGAATTAGACAATTCAGTCACATGTTTATTCATGAGTGTGGAGTATGAAGTTGGTGATCTGTTAGTAGCCTAATATTTTTGGAAGAGTATGCAAATACTTACAGAAGTATTATTTGAAGACCCAGACTAGAGAAGGCTACTTCAAATTCAAGGAAGAACAATGGTTTGGAGAAGATGAAGGAATCAGATCAATATCAAATCACAGGTATCAGTTTCTACTATCAGATTATCATTTGGAGTTCATATCTTAGAAGAGCAGTTATGAAGAGATTTGAAGGATTGAAGGAGTGCTTTTATACACTTTCATTATTTGAAAGTTAAAGGCTACATCAAAACAGGTATCTAGAGGTTTTTTCTAGAGAGTTTTGAGAGATCTCTTTCTTGGCAAGAAAGCTCATCTAAGAAGAAAAATATGGAGAGCATCAGTTTTGTTTTCAGCCAATCTTGTGTTGTAAGTTGGTCGGAAGTTTTTTGCTCAAATTTTGTATCTAGAGAGGTGTTGATATATTTAGGTAGTGATGTGTGTGAACACTCTAGGACCGCCGGGGCACTTTTTTCCCTCTTTAGGAGGTTTTTTTCCCCCGGCTTGTATATACGCCGATTGCCCTAATGGGCTACTTATCTTTGTACATTCTCTAGTAATACATTCAGTCTTGTGTGTTGTGCTCCAAGCTTCTTCTTCTTCCTTGTGCTGTTCGCGTGCTTCCGCAGACGTCTAACTCCAACAATTGGTATCAGAGCAGGTCGTTGCTTCTTCTAGGGCGCCGTCGACACTCCTTCGTTTGCAGTCTCAGATTCGCACAAAATTTGGTGAGCATACTCAGGGTGTTTCCGAGATCAAAACAGCTTTGCTGTGTGGTGCCGAAATCGCGATCTGAGCTCGTTTCGGCCTCCGAACGCACTATCACAGTGCTTGTGCAGGCTATTTTGTCCTTTTGTGCCAAAGGTATATACCAGTTTCTGTTCGCCAGTTTAAGCGTCTCGAAGTCTGCTACAGGTCTAGCAGAACTCGTCTGGGCAGTTCTGTTCAACTTTTTGAGATACAGTCAATTTTCTGCATCAAGGTATTTTAGTCACCGGCCATGGCTGAAAGCAGTGATGTATTCCGTATGTTGGCTGTTGAGGATAAGTTGGATGGTACCAACTACCCATTATGGGCTTATATGATGCGACATGTACTGGCTGCAAAAGGATTGTGGAACATTGTGCAGGGTGTTGAAAGACGTCCTGTTACACCTGTAACGACAGGTACTGCAAATACAGGTGTTGGAGCTGATGAAGATGGTGTCGAAGATGATATTCCGCAGATTCCTGTTCGTGCTGCTGTTTCTGTTGCACCTACTGCAGAGCAGATTCGTTGGGATGGCAGAGATGCCCAGGCACATGCATTGATAGCTTTGTCTGTCAAACGTGCCATTATTCCTCATATTCGCTCTTGCAGAACAGCAAAGGATGCTTGGGATACACTTACCACTTTGTACCAGGCTAGGAATGAGGCTCGTGTTGCTTACCTCCGAAAACAGTTGGAGAGTGAGCACATGAATGAAGGTGATTCAATGGACAGTTTTCTTACAAAGATCAAAGACCTGAAGGAACAATTGATTTCTGCTGATGAGGTTATACCAGATAGCTCACTTGTGCAGACCGTTCTGAATGGCCTTCCTGATTCATATCAGAGTTTTGCCTCTACTCTTCGATTGATGATGAAAGGCAATCCGAATGCCTTGTCATTTGAGGAATTAGTCTCTGTTGTGTTGCAGGAAGATCAGTCCAGGCAGAACAGGTCCATTATGCGTGTTGCAGATCAAGCTTTCCTGGCTAGTCAGAAGGGCAAAGGAAAATGGAGCTCTTCTACTAGTAAGCAGAAATCTGCAAATGCTGCACAATCGAAGAACCAGGATAAAGATGAGAAGAAATCAGAAAAGCAGAAATTGTTCTGCAAGTACTGTAAAGGAAATGATCATATTATAAAGAACTGTCCAAAACTGGCTGCTAAAGAGGCAAAGAAGAAAGAGGCTGGAATGGTTGTTGCAGAGGCCTCTGCACCAAAAACAGAGTCTGCAAATCTTGTGCAGGAAGAAGAATGGGCGTTTACTACTGTCTGCAGTTTTGACCCATCTTCTCATGATCAGTGCATGTCTGCAGTAGACTCAGATGTTTGGTACTTTGACAGTGGGGCGACCAAACATATTACCTCGCAGCGTAGTTTCTTCTCTTCACTCGAGCCTGCCCCTACAGGGAATACTGTCACATGCGCCAATAACTCCTCTTATCCTGTTATGGGAGTTGGTAAGATCATTCTGACTACTGCTGATGGTAGTTCTTTCACTTTGTCAGATGCTTTATTTGTGCCAGGGATCAAAAAGAACCTGTTATCAGTTTCTGCATTAGCCAAGATTGGCTTGGTTGTGAAATTCGTTGATGACAGGTGTACAGTCCATGATCTCTCAAATGGCGATGTGATTATTGCTTCTGGCATTTTATGTCGTGGGCTGTATAAGCTCATAGACTATGAAAGATCTGTGAATGATTCGGCATGTGCAGTTCATGATTCTCAGGCTATGTCAGATGCAAAGCTTTGGCATGCACGCTTTGGTCATCTGAATTTTGCTAGTTTGTTACGCCTGCAGAAATCTGAAATGGTGTCCTCTTTGCCCAAACTTGAGGCACCTGGAAAACATGTTTGTGAAGGCTGTATTTTGGGCAAAATGCAGCGTTCTTCCTTTCCAAAAGATGGTTCAGTTCGGGCTATGCAGAAATTGCAGCTTGTACATAGTGATGTCTGTGGTCCTATGCAGACACCCTCTTTTGGAAATTACCTTTACTTCGTGACTTTCATTGATGATTTTTCCAGGCATGCATGGGTATATCCACTCAAAGCAAAGTCCGAAGTGTTCATGTGCTTCAAACAGTTTTTGGTTTTGGCTGAAAATCTGTCAGCATGTAAAATGGGCACCCTCCATTCTGATCGAGGGGGGGAATATATGTCTTCAGATTTTAATGCATTTCTGGCTGAACGTGGGATAAAACACCAGTGTACAGTGCCGTATACACCTCAACAGAATGGAGTTGCTGAACGAAAGAACAGGTCACTCATGGAGATGGCGAGGTGCATGGTCAAAGTCAGGCTTTACCACATAGTTTCTGGCTTGAGGCTGTCATGTGTGCAGCATATGTACTGAACAGGTGTCCCACCAAAGCGTTGCAGTCCATCACTCCATATGAGGCTTGGCATGACCGCAAGCCATCTGTTGCTCATCTGCGTGTTTTTGGTTGTTTGGCATATGCATTAGTGCCTGAACAACATCGCAGAAAATTGGATGATAAGGCAGTAAAATGTATTTTTGTTGGGTACAGTTCTGAAAGTAAAGGCTATCGTCTGTATCATCCACAGACTAAACGCATTCTGGTTAGCCGTGATGTTGTCTTTGTGGAAGATGCTATTCAACCATTGCTTTCATGTACTAAGGAGACATCTGTTAGCTCCAAAGACATGTATGATACTTTGATGCCTCTTTTTACAGGTGGACAGGCTAGCGCTGGTCCTAATGAGGCAACTTCTCAGCCTTTGCAGGTTTCATATGATGATGCAGATCATTCCATTTCTGATGCAGATTTACATGATGCACTTGTTGATGAGAGAGCTGATATTGAACAGGCAAAAACTATGCCAAAATGGCTGGTGCAGACTTTGCGTGACAGCAAATTAGATGCACCTTTGTCATATCGTACTCGTTCAGGCTCTCATAGTACCTCCTTTGCATCAGATTGCTATGCTATGGCTGCATCTAGTCTCTGTGATGAGAATGAGCCTGTTTCTTTTGATGAAGCACAAAATTCAGAAAATTGGATGGCTGCTATGCAATCTGAATATGATGCTATAATGAAGAATGGTACATGGTCTTTATGTGACTTGCCTCCTGGCAAGAAGGCCATTGGCACTAAGTGGGTATACAAGCTGAAGCATAAACCTGATGGTACAGTTGACAGGTATAAGGCTAGGCTTGTTGCAAAGGGTTATGCACAGGAAAGAGGCATTGATTTTGATGAGACCTTTGCACCTACATGCCATATGACTACTGTTCGGAGCATTTGTGCACTTGCAGCCCATCATGGTTGGAATGTACATCAGTTGGACATTAAAACAACATTTCTGAATGGTGACTTGCATGAAGAAGTGTATGTTTTTCAGCCCCGTGGCTTTGTGCAGAAAGGGCATGAAAACCAGGTGTGCAGGTTAAAGAAGGCGTTATATGGTTTAAAGCAAGCACCACGTGCTTGGTATGAGAAAATACATGCCTATCTGATTGCACATGGTTTTGAGAACAGTCCAACTGAAAGCACCTTATATGTTAAGCGTGCTAATGATGTGCTTCTGATCATTGTTGTCTATGTAGACGACATGCTGCTCACTGGTCCTCTTGAGAAGCATATTGCTGATTTCAAGGCTGATTTGCATGCCTCATTTGAGATGTCTGATTTGGGGCATTTGCATCACTATTTGGGCATTCAGTTTATGCAAGTTGATGGTGGAATGGCTTTGTGTCAAACGAAATATATTGACACATTATTGCAGCGTTTTGGCCTTGAAGACTGTAAGCCTATTGCCACTCCTATGGAGACAGGTTTACGATTGAGTCTTCATGATGCTGGAGATGCATTTGATGCTGTTCTCTATCAGCAGGCCGTTGGATGCTTGATTTACTTATGCATTACTCGGCCAGATATTCAGTTTGCTGTCTCACAGATGAGCAGGTTTATGCATTGCCCAGGAGTCACGCATTGGAAAGCGGTTAAGCGCATCTTTCGCTACTTGAGTGGTACTCGGCTACTTGGGTTGTTTTATCCCAAGGGGGGATCACTACCGCCAGATTTGCATGCTTTTTCTGACTCAGATTGGGCTGGTTGCTATGACACTCGTGTGTCCACCAGTGGTTTTTGCTTCATGCTTGGTAGCTCATGTATATCTTGGTTGAGCAAGAAGCAGCCTACTGTGGCCACTTCCAGTTGTGAGGCTGAGTATAGGGCAACTTTCACAGCGACTGTTGAGTGTGTGTGGCTCAGACGCCTTATGGCTGATTTGGGTGTTGGCGAGTCTTCTGCCACCACCATCTTCACTGACAGTCAGAGCGCATTGGCAGTTGCGAGGAACCCTGTGTTCCATGCTCGCACTAAGCACATTGAGGTGCATTATCACTATGTCAGGGAGAGGTTCTCTGCTGGGGAGATCAGCTTGGCATATGTGCCCACGCATGAGAACATTGCAGACCTTTTCACGAAGGCTCTGCCTAGGGAGAAGTTTGAAGCTTTCCGCAAAGCTTTGGGCTTACTTCCTTTTGTGGAGTGATTTCCACATAGCTTGGCACTTCCTTATACATGAGTGCCAGCTCCTTGTTCACCGCATCACTCCCAGGGGGGATTTGTTGATATATTTATGTAGTGATGGGTGTGAACACTATAGGACCACCGGGGCACTTTTTTCCCTCTTTAGGAGGTTTTTTTCCCCCGGCTTGTATGTACGCCGATTGCCCTAATGGGCTACTTATCTTTGTACATTCTCTAGTAATACATTCAGTCTTGTGTGTTGTGCTCCAAGCTTCTTCTTCTTCCTTGTGCTGTTCGCGTGCTTCCGCAGACGTCTAACTCCAACAAGAGGTAACTCTAGAAAGGTAATTCATCATTCAGACAAAAGGTTGGTGAATTTAGTCATATCAGTCATTTGAAGCACAATTTTGATTCAAGGATATGAGGAGATGGTAGAAGATGATTCTATGTTCACTTCCATTTATATGCCATGTTTTTTTGTGTCTTACTCTTAGCACTAGAGGAAGAGAAAAAGTTCATTTAAAGAAGTCAAGAGTGTTTTTCTACTTCAAGATGAAGAGAACAAAAGGAATGGAAGAGAAGTTTGAAGATGTTTACATCATCATCAGGTGGAAGAAAGATGTAGAAGAAGAAAGTCCAATTTTTCCAAAGAGAAAGTAAGACTTCCTTTTCTCTCATATTTTCCATATACTTTTCCTAGTTTATCCTCTACATCCAAAGACAAGTCTATGAGAACATCTTGTGTGAAGATAGTCTAAAGAGGAAGCAATTTCTTGTTTTTCATGTTACTTGGTCATGATTTAGTAGATTTGATAAAGAATTGCATTGAGAGAAAGAAAAGCAGCAGATTTTGAAGACAACTTGTATGTTTTAACTCATATGTATGAGTTATGTATAAGTTGAAGATTTTGAGCAGGCAGATATATGTTCCCTCAAAGAATTCTTGGAGTGTCAATTCAGAGCTACTTGGTATATGACAAGTTGCAGAGAAGTATATTTCTTCTTTATCTAACTCTTGAGGTAAAAGAGTTTTTTGTAGCAGATGTTGGAGACTTGAAGAGAGGTTTTATGTTTGGAAAAATTACCTCATATTCAGTAGTTTTAGAAAACTTCAGAAAATTCAGATTTTTGTTGTACCAGTCAATTGGAGAATCTACTTTCTATGATTGTCTAGACTTTTGGATACATGTTTGTATTCAAAAAGGTGTTCCAATTCAGATCCTATCACTTGATTGAGAAGTGGAGTTAGCCAAAAGAAAGTCAAGCAGGCACTTTCACATTTCACCCGGGTAAAATATGAAGATATGAAGTATCAACTTGCAGCTTTTGGAGTTCTCAAGGTGAGAAGTTTGTCCACTCATACTTCAAGTAGGAATTGTAGATTCTAGGGAAGGATTTGTTTGAAGAAAGTTTTTACAACTTTATGTAAGAAGCATGGACACTTAGAGACATTCATGTAGCAAATCAAACATTCAGTCATGAAGGTTTACTGAGAGCAGATTCTACACAGGTATTTTGTTGGAGAGATCATTGATCTTGGATGATCTCATATGATCTTGTAAGATCTTGATAGATCTTGTATGATCTTGTATGATCTTGGATGATCTTGAAGGTCATGAAGATCTTGAGAATTTATGAGTCAGATATCTATCCTTTGTTTATGAAAGTTCTTTAACATTGGAAGAAGTAAGTCAAAGATTCAGATTCTATCATATTTGTGTTGTAGAGGAATAGAAGAAGATACTTGTTATGTTGCAGAAGGTTATGAATCCTAAAATGCTTTCAGCAAGGTTTTTATGATAGATCAGCTAACCTTATTCTAGATCTTGGGAAGCTGAGGAATGACAAGGAAAGCTATTGGCATGTGCACAATGCTAATAAAAAGGGTTCAGAAGTTTTGTTTCAAACACATGTATTAATGTTATGAAAAATTAGATTTATGAAGGAAGACGTTCCAAATTTCATAAAGTCTGATATATTTGAAGAATTCTGGATACTAGTGTTAAATCATCCAGGGGGTGATGAAACATGAAGACTTATTTTCAGCCATATGTGAAAGAATGCAAAGTCATACCTACAGGTATTCCTATATTTCCTTTGTCAGTTTCTCTTTATGTTCCAGCTTTGTAAGAAGAAGGAAGAAGGAGAATGTCTGGAGAAAGTTCCTGTTCAGAAGAAGGTTCCAGAATTGTATTGAAGAGAAGCTTGAGATTTTAGAGATGTATGTTTTAGAGGTGCACACATATATGTTTATACCAGATTCTGAAGGAAAGAGGTATGAAGGACTTACAGATTGAACAAGGATGAAGACATGATGACATCATAGATTTTTTGATGAGACTAATGAGTTGAGTTGAGTTCAAGTTGAGTACAGTCAGAGATGAACCAACAATGTTCATAATACACTAAGTTGTGAGTTGTCAGTCACAAGTCCCAAGATTTAGTTCTTGATTATGTTTAGTGTGTTTACATTACACAGCAGAAGTATGTTAAGAAAGATTTCGTAAGGTAAATGCAAATATGTGGATCATAGTGTATGTTTTCAAGTTTGAGAATACAAGAGATAGCAGGTTCAGAGTCAGTACATGCTATATTTGTTGTCAAGCAGTGATTGCTTGATATATACACTATTGGATATCTAGTTTGCATATTTTCTCAGGTATTATGGTTCATATTTAGCAAGTTCAAGTTTTTGAAGTTTGAAGAAAAGTCAAATTCAGTTTTGAGGAAGACTTTTGAAGGAAAGGTTTAAAGGTCAAATTGGGGAGTACAAGTCTGAAGCTTATGGAAGTTTGCAGATAAATGAACTTACATGTTCAGTTCATTTTGTACCAATATGACATTGCAGGGGGGATTGTTGGAAAACAATGTTTCAATGTCCCATTGGTCAATATTTGCTCACAGTATACAAGATGTGTAGACATCTTCAGTAGCTCCTCTTCAAACAAAAGTGCTCAGCGCCTTGGATAACACATTGTCCTCCCAAAGCCCCCATGCGGGTTAGAGTCCCACAGTCAGCAGCGCAACAAAATGCGAAGCAAGTTTTTGAAAAAAACAAACGTGAACGGATGGAGCTTTGTAGAAGATTTTGTTTTTAGCGAAGATATTTTCCGGTACCGATTAAGTGATCGTAGCTTTTTCATAGTGATGGAGCTTTATGCGAATGCTTTTAGAGCATGCTTTCGGATAAACCTCTAACACTATATAAGAACATGCTTGGCTCATTATCTAGCATCCTACACCTAGTTCAACACCAGATTTGGAGCTTTGGTACCTCAATAGAGGTGGTGCTTCTTAGCACATGGGGCAGCCATGGTTCTATTTTGGAGCATGTTGAGGAGCAGCTATGGAGTTCTTCTTGGAGGAGAAGAGTGTGCTCACACTCTTGCTTATGGAGAGGACTTAGCCATCAGCAACTTGGTGGTGTGGATCAGCCATCTACATAATGTATTTGAAGATTGTCTTCTACATGAAGATTTCGGGCTACTTCAAAGACATTGGATGGTGGTTAACATAAGATTTACATCTTATGTTAAGAATTCAAGTACATATTCTCTTTATGCACACATGCACTACTTGGAGTTTATGGCGGTAGTGGCATCCATATCAGGAGGAGTTCTATTTGGCATAGGCACAAGAGAATCAGTACATGTATGCTTTATGCATATTTGGATGAGGTGTTTGAGAAGGTATGTTCATATGAGTTTGAGGATTTCTGGCAGCAAAATTGTTAGCATTCTTTGCTACTTTTGTAAGTATGTGATCTTTTCACACACATATCTGATTTAGGGTCTTCCATAGCCTAAGTTCAAATGAGGGTTTGCTAATTATCAGTTTTAGACTGATCCTTCCTGTTTCTGTCACTCACATTCACTCTTCTACAACCTATTAGGTCACACATCTCATATATATTCAGATTTCTGTCGATACATCTGAATATTCTTGTAACATTTGTACATCACTCACCCAAATATTTCTATCCACATAGAGTGGTTGAGATTTTGACTCCCACATTGTAATTCAAACATTTGTATATATGATAGTGTGAGTAAGCAGTGGCTTACGTAACACTTTACACATGTTGTCTAAACCTTCTCTATCTTTGTCTCATAATTTGTATGATGAAGTGTGGTATGTTCATGTTTTGTCAATATTGGAAGATTGCTGAAATTTATGTTGTAGATCCTGGACCTATGGAACTATGGACCTGTGGTATTAGTTATGGTCCTACTAAATTTCCAACACAATGCCCCATGAAAGCTTTTACTTCCTTGACATTCATCGGCCTAAATAGTTCTGCAATCACTTTAACTTTTTCTTTGTCTATCGAAATTCCATTCTTTGGCACAATGTGTCCTAGGATCTTGCCTTGTCTGACCATGAAAACACACTTTTTTGGGTTCAAAGAGACCTCATATTCTTGAAATTTGTCAAAAACTTGTTTTAATGCAGGGATGTGAGTTTGCCTAATGGTGGAATGAGCACATAGATCATCAACATATACTTCCAAGTTCTTTCATAAGAACTCCTTAAAGACATGACACATTAGCCATTAAAACGTAGCAGGTGCATTTGTAAGCTCAAATGGCAACATGTGAAATGCAAATATGCCCCATTTTGTGGTGAAAGTCGTCTTATGTTGATCTTCGGGACCAATAGCTACTTAGTTCTAGCTCGAGAATCCATCAAGGAAGTTGTATACTTCCTTGCCTGCTACCCCTTCTAACAGGTGTTCCATGATAGGAAGTGGATAACTATCTCTAATAGTGGTTGCATTAACTTTTTTCAAGTTAATGCACACACATAGCTTTTTGTTTTCTTCTTGGGCACTACCATAATGGGTGATACCCATTCAGTATGCTCAATCTCATAGATAAATCCGGCTTCTATCAAGCGATCTATCTCTTCCTTAATCTTATAAACATAATTATCATTATAAATGTATGGTTTCTATTTTGAAGGCTTGGCTTCTTGAGTGATGGGAATTATATGGGAGCATATGTTAGGGTCCACTCCTTTCAAATCATTCACTACAAGGAATACGGGCGTGTAGCGACGGTTAACGCGACAGAATTTCGTCGCTATAAAATTGCAACTTGCGTCGGAATTACCGTCGAGCGCCGACCGTCGATTATACGACGCAAAAAACGACGGTTTTTGCGACGCTTCCGCCTAACGTCGCTTAAACGACGCTTGTCAAAGGCGTCGCTTAAGCGACGCTTTTTTGCGTCGCATAAGCGACGGTCCACACCGTCGTATAAGCGACGGTCCACACCGTCGTATAAACGACGGTCCACACCGTCGTATAAGCGACGATGCAGACCGTCGTATACGCGACGCTAAACAAATGTCGCTTATACGACGACGCGTTGCATCGCTTATACGACGATCTGTTGACGGACAAAAATTAAAACGTTGGAGGCTCTGCAATCGGCATTTTCACGCACCCGATCGAAGAGCTCTCCAACGTTCGCAATTGCGCTGCGCTTACGAGCTGAAGCAAGTATATGCAAAATTGTTGTTTTGCTTAAGCTCTTTGTTATTGTCTCCCTTTGTCTTTGTTTCTCTCTTTCTACATCTTTCTCTCTTTGAATTTTCTCTCTCTCTCTAGATCTCTCTCTCTCTCTAGATCTCTCTCTCTCTAGATCTCACTCTCTCTCTCTCTCTAGATCTCTCTCTCTCTCTCTAGATCTCTCTCTCTCTCTCTCTCTCTCTCTCTCTCTCTTCTCTCTCTTTATTGCAGGTTATTCAAGAAGCTAACCAAGCAAAAACTATGGATCACAATTGTAAGTACAATTTCTATTATTTGTAGATCATTTGAATTGTGTTATTTTCATTACATACCATACTCACACTTATTGATATGCACTCATACACCTATACATGATGAAGAAGCACACACACATGCATATACCTACATATACACATATACATGCACATACACACACATACACATAGAGTTATACATATACACACACATACACAAGAACATGCACATATTGATACATACATATACACTTATACATGCACATGCATATACATACATATACGCACACATACACATGCACATATACACATATACATGCACATACACACACATACACATAGAGTTATACATATACATGCATATACATATACACACATACACATGCACATGCACATACTCATACACACGTATACACTTATACATGCACATGCACATACATACATATACACACACATACACATGCACATACATACATATACACACACATACATATACACTTAGGTACACACATATGAATGAATTATATAATTAAAGTATTAAAACACATGCTTAATATAAACAATAATAACAATCAATAGAACAAAACTCTTCATTACTTAATACCATACACACAATTCAAAACATGAATGAAATGAAAAATATATAGATAAATATATATATATATATCAATGTAAATACATATAATCCAATGTCATAATCAACTAACATCCTAATCATCATCATCATGATCATCATCATCATCAGCAATATCATGATCATCCTGATCTTCCTCATCCTCATCCTCATGATCACCCTGTGACGATCGAGATCGTCCCTCCTGTGTCTGTCTCTCCACCTCATCCATATTTGTCTCCCCATAATACTCCTGTATTACATATAACAAACATAAATCAATAAAATAATTAAAACATTCATAACAACAAAATAATTATATAAAATTTAAAAATACTCACAAAGGCATCAGGATGATCTTGTATATACTCGCTCAAACGCCGATATCCAAAATGTGTAGCATACTCGATCTCGTGTTTCGTAGGATATCGGCCATAATCCTTTCGCTGCAATGAAACAAATAAAAAACATTAGTTGCTTGCATTTTAACTAAAATAAAAAATATACTCACAATAACACATATACTTACAAACGTAGCTACAAAACCATTATGGCCCATTTGGCCTAAGTGCGATGTGTGGCCCGACTCCACTCTCTTCTTTGCAGCAGCCTGTTTATTCAAGGAAAAAAATACATAAATTTAATTAAAAAATTACTAAAATATCTAAAAATTATAAATATAAACTATTAATTTGTGTACCTTCTGCTGAGGAAATGACTCCTGAAGACGTAGCTGTCTACGAAAAAACTGCCACGACTCAGGTGGTATGTTAGCTCGCCTCTTATTTTTTTCGACCATACAATATCTCCTGTTAATTTAATCTCAAACAGAAAAAAAAGTCAGAATACATACACATATATACACACATATACACATACACATACACATACACATACACATACCCACATACACATATACATGCAAACATATACGCATGCATATATGTATATATATACACATATACATACATATAACATAAACACACATATACATATCCACATATATATGTACACACACATGCATGCATATACACTCATTCATACAAAATACATGCATTTATCCCACAATAATATGTGTTGTGTATATGTGAATATGTGTGTATGTATAAATGTGTATATGTGAATATGTGTGTATGTGTAAATATGTATATGTGAATTTTTTATTTATGTAGATAATCAAATTATTAATATCAAATAGCATTATTTGTAGATTCTGATCAATCAGATGGAACTCCACCACCGTCTCTTCATCGTGCAACGACTTTATACTGTAAGTATATGAAATATTTAATTTTAACTATATTTGATGGATACATAACTTATATATATTTTTTATGTTTCTTATGATGTGCAGATTCTGATCAATCAGAGGGTACTCCACCACCTCCTACCCATGCAACGACTTCACATGTGTCCTCCGATAGGAATTATGATGAATTTTACTATCAAGAGCATATTATATGTTGGTGTAACTCTTGTTATGGCACGTATCGAAGACCACGATTGGAATGTATTCAACATGAGGCAGAGTATGGTACTTTTGAGCATGCACCATCACCTAGTCAACGTGATAATGCTTGGGTATGTATTTTCTATATATATTAATGTCATTTTTTTATTTAAAAACCATGTATAAAATCAAATTATTATTGATATACAGGAATACTTGCTCGATGATGATGATGATGATGATTTTTCTCATAATGTTAATATACCTCGTACACGTCATGGACTTGCTGTTCATCAATTACAAGCAGAGGTTTCTAGAAATCCTCTACCTCCTGGTTTAGAGAATGAAACGGCTGGAGATTATCCATTGCCAGCTCGTGATCGTTCTTTAGTACAAACATATGATAGAAGAAGATATGGAGGATGGAATAGAGGACCACTTCCTTTAGATGGAGAGGTTTTCAACTTTTGGGGTAATCGCTATATGATTGCTCCATCCACTATTACTAATGCTGGTCGTGGTCTCTTTATTGTAGAGGATTTGTATGTGCCTCCGAACTTTGAAGTCACTCTTATGTCATTTTGTGGTCCTATATATGGATGGGGAGATTGGCATCGACTTTCACGTTATGTTCAAAGCATGAGTACTTATGGAATATGCTTGAACGCAGCATCTCTTACTAGTAGAAGGATTTTACATGCAGAAAATGAAAGATTATATATTGATGGAAGACCTTACACACATGGAAATATAGCAGGTTTAATAAATAGTAGTCGAGGGTTACATAATAGTTCAAGGACTAATTGCACATTTGAGGAGCGTGAAAATAGTCATGAATCACCATACATGAGTAGAGATGTATCAAGATACATAGTTGTCAATGCTATTACTACATTACATGCTGGTGATGAACTATTAGTGAATTATGGATGGCGTAGACCTCCAAGAGCACCTTTTAGCTAGAGAGAATAAAAATTTTCTATCCATATTTAATAAGTTATATACTTAATTTTATATTTGAAGTTTAATTTTTATTCATTTATGGAATACTAATGAGTTTTATTTATATGTGTAGATTCCAACGTATGATGTTGATGATATTCGTCCACAACATTCACAATTACCAATAAGACCTCATTTATCAGAAGCTTCCATGAGGAGGCTACGCAAAACTAAGCCTGTGCAATATGCAAAGTTGAAAGATCTATATTCAAAAGATGATAAAGTACAAGATTTGTGTGACAATGATGAAGATGATGGCATGGCAAATTTTATTGAGGATTGGTATCAAAATGACAGTGAGAGCATGGATATTTCTAAAAATGAGAAATATCTTCGAGAGGAATGTCTAAAGCATGTATATGAAGGAAGTCATTTGACACGACTAAATGCGAGCTTACTTATTCTCAACCTTCAAAATCGTTTTGGATGGAGTAATGTATCTGTTTCGACACTATTAAGGTATAAATTTCAATTTTCTATCTATTTATATATATATATATGCATAAATATATATACATATATAAATACATGTAGGTTTTTATTCTTAATTTAGATAAGGTTATAAGAACAAGAACTTGAATTGAATGGAAACTTTTTGTCCGCGCATCTTTTAAAACTATTAATGCATCTTTCCAAATATTCGCAATGGTGACCTGGATGAGTCGCATGCACAGAGGTTACTCAAGAGACAGCAATCTGATTATAATGGAGTAGTCCACTTTGTATCCTAAAGTTCAGATGCTCATCATTGACATGCAAGAGGTTTACTGCATACCCGAGAAATCCTGCTCTATCTTGACTAACCTCTGTGCATGCGATTCATCCAGGTCACCATTATATGAACATATGTGTGAATTGACAGGATACGATTGTTTTGCGTAAATATTTTGAAAGATGCATTAATAGTTTTAAAAGATGCGCGGACAAAAAGTATCTATTCAATTCAAGTTCTTGTTCTTACCTTATCTAAAGTAAGAATAAAAACCTGCATGTATATATGTATGTATATTTATTTACCTTTTTTAATATATCTTTTTTTGATAAACTTACACGTTATTATCTGAAAAGTTTTTACCAAGTCAAAATATTCTTCCTACCTCACATGATGAAATGAAGAAGATAATCAACAATCTTGGTATAGATTATCAATGTATACATGCATGTCCTAACGATTGTATTTTATATAGAGGTGAATATGCAGACTCTTTGACATGTCCCAAATGTCAATCTCCTCGATATAAGGGTGAAGAAGGTAAAATCCCGAATAAGGTATTGAGACATTTTCCATTGGCTCCACGGATTAGACATATGTTTCAAAGCCCCGAATTATCAAAGCTTTTGACTTGGGGACATGATCACAAAAGTACTGATGGAATAATCAGAATTCCTCATGATAGTGTTGCTTTTCAGCATATTGATTCTACATGGCCTGAATTTGCACAAAATCCACAGAATCTAAAGTTAGGAGTTGCATTAGATGGGGTTAATCCATTCTCCATGAAATCCAGTAAATGGTCAACATGGCCAGTGGTAGTCATAAACTACAATCTTCCGCCATATCTTAGCATTAAAAAGGAACATTTAATGCTTTCACTTTTAATCCCAGGCAAAAGACAAGTTAAAGATATGAATGTATATCTTGCTCCTCTCATTGACGATCTTCAAGAGTTATGGAGAGGTATTAATGTCATTGATATATCAAAAAGCATCAATGAAAGACATATTACGATTCGTGGTATTGTGGCTTGGACTATTCACGATTTTCCTGGATATGGCGTTTGTTCAGGTATTGATGTAATTTTTTTATTCAATATGCATGTAAATAAATATGATTTAATCTAATTATATTTTTATCCTTTTCCATGATGCAGGAATATCTACTAAGGGTTATAAAGCTTGTCCATATTGTGGTGATTGGTTGAGATCAATCTATAGTAAGAATCTCAACAAAAATATTTATCTTCGACATCGACGATTCTTGCCTGATGATCATCCATTAAGATCTAAAAGAGAAGCGATGCATTTTAATGGAAAGCTTGAAACATGCCAGTATCCAAAACCTATGACGCCTATGGATTGGTATAAAAAATGGACAGATGGACCTCTGATAGATCCAGAAGCAGAAATCTTCAGTGATGATTCAGATAATGAGTATGTGAACAGAGGTAAAGGGAAATTGGCACTCGCAGAGAACATATCAATATGGTATTCTTTGGAGTATTGGAAAGAGTTAAAAGTATGTCATCTTCTTGATCCTATGCATATATTCAAAAATATTGGTTATTCACTATGGCAGCATCTTCTTGGACTAAAAGATACCACAACATCAAGGAATGATTTGAAAGATAAAAAATCCAAACCAAAGTTATGGCCAGTTTTTGATAGACATCGACAAGAAACGACTTATGCATCTGCTCCTTGGGTACTTACAACAAAAGAGATACAGACTATCAACAATAGAATTCAATTGATCAAGACTCCTACAAGATATGGAGCATCGTTTCAAAACATGTTTACTATGGATGATAAGAGCTTATCTGGATTAAAGACCCATGACTGGCATAACTTTTTGAAACATATTTTACCTTTGGTTATCGATGGATGTACAACGAAAGGAGTACGAGATGTGATCTATCGTCTTGGATCACTTATAAGGTAATTATGATACTTTTATATTTAATATGTATGAATATTGGATATCTTTTATTTTTTTAATAACTTCTTTACAATTGTTTTTATGATTTGTATAGGTGGATTACATCCAAAGAGATCGATAAAAATTCGATCCCACAAAAAAAACGTGAATGCAAAGAGCTACTATGTTTGATGGAAAAAGAACTTCCTACTTCATTTTTTGATATTCAAGTTCATTTACTAGTCCATCTTGTAGATGAGATAGAGATTGCTGGTGTTGTCAACACTCGATGGATGTTTTGGGTCGAGCGATTTATGGGAATACTAAAAGGTTATGTGCGACAAAGAGCAAAACCAGAAGGATCCATGGCAAAGGGTTGGATGCTTGAAGAGTGCATGTATTACGTTAGTGAGTACCTTGAAAGAGTTCATGAAGAAGCTCCACGTGCATGGACCAACGAGTCTTCTTCAAAAATAACAGATGATGTATTATCAGGTAAGGGGGTTCCATTCTTATTTACATTTCAAGAAAAAAATGATGTTTCTACTTTTGTAGCATATAATAGCGAATGCATGCAAGCATTCGTTAGCGAGTACGAGGAACTTCAAAGTCTCCAAAGTAAAAGGCGGAAAAACAAAAGATCTAGACGTAATCTCGATAATAATGAGATTACAGATATACCTTCTTTCACGGATTGACTATATAGTCGTTTGCAACGCGCCAACGCAAATAAAGAAGAAATCTCAGATGAGCAAAGAGAGTTAATGATAGGTTGTGAACAAAAGGTAATTTTATTAAAATATATATTTTATTTTTTTCATATATGTATGTTAGTTTCTATTTACTAATTGAATTTATTTTGTAGGCTCGAATGTTCACTAATATGTGGGCTTTTGGACAGCATATTAGAATCAAAGCCATTGATTCTTTACGTAAAACAGAGGATTCTAGTATTGTTGGTTGTTTCAAGCAACTATCACGTGCTAGCTCAAAAGACATGAACCTTATAGATAGCGAACTTGGTTACATAGGAACTATTGTTGGTATCTACGAAATTTCATTTCGTACATTCAAACAGGTAGAAAAAAGTTTATATATTTTTTTTAGAGTTAGTTATTTTTTTAAGCACCTAATAATGGGACGTTTTTGTTGTTATATATTTTGATAGGTCATTTTGAAGGTTGACTGGTATCGAGCGGAGTATAAAGGTAGTAATTCTACAATAAGAAAGGAATTATCTGGGTTTTGGGCAATTGATTCTTCCAAGGTAATGCGATCTACTAAAGAACCATATATTCTTCCTAGGCATATTGAACAAGCATTTTTTTATAAAAACCCAGATGCTCATCCTTGGTGGCAAGTCATTCATGTGCAACCTAGAGGTAGGTCATTGTTTGAACAGTTTATTGTTAGAGAGATTGAAGAAAGTCCTCTTGATGATTCAGCATCAGATACTGATACATCAACATCTGGAATAGAAATTAGACTCATTATACGTGATAATGATACTAATCTTTTTGATGAAGAGGATAATTCTCTACATGCTGATTCTACTGACGAGGAAGAGGAATTACCAGAAATAGATATTAATCCACCAATAGATGATGTGATTCATGAGAACATAGATTTAACAATAGAAGAAATAAATGAAATCAATAAGGATAATGAAGATGAGACTATATTGATGTCTTACCAAAATGATGGCAATAATGAAAACATATGAGCAGATTAGATAGTAACTTGAAGCTTCTGAATGGATATCAGATAATAGGTTTTTTTTATTAACTTGAATAACGATGAATCCTACTAGAGAGATGAAATCATGTTCTTCTAAGTTAGAACATGAAGCTGGGGGGTATGCCTAATTATTTTATATATAGCTTTATCTTCGAGGAGTAAATTTTTATCATGTATGTATGCATATGTGTGTGTATTCATGTGTATTATATGTATACATATATTAGTATGCATATATATGTATTTCATGTATATGTATGTGTTTGCATGTGTGTGATATATGTATACATGTATTCATGTACGTAATATATGCAAGTGTTTATAATTGTGTACATGTATATATGTATATGTGTCTATGTGTAAATATGTACATGTAAATATGTATGCATGTATATATATGTTTATGTGTGCATGTAGGCATGTACATGTATGTGTAAATATGTACATGTAAATATGTTAGTATGTATATATATATTTATGTGTGCATTTAGGCATGTATGTGTGAAGCATAATATATCTACTCCATTTTATATTTATGTATCCTATCTACATGATGTGTATATATCTTTACATATATTATGAATCATGATCCTCGTTGATTCGAGTAGCTATATATAGAGGCATAAGGTTGGGAGGAGAGACATCTCTCTAGTAGGACGTCGGAGGTGTACATATACTTCAAACATATGGCTAAAAGGTTGAATTAGAGTTTTTAAATTAGGGATTTCAAAACCCTAATATCGAGATTAGTGCTCTCTCTCTCTCTCATATACATACATACCGTGCATTGTCACGACGATGCGCCATAAGTGTCCGCATCTCTTTTAAACACCATTTAAGAGACCACCCTGTCCCAAACTCCGTCTCAAGTGAACTGAGCACGTACTTTTTATCCCTCTCATCATGCTCACTACAAAAATAAAAAACATAATATAAATAAAACATAAGATATATATTTCAATTTATATGTAAAACTTTTACTTACTTCCATGGTAAGTGGATAAAGCGCAGGTAAGAGTCGCATAGTGCACACATTCTCCTCTTGAACTCCAATCCATTTCCTATGTATACAATATTCCCTCTGGCTCTATGTCGCACTCTAGTCCTAACGTGCCTATGCATGTCCTCATAGGCAACGTCTCTGCTCTGCTATCACGTGCTGGAGGTGGTATAGGTGTCCTGAAAATAGATAGATAGAAATAAATAAAAATATGTGCTATAATATCATTAAAAAAATTTATGAAAAAAAACATACCTATGAGCAGATAGCTCTCTTCCTGCATGTGGATCCGCAGAAGAGCCCTCGTCTGATCGCGTAAGCATCTGGATCGTATAATCCAGCTCCTCATCGGACATCTCTGCGTAGTCTCGCATTATGGCCCCTAGAGTATCTGACGGAACTCTTGCTCTCATAAGACTTTTTATGAGAGTGAGTTTCGCCTTTCTCTCTTTACTGGGATCCATAATACCTAACATATAAAACAAAATGGTTAGAAATCAATATATATATACGTGTATGTGTGTGTATGCATGTGTATGTGTGTGCATGCATGTGTATGTGTGTGTATGCATCATTATGTGTGTATGTGTGTAGGTATATGTGTGTGTTGTCTATGTGTATGTGTGTGTGTCTATGAGTGTGTATGTGTTTATGTATATGTATGTATCTATGTGTGTGTATGTATCTATGTGTGTATGTGTATGCATGTATGTATGCATATGTGTGTGTATGCATATGTATGTGTGTGTATGCATCATTATGTGTGTCTATGTATGCATTTGTACATGTGTATGCATCATTGCATGTGCATGTGTCTATGTGTGTATGTGTGTGTATATGTGTGTGTGTCTATGTGTATGTGTGTGTGTTTATGAGTGTGTATGTGTTTATGTGTATGTATGTATCTATGTGTGTCTATGTGTCTAAGTGTGTATGTGTATGCATGTATGTATGCATATGTATGTGTATGCATATGTATGTGTGTGTATGCATTATTATGTGTGTCTATGTATGCATGTGTATGTGTGTATGCATCATTACGTGTGTATGTATCTATGTGTGTATGTGTGTGTGTATATGTGTTTGTATGTGTGTATGCATGTGTGTGTGTATGCATGTGTATGTGTATATGTGTATATGTGTATATGTGTGTGTATATGTGTGTATGCATGTGTGTGTGTATATGTGTGTATATGTTTGTATGCATGTGTGTGTATGCATATGTATGTGTGTGTATGCATTATTATGTGTGTCTATGTATGCATGTGTATGTGTGTATGCATCATTACGTGTGCATGTGTCTATGTGTGTATGTGTGTGTATATGTGTGTGTGTCTATGTGTATGTGTGTGTGTCTATGTGTATGTGTGTGTGTCTATGAGTGTGTATGCATTTATGTGTATGTATGTATCTATGTGTGTTATGTGTATGCATGTATGTATGCATATGTGTGTGTATGCATATGTATGTGTGTGTATGCATAATTATGTGTGTATGTGTCTATGTGTGTATATGTGTGTGTATACATTATGACAGTGTATGTAAGCATGTGCATTATGTATGCATATAAGTATGTATGTATGCATATGCATATGCATTATGTATGCATATGCATTATGTATGCATATGCATATGCATTATGTATGCATATGCATATGCATGTGTATGCATATGCATGTAAGTATGTATGTATGCATATGTGTGTGTGTATGCATATGCATGTAAGTATGTATGTATGCATATGCATATGCAATATGTATGCATGTATGTATATGTGTGTGAATGTGTGTGTACATGTGTCTGTATGTGTGTATGCATGTGTATGTGTGTGTATGCATCATTATGTGTGTATGTGTGTGTACATGTGTCTGTATGTGTGTATGCATGTGTATGTGTGTGTATGCATCATTATGTGTGTATGTGTGTGTATGTGTGTGTGTCTATGTGTATGTGTGTGTATCTATGAGTATGTATGTGTTCATGTGTGTGTATGTGTCTATGTGTGTATGTATCTGTGTGTGTGTATGTATCTATGCATGTGCATTATGTATGCATGTAAGTATGTATGTACATTATATGCATATGCATATGCATTATGTATGCAAATGTATGCATGTATGTGTTTATGTGTGTATGTCTCTCTATGTGTGTGTATGCATATATGTGTGTGTATGTGTGTGTATATGTGTCTGTATGTGTGTATGCATGTGTATGTGTGTGTATGCATGTGTATGTGTGTATGTGTCTATGTGTGCATGTGTGTGTATATACTATATGTGTGTGTGTCTATGTGTATGTGTGTGTACCTATGAGCGTGTATGTGTTTATGTGTGTATGTGTCTATGTGTGTGTATGTGTTTATGTGTGTATGTGTATGCATGTATGTGTATGTGTGTGTATGTCTCTCTATGTTTGTGTGTATGCATATGTGTGTGTGTATATGTGTGTCTATGTGTGTATGCATGTGTATGTGTGTGGATGCATCATTATGTGTGTATGTGTCTGTGTGTGTATATGCGTGTGTATGTGTGTGAGCGTCTATGTGTGTGTATGTGTGTGCGCGTCTATGTGTATGTGTGTCTGTGTGTGTATGTGTGTGTGTCTATGTGTATGTGTGTGTATCTATGAGTATGTATGTGTTCATGTGTGTGTATGTGTCTATGTGTGTATGTATCTGTGTGTGTGTATGTATCTATGCATGTGCATTATGTATGCATGTAAGTATGTATGTACATTATATGCATATGCATATGCATTATGTATGCAAATGTATGCATGTATGTGTTTATGTGTGTATGTCTCTCTATGTGTGTGTATGCATATATGTGTGTGTATATGTGTCTGTATGTGTGTATGCATGTGTATGTGTGTGTATGCATGTGTATGTGTGTATGTGTCTATGTGTGCATGTGTGTGTATATACTATATGTGTGTGTGTCTATGTGTATGTGTGTGTACCTATGAGTGTGTATGTGTTTATGTGTGTATGTGTCTATGTGTGTGTATGTGTTTATGTGTGTATGTGTATGCATGTATGTGTATGTGTGTGTATGTCTCTCTATGTTTGTGTGTATGCATATGTGTGTGTGTGTATATGTGTGTCTATGTGTGTATGCATGTGTATGTGTGTGGATGCATCATTATGTGTGTATGTGTCTGTGTGTATATGTGTGTGTATGTGTGTGAGCGTCTATGTGTGTGTATGTGTGTGCGCGTCTTGTGTATGTGTGTCTATGTGTGTATTTGTGTGTATGTGTGTGTGTCTATGCGTATGTGTGTGTGTGTCTATGTGTGTATATGTGTGTGTGTGTAAGTGTGTGTGTGCGCATACCTGTCAACCGTCTCCCTTCTCTCTCTCCCTCTCGCGTGCGCTCTTTCTCTCTCTCTCTCTCTCTCTCTCTCTCTCTCGGTCTTGCGTTCAAGGCCCGGCACAAATGTGCCGGGAGAATTGAATTTTTTTTTTTTACATTCCAGAGCGTCGCATATGCGACGCTTTGCAGTTTGCCAACGTCGCTAAGTGCGTCGCTAACTAGCGACGCTGTCGGGTCGTGAGGGATGCTCGGATGGTGGATCAAGTCATCCGCCTAAATCGTTCGGCACACGCAGGGTGTCTGTAGCGGACTCAGACTAAGGACCATAGGGAAGAAAAGGCTAGGAATGTAGTTAAACATTGTTTATAAGATAAAGACACTAATGATTCCGAAGTAATATTGTTCATAAGATAAAGACACTAATGATTCGGTTGTATGTTCAATGATATCATTACTACTGTTTTCAGATTCATGGTATAAATCGGAATACATGAAAGAACTAATAGAAACAATATGATGCTAAACTGATTTGAATAAATGAATGAATAAGCTAATACAAATGTAAAGTCTAGATAATTGGATAAATGTCTAAGTAATCGGGTAAATGACTAAATGGAGATATAAGGTTTAAATGGATCTTCAATCTGCCGGTTCACTTCAACTGCTTGTACTTCACTTTAACTGATTGTAATCTTCAATGTTTCTGCAAAAAAACATTAGGAAAAACTAGCTCAACACACTCATATATATACACACACAACTCATTTGTAAACCATTCCTTTGATTTTACTTTATTTCCTCATCCTCACTTTTTCCCATTAACATTCACCACACTTTAATTAACTTTCTCACACAACCTCTCTTTTGATTACCCTCACACTCACCACTCTTTGTACACACCTTTTTTACACTTTAAATGCATATTTTTTTTCTACCACTCTTTTAACTTGCACTCACAACTACCACACTTTGAAACTATTCACTTTAACCACTTTAGTTACACACTTAACCCACACCACACTTTAAACAGCACTCACATACACCGCTCATTAATTATCCACTTCAATTATTATTTTATTCTATTACCTTAATTTTCTTAATTAAATAAATCATTTAAATTAACCTTAGTTTAAGTTTTAATTAAATCAAACCTTAGGATTTAATTGCACATACATGATTAAATAATTAATTAAACCATATTTTAATTTTTATTATTGAACCAATGTTTAGATATAGATTAATTTCCTTCAATATTAATTATTTTTAACCCTTGAAACATTCTAAAACCCTAAAAAACCTACTTAAAACCCATCAAAACCCTATTGAAACCCTTTGGAAATCACTGATAACCCATTAAAATCCTTCTGAACCCTATCATTAACCCACTAACTCTTACTTAAACTCTAACATGAATCCATTAAATCCTTTGAAACCCTTCAGATGAACCCAATGAACATAAAATCATGTGAACTTAGACAACCCTAGGGTTAACTACCCATGAATCAAGCATGTATAAATATGAAATACTCATTAATTAAGTAATTAGGATAAACCCTAATTTGAACATATTTTCTTCATCATTTCTTATACCTGCAAACACTTCAAAAGTAGTTAATTCAATCCAGAACAATTGTTCAACAGTGAAAAAGAGGTTTAGAATTCACCAATTAATTTGTTTTAACTTTCTCTGGTCATCAACTGGAAGATGTAAATCTTCCCGACAACGCTTTGGTGTTGCGTCGCATAAGCGACGCTACCGTCGCTTATGCGACGATGCTCGGCCAAAAAAAAAAATCCGATTTTTTTACCGTCGCTTATGCGACGTTTTCATCGCATAAGCGACGGTTTTCGCTTTTTTCCCGATTCGGGGGCGTCGCTACGCCCCCCTTTTTCTTGTAGTGATTGTAGCTCCATGCAAACACATCTCTATATTCTTTCAATAGGGAAATTAGTTCTTCTTCTTCTGTCAAATCATGCGTGATATATGTGCATTTTTCTTCTCCTTCTTTGACTATAACCATGAGCTTCTTAGTTTTCTCTCAATTTTCATATGCTTCTCTGGAGCTCGTTTCTCTCTTGGGCATTCTGACGATTATTCTTCAATCTTCTATTTCATATTTCTTAAAGTTCTCTAGTACTTCCATTATGGCTTTTTCTTCTTCTTCTTCTTCTACTCTAGAAGATTTCTTTCTTTCCTTCTTTTGGTTATTCTCCCTGCTCTCTAGGAGTGATGTGAGTTGCTTATCTTGGTCTCCCTCCCTTACATCAGGGATGGTGGCCTCTACAAAATAGAGTTATTCCTCTTCTGACGAACAGAAGGGTTCGTGCCTCATTTGACTCTAGGTTCCTCTCAGTACACTATTCTAAGATTGGCTCATCTTCCATGGGTTCTATCATAAAGATATGTCCATGGTGGCTAAGATCTCTACCCAACCATGGGGCTCAAATTCCTTGTTTTAAAATACTATTTGTGCATAGGCAAGATCTTGAAGGGTACGTGGATGTTATTTGGATCCTATGGTTTCAGATATTAATCGTTCTTCTTCTTGTTTCGCCACGTTACACATCCATAAATGAGTGTGATCGTGCAACCATGAAGGGTTTGATGCTAAGGATAGTATTGATTTCACTTCTTCTGGTGTTTTATGGATGGTATTCCACTGTAGTGGGGGTACATCATGATGTGAATAGTCTTTGAGATTGACTATGGTAGTCACTCCCAGGTGTTGCAGGTACAAAGCGTTGGTTCCCAAATCTTGTACGATTTGCAGTTGCCACATGAAAGGACATCCCAAAATCATCTCATAAGCATGGTTCTCCTCAAACTCACAAATGGTAAAGTTGTGCTGAAACTCTACATCACAATTGGTGAGAGTGATTCCTTCCAACAAATTTAAGGGTTTCTCATTATGACCATCATCCATTTGCAACTTCATTCTTGAGGGTCATAGGGCTAGCCTACCCCATCGTTTCCATAGGGAGGTGGTGACAATGGCCACTCCCTCACCTAAGTCTAGGATTGCTTTGGTGTTGTAGCCTTTGTAGGAGATAGGTAAAAATGTATTTCCTTCTTCTCATTCTCCCATATCTCCAATCCTTTCAATGGGTATTTCTGGCAATTTCTTTTGTGAATCTTCATGAGATTGGGTAGTAAATATCTCTGACAACTAGTTTTCTACATGCTTCCACAACTCAGGCTTAACCTTCAATAACTCTTCTAAAGTGAGATGGCACTGCACTTTAGTGTTCTTTATTACATTTGTATTCCTAGGAATAATTGACTCTTCATTTCTTACTAAGATAGTGGGTGCTCTCATCTTGATCGACTTTGCGTCCCAAGGACCGGTGAAGTGAAGTAATTCTTGCCAAGAATTGGATTCAAATTTTGTCTATTTGCTCGACTATTTCCTCCTCTTGTCCACCATATATAGAGGGTATATCTTGGGAAAATTGTTCCTCTAGGTCGTCTATGTCTTGAATTGGTGGGTAAAATTCTTGTTCCAAATTCTATTTCTCTTCTTGAATTTCTCTCAAAAATCCTTGTGAGTACTTATGTATCGAAGAAAGACTCCCCCAATTCATAGTGTTAGGCACTTGTGACAAGGAAGGTGTAGTATCTTCCTGTGCCTTCGAGACAAAAGGGGTCTTCTTTAGATCATTCTTCTCTGTGTTGGAAATCAAGTGTTCTAACATGTCTAGTAATCCTTGAAAGTGTAGATCTGGTTTTACTAGGTTGCTCCAATTGACATATTGAGAAGCTTCAAACATGGTATGGGCCCATTCTACCATTTTCATGGAGAGACTAGTTCTCTCAATCTCTAGGTCTACTTTGGGATAGTTTTTACTTGGTTCTCCCATTTGGAATCCTTCTCTTAGTCTCGCTTGGTATGCTTTGAACATCATATTAGATCCTTAGGGATATGTTCAGCTAGAATGGAACCTGGTCTTGGTGTTTGGCTCACCTGATTTGACTCTTGGGAAGCTAATTCTAAGATTTTTGCCCTCATCTCTTTTAGGCTTCCTTCTAAGTCAGTTTTTTCTTACTCCATTTTCTCTTAAGTCTTTCTCGTGAATCCTTCCAAGATTTGGTTTTTCTTCCATTCAACTCTCCAACTTCACTACTCTCAGCTACCTTATCAATGTTTGTTTGTTGATTTTGCAATAATGCCTTAGCTCTTGTCACAGCATGGATAAGTACATAGATTGGTGTGGATCCATTTGAAATGCGCACAATGCCAATCACATTAATGGGGGTTACCTGAGAGGCATTAGCTAGGTTTTTAGGAAATTCTCATATGAAATTTTCTTTATCGCAGTCGAATAGAAATGTTGAAAGTTATAATATTGTGATTGTCCTATTGGTGGAGGATGTGGGCACTCCCTTATATAATGATCTCCTTGCCACCTAAAACATGGTCCTTTAGGGCCTTGTGGTCTTGTCTGTCTTAAGTGGGGCCATGTGTTGGGATTAATATACATGACATTAGTGTAGTTTGGCTCCTAGCTAGGTTTCATCTGTGGGCTCTCATATTGGTATGTTTCCATATGTTTGGGTGACTTGATGTGGTAGGGGGGCTATCTACATGGGTAGAATCAGAACTATTTGAGTTAGGATCATTTTCTGTGATCAATGGGGATGAGGGTACTAATTCACTGTTGAGGTTATGTTCCACATTAGCATATTTGAAAGATATTACATTAGATGGGGGTGGTGGTTGTTGGCCTAAGACTGGTTGGGGTCTAGGTTGTATCTAGTATGGTACCTCGTAGTTTTGTTGGTGGCCTATAATAATGTGGTTGATTGTTGTATTGGCCATGGTATCTACCGGGTTGTTGATATGCTTGGGGGTAGTTTTGTATAACCACTTGCTTGTTGTATGGGAAATCTTTTGCAGTATGATTGGTGTACCACCTTTCTATTGTGTAGTACTCGCTATTAGAGTTGCCTTGATGCTGCACCATGTTTGGACATGCATTTGCCATATGTTCACCTCCATAGGTATAAGAATGCTTGACTGAGGTTATCCTCAGTGTTTGTTTGCTTGAGACTCCTAGCTACTGAGCTACCTTTTCTGCCAGGTCCTCTATGGAACTAGAGCGTTTAGAGGAAAATGAGAACTATCTGTGTCCTTGTAGACCTTGGAGAGTTCCAACTCATTTTCTAAGTTGGCCTCGATGTCTATACAGATTCTCATACATTGCTCTAGTGTTCGGGGTTCTTTTAGGTATACATATGATCGTACTTTAGAGCTCAGTAGCCCATCCAAAAATAGAGATACTTGTTTGGCTTGAGTGGGTAACTCTGGCATAGGGCATCTCTTGATGTATTGTCTGAACCTAAGTCTAGCTAGTTTGACTATCTCCTGAGGGGTTTGTTTGAAATTGTAAATCAAAGAAGAAGTATTGTGTCTGATCCCACTTTTAGAGAACTTGGTGATAAATGATTCTAATAGATGATGAATGTCTCTAAAATGTCTTTTTTGTAAAGGTTGGAACCAGGTTAATGTAGTGTTTTTTAAGGTGAGTCCAAATGCATTCAAGCATCAAAGTCTAGCAACACTTGTTGCGACAGGGGAAAACTACCTGTGATTCTATCGCATAAGCAACACTATAGGAATTGAAAAAAAAATTACTTTCTCTTGACACATTTGTGCCACGATCAAGTGAGAGTGAATGAGCTAATGAGTGAATGAGTGAATCAAGAGAGAGCAACCAAGCAAGTAACCTTGCAAATGTACACACATATATACACACACATACATACACACATGCATACACACACATGCACATACATGCACATACATGCACATACATGCACATACATGCACATACATACACATATATGCATATGCACACATACATACACATATATACACATATACACACATATACACACACATACACACACACATACATACACACATATACACAAACATACACACATATACACACACATACGTAAACACATATACACACATATACATACATATATACACATATACACACATTTACACAGACATATTGAGAGGGGCATTAAGGAACTGACCTGTAACACTTCCTTGGTGCTCAACTAATAAATAGAGAATGGAATTGACGATGAGGGACACTTTGCTCCTACAAAATCATTCCATGAAAAACACACATGGCAATGCTAAGGCAGAGGTGGTCAGGCTTACCTTGTCACACAAATACAATGGCACTCTTAGGGTGGGGGTGATCCTACTGCCCTCTTAGTACAATTATACACAATCAACACAAAGGTAATCTTAAGGCATGGGTGATCCGCATTGCCCTCTTAGTACCAACACATAAACACTACACAAGTACTCTTACAACATGGGTTGTCCATGCTGCCCTCTTAGTACCAACACATAAAACACTAAACACTCACAAGAAAGAGATTCTCAATGACAAGAGGAGCTAGGTGGTTCCACAATCTTCAATGGGTTTAGGAATGATGGGAAAGATGGAAGGAAAATGGAAGGCGTAGGAAGTGAGGGAAGAAGAGAGAGAGTATAGTGGATAGAATAAGCAAAGGTTAAGGGTAGTGGAGATTGTTGATATATTTAGGTAGTGATGTGTGTGAACACTCTAGGACCGCCGGGGCACTTTTTTCCCTCTTTAGGATGTTTTTTTCTGCCGGCTTGTATATATGCCTATTGTCCTAATGGGCTACTTATCTTTGTACATTCTCTACTAATACTTTCAGTATTGTGTGTTGTGCTCCAAGCTTCTTCTTCTTCCTTGTGTTGTTTGCGTGCTTCCGCAGACGTCTAACTCCAACAATTGGTATCAGAGCAGGTCATCGCTTCATCTAGGGTGTCGTGGACACTCCTCCAATTGCAGTCTCAGAATCGCACGAATTTTATGCTTGTGCAGGCTATTTTGTCTTTTTGTGCCAAAGGTATATACCAGTTTTTGTTCGCTAGTATAAGCGTCTCGAAGTCTGCTATAGGTCTACCGGAATTTGTCTGGGTAGTTCTGTTCAACTTTTTGAGATACAGTCAATTTTCTACATCAAGGTATTTTAGCCAACCGCCATGGCTAAAAGCAGTGATGTATTTCATATGTTGGTTGTTGAGGATAAGTTGGATGGTACCAACTACCCGGTATGGGATTATATGATGCGACATGTGTTGGTTGCAAAAGGACTCTGGAACATTGTGCAGGGTTTCAAAAAACGTCCTATCACACCTGCAACTGTTACAAATGCAGGTATTGAAGCTGATGCAGAAGATGTCGAAGATGATGATATTTTGCATATTCCTATTCGTGCTACGGTTTCTGCTGCACCTACTATAGAGCAGATTCACTCGGATGGCAAAGATGCCCAGGCACATGCATTGATAGCTTTGTCTATCAAACATGTCATTATTCCTCACATTCTCTCTTGTAGAACATCTAAGGATGCTTGGGATACACTTACCACATTGTACCAAGCTAGGAATGAGGCTCGTGTTGCTTACCTCCGAAAATAGTTGGAGAGTGAGCACATGAATGAAGGTGATTCTATGGACACTTTCCTAATGAAGATCAAAGACTTGAAGGAACAATTTATTTCTACTGATGAGGTTATACCAAATAGCTCACTTGTGCAAACCGTTCTGAATGGTCTTCCTGATTCATATCAGAGTTTTGCTTCTACTCTTCGGTTGATGATGAAAGGCAATCCAAATGCCTTATCATTTGAGGAGTTAGTCTCTGTTCTGTTGCAGGAAGATCAGTCCAGGCAGAACAGGTCCATTATGCAAGTTGTAGATCAAGCTTTCCTGGCTAGTTAGAAGGGCAAAGGAAAATGGAGCTCTTCAACTAGTAAGCAGAAATCTGCTAATTCTACATATTCGAAGAAGGAAGATAAAGATGAGAAGAAATCAAAAAAGCAGAAATTGTTTTGTAAGTACTGTAAAGGGAATGATCATATCATAAAGAACTGTCCAAAACTGGTTGCTAAAGAGGCAAAGAAGAAAGAGGCAAAGAAGAAAGAGGCTAGAGTGGTTGTTGTAGAGGCCTCTACACCAAAAACAGGGTCTGCTAATCTTGTGCAGGAAGAAGAATGGGCATTTACTACTGTCTGCAGTTTTGACCCATCTTCTGAGCACGAGCAGTGCATGTTTGCAGTAGACTCAGATGTTTGGTATTTTGACAATGGGGCAACCAAACATATTATCTCACAACATAGTTTCTTCTCTTCACTCGAGCCTGCCCCTACATGGAATACTGTTACATGCGCCAACAACTCCTCTGATTCTGTTATGGGAGTTGGTAAGATCATTTTGACTACTGCTGATGGTAGTTCTTTCACTTTATCAGATGCTTTATTTGTGCCAGGGATCAAGAAGAACCTGTTATCAGTTTCTGCATTAGCCAAGATTGGCTTGGTTGTGAAATTTGTTGATGATAGGTGTACAGTTCATGATCTGTCAAATGGCGATGTGATTATTGCTTCTAGCATTTTATGTCGTGGGTTGTATAAGCTCATAGACTATGAAAGATCTGTAAATGATTTGGCATGTGCAGTAAATGATTCTCAGGCTATGTCAGATGCAAAGCTTTCACATGCACGCTTTGGTCACCTGAATTTTACTAGTTTGCTATGCCTGTAGAAATCTGAAATGGTGTCCTCTTTGCCCAAACTTGAGGCACCTGGAAAACATGTTTGTGAAGGCTGTATTTTAGGCAAAATGCAACGTTCATCCTTTCCAAAAGATGGTTTAGTTCGGGCTACTCAGAAATTGCAGCTTGTACATAGTGGTGTCTGTGGTCCTATGCAGACACCTTCTTTTGGGACTTATCTTTACTTCGTGACTTTCATCGATGATTTTTCTAGGCATGCATGGGTATATCCATTGAAGGCAAAGTCCGAAGTGTTCATGTGCTTCAAACAATTTTTGGTTTTGGCTGAAAATCTATCAACATGTAAAATGGGAACCCTTCGTTTTGATCGAGGGGGAGTATATTTCTTCTAATTTTAATACATTTCTGGCGGAACATGGGATAAAACACTAGTGTACAGTGCCGTATACACCTCAATAGAATGGAGTTGCTGAACGAAAGAACAGGTCACTCATGGAGATGGCGAGGTGTATGGTCAAGAGTCATGCTTTACCAGATAGTTTTTGGCTTGAGGCTGTCATGTGTGTAGCATATGTACTGAACAGGTGTCCCACTAAAGCGCTGTAGTCTATCACTCCATATAAGGCTTGGCATGACCTCAAGCCAGCTGTTGCTCATCTTCGTGTTTTTGGTTGTTTGGCATATGCATTAGTGCCTGAACAACATCACAAAAAATTGGATGATAAAGCAGTAAAATGTATTTTTGTTGGGTACAGTTCTGGAAGTAAAGGCTATCGTCTGTATCATCCACAGACTAAATGCATTTTGGTTAGCCGTGATGTTGTTTTTGTGGAAGATGCTATTCAGCCATTGCTTTCATGTACTAAGAAGACATCTGTTAGCTCCAAAGACATGTATGATACTTTGCTACCTCTTTTTACAGGTGGACAATCTAGTGCTCGTCCTAATGAAGCAACTTTTGAGCCTCTGCAGGTTTCATGTGCTGATGTAGATAATTCCACTTCTGATGCAGATGTACATGATGCACTTATTGATGAGAGATCTGATATTGAGCATGCAAGAACTATACCAAAATGGCTGGTGCAGACCTTGTGTGATAGCAAATTAGATGCACCTCTATCATATCGTACTCGATCAGGCTCTCATAGTGCCTCTTTTGCATCAGATTGCTATGCTATGGCTGCATCTAGTCTCTATGATGAGAATGAGCCCGTTTTGTTTGATGAAGCACAAAATTCAAAAAATTGGATGGCTGCTATGCAATCTGAATATGATGCAATAATGAAGAATGGTACTTGGTCTTTATGTGACTTGCCTCATGGCAAGAGGGCCATTGGCACTAAGTGAATATACAAGCTGAAGCGTAAACTTGATGGTACTATTGCCCCCGGTACCACAGACGCACGAACGCAGAGAATAACAGACGTACGAACGCAGAGAAAAAAATACTCAAAGACAGAAAGAGATAAGAGACGACACCAAATTGGGTACAATCTCCCCCCACATGCTCTGATGGACACTCTACCAGAGCATGCGTATTTATAGTAAATTCCTATTACGTCCTGAATAGAAAATACATGAGGGCCGCGCTCCGAAAAGCGTGTTTTTGCTTTATTTACAAGTTCGTAATTTTCTATTTTTACAAAAACGTCGCTTTCTAAAGCGATCCATTATTTTTTACAAAAATAACTAAAAATAACCATCTTCTAAAAATATTCTTCTAAATGTCTCCAAGTCCATGCGCGTTCACACCCTCATGGATCTTCACCTGCTAAATCAAAACACAAAACACATTAAAATCCTCAAGGCATTACACCTTCATTCCAAATATCCCATAAAGTATAACATGCCGCCCAGTTGACGAGCAACTGACCTCAGTTGATAAAAAATAAAATAGACATGGATGGCCAATCACATGTCACATCACTGAACAATCATAGGCATGTGCCATGTAAATAAAAAAACATGCATGGAACTGGAAAACTGGAATTTAATGTGATTGTGAATGATAAGCAGAAATCAAATGATGATAATGTGGAATTAGTGATGTTTTGTGAATCCATTATGATTCTTCGAATGAATGATTTTTATATTTAATCAAATATCTATGGTATTGATTACCTGTGCGTGTAGTAGTAACATCATGATCAAGTATTTTTTCTGGAATTAAAACTTCAGCATCCTCTTCTAACAATGGAGGATCATCCAAAATAGGAATGAGTGGTAAAATTCCTTTAAATGGTTTCAATAAACTGATATGAAAAGAATTATGAATATTCCAATGAGAAGGTATATCTAATCTAAAAGCATTCTCATTAATTTTTTGAATAATATGGAAAGGTCCATAATAACGTGGTGCAAGTTTTACCTTAGGATGTTGTAGAATATTTTTCAAACGTCGTTTAATTATGCGTAACCAAACATAATCATTTTCATTAAATTGTTTAGCTGCTCGTTTCTTATTAATATTACGGGTATAACGTTCCTGACTCCTTTTAATATGCTCATGAACCTCATGAAGTATAGAAATATGATCTTGTGCAAAAGAATCAGCCATAGGTATGTCAGTTTGAATGATAGACATGGGAGTAGGAAGCTTTTTACCATACACAATTTCATTTGGTGCACGTCCAGTAGTGGTATGTGTTGTGTTATTATATGCAAATTGGAGTAAAGAAAGTTTCTAATCCCAATTAGTTGGATTATCTAAAGAATAACAACGTAATAGATCCAAAATAGTACTATTCGTAGCTTCACTTTGTCCATTACTTTCAGGATGAAATGCAGAACTAAAATCTATTTTAGAGCCTAAATTTTTAAATAATGCAACCCAAAAGTGATTACAAAAACGAACATCACGATCGGATAAAATTACTTTTGGAAAACCATGATGTGGAAAAATACATTTAATAAATAATTTGGCAGCTTGAGGTGCAGAAAGAGTTTTCGTACAAGGAATGAAATATGCTTATTTACTAAACCTATCAACAATTGTCCAAATCATATCATGATGTGATGAAGTTGTCGGAAGACCAGTAATAAAATCCATAGAAATTTGTTCCCATGGCCCATTAGGTATGGGAAGTGGCATTAATAATCCAAATGCTTTACCATGATGTCTTTTGACACGTTGACAAACAATGCATTGGGAAACATATTGTGTAATATCCTTTTCCATATTTGGCCAAAAGAAGAATTCTTTACATGTAGAAATAGTACTTTGTATGCCCCTATGACCCATATATGGTGGTTCATGCATCTCTTTCATAACAAATTCTTTAAAATCTTGTGTAATACATAGCTTATGATCAAAATACAAGAATCCATTATGAAATGTGTAATGGTCTTCACTAAATGTAGTAGAATTATTGAAAGCATTCCATGTTTGTGAGAAATATAAATCAGATGCATATGTAGGAATCATGTCATGAAATGAATGAATATTAACCACAAAAATGTTATTAATAAAAACAATATTTGTTTGTGGGGATGGAAAACGACTCAGGCATCAGCTACAACATTAGCTTTGCCAGGTTGATATTGAATCATAGGCTGAAAATTTTGTATGTATGAAGCCCATTTGATATGTCGATCTGAAATCAATGGTTGATTGAGTAAATGTTTAATAGCTTGTTGGTCGGTTTTGATTATGACTTCTGTACCCATGAGATAATGTTTCCAAATTTTTAAAGCATGTACAACTGCCAAAAGTTCTTTATCATATGTACTGTAGTTCTTTTCAGAAGGTTTAAGCTTCCTACTTTCAAATGCAATGGGATGATCATTTTGCATCAATACAGCACCTATACCTGAGCCACTAGCATCTGTAACTACATGGAAAGGTTGTGTAAAATCAGGTAATTGCAAAATAGGTGCATGAGAAAGTGATTGTTTAAGTTTTTCAAAAGATTGTTGTTGTGGCAATCCCCATGCAAATTTTAACTTTTTCTTTAATAATAAAGTGAGTGGGAGGGCTAAATAAGAAAAACCTTTTACAAACTTTCTATAAAAACTAGCTAATCCAAGAAAAGAGCGAACATCATTCACCGATTGTGGTATAGGCCATTCATTAATTACTTTAATCTTCTTTGGATCTACATGAACTCCTTGACTTGAAACAATATGGCCTAAGTACTCTAATTCTCTTTGGAAAAAGTAACTCTTTTCAGGATTTGCATAAAGTTGGTTGGTGCGTATCAAATTAAAAACTATTGCTAAATGCTCTTCATGGTCATCATCATTCTTACTATAGACAAGTATGTCATCGAAGAAAACAAGAACAAAAGCTTGGTATTCAAGAAAAATATTATTCATCATGCGTGCAAATGTAGCAGGTGCATTGGTAAGTCCAAAAGGCATTACCATGAATTCAAAGTGACCGGTCTGAGTTCGAAAGGCAGTCTTAAAAATATCATTTGGTGACATTCTTATTTGATGATACCCAGATTTAAGATCAATTTTACTAAAGACACGTGCTCCATGAAGTTTATCTAATGAATCATCTATCCTAGGAATAGGATATCTATTTTTTATTGTGATCTTATTGAGTGCTCTATAATCAATGCACATCCTATAAGTCTTGTTCTTCTTCTCTACTAAAAGAACAGGTGCTCCAAAGGGAGAAGAACTAGGCCTGATAAGTCCTTTGTGAAGTAAATCCTTAACTTGATTGGTTATTTCTCGTTGATGCAAAGGTCCATGCCTATAAGGTGCTTTATGGGGAGGAGAACTATTAGGAATTAAGTCTATACTATGATCAAGGGATCCTCTCGAAGGTGGTAGTTTAGATGGAAAATCAGCCATAAAACAATCCTTATAAGAATCCATAAATGATTTATGGGTATTAGGAAGTGTATGTATATAATCGACTATGTTATTGACAAAAACAATACATGAATTGTAGCCTTTTCGGAATGCACGTTTTACTTGTGTATGACTAATTAATGGGAATGGTTGGAAATCATGTATTGCAGACAAACAAATATCTTGATTGTTAAACTTAAAACGCATGGTGTGTGTATGATAATCAATGCATGGATTATAATGGTGACGAAAAGGCATACCAAATATAACATCATAGGACTGCAAAGGAGCAATTAAGAATGTGCGTTTATCCATGTATGAGCCTATACAAATTTGAACATTATGCACTTCACCTGTAACATTATATCTGTTTCCTTGGAATGCAGCCTTAACTTTGTACATAGAAGGAAGTGGGGTTAATTGGAGATCTTTGACTAATATGTGAGAAATAAAGTCATGTGAACTACCATCATCATGTAAAATATTAACAACTTTACCATTAATAGTACCTTGCATGCAAAGTAAAGAATGAATAGAAATTGTGTTACCCAAGGTACTAAGATCCTGCTCCAATGCGTCTTCAGTCCAATCAGGTTGAATGTCTTCAAATTGAATATCTTCAGGAACCACCTCCATGTTATGTACTTTAGCTCCGCCAGGTTGCATGTGGTTAGTTGGGAACCTACATCTAGCTTTGGTATGACCAATCTTACCACAATTCCAAAAAATGATACGGGACCTCTTTTGTTGGGCATCCATCGTCGTAGTTTGAAAGGTTGGAGGTTTGGTAGGGTGTAAGGGGTTTGTCTTGGGGATTGGGGAAAAAGTGGATTGAGGAGGTCGTTGAAAAATAGGTGGTCGTTGAAAAGTAGGTGGACGTTGAAAAGGAGGAGAAGAAAAAGTAGAAAAGGAACGCTTGAGTGGAAAAGTGGGTTTGATTAGTTGTGGTCGTTGACGTGTTTGTTGTAAGCGAATGGACTTAGTGATAGATTGAAATTCTTTCTCAGCATCATGTGCAAAAGAAATAGCTTCATAGAGCGTCGTCGGACGTAAGGTGTTGAGCTTAGCTTGGATTCCCATCTCCAAACCATCTTCATATTTCTGCTGTAAAGTATCTTCAGGAATCATTTCAAGTGAACGTATAAGTAATAAACGTTGCCAAAAATGTTCAGTATAGGTAGAAACAATATCTCCATCTTTCCATCCAAAAGTTGTCCAAGAGCGACGGGCATGTAAGTGAAACTGAGGAGGAAGGAAGGACTCCTTGAGCTTGTCTTGAAAGGCTTGCCATGTGGTGGGCCGATCTCTGCTATGGCGCAAAACATTCCACCATAACTGAGTGTTGGAATTGAAGGACTCACTAGGCAAGGAAGCTTAAGAAGGGAGTCAGAGAGAAGAGAAAGTACAAGCAGACAGAGCAGTCAACGACGACCTGGCAAGTAGGCCAATATTTTTTCAAGAGACACTAACGTATATAAGAGAGGTGGATACACAAGGAGAAGGAGCAAGTAGGGAGCTCCAGGAAATGTATGTCAAAATGTTAGAAGAAATCCCTACAACAATAGTGATTTTCATCACTAAAAACCATTGTAAATACCATTTCATATTTTTGTAGCTCCATTTTGTGCAAGCCAAGGAGTCCTTGAGCTTGAGGAGCTTTAGAAGTACCTACCTGTCAGTTTTCACATTTCTTAGACTTCGTTTGAACCTCCAAATAGGGTAGAGAACCTAATTTTTAACTAGGCCGGACACTAGGTCTGGACAGGGCCAAAGCTAGTCAAAAACTATAAAAGGAGCTAGAGAGCTCATTTTTGGGGTTAGATTGTAATTGAAATGAACTTGTAAGAGCTTTTTTGAAAGTAATCTAAGAGCTCCATTGCTTCTCACTCTTTGTCTTGCCGTGTGTGCACGTGTGTGTGTATGTGTGTGCATGTTTGTGTGCTTCTCACTCATGCACTTGTGCCTCCACTTGCTCGAGGTCTTCATACCATCCTCACGTCTTCCTGGATTGACATTAAAGGAGGTGCTACTCATCACTGAGCTACACCAAATTTTGGCGCCGTTGCCGGGGATCGATCTTTGAGGACGAGCGTGTGATGGTAAGACGTAGATCTGAGACGTTGGCGTTGTAGGTAATCTCTTTACTTTTCTTATTTTTCTTTTTCTTACCTCACCACCATCATCACCATCATCATCATCACCATATCCGATCTCCATCTCCATCATCGCGAAAAAAAATTTCAGTTTTTTGCTTATACCACCTTCTCCACCTCATTTCCCTCATTCCACTTGTGAGAGAGAGCGAGAGAGCGATATTGTGTGCGTTGTTTTTGCGTGCTTTTTGAGCTTTCTTGCAGGTTCCAGCAGCATCATCCCCTCTAGCACGTTGCGCAGGTACGGAAAACTCAGAAACTGTCTCGCAATCGCCAGCCTCTGTCGATCGCGATTGACAGGAAATTTCATCTATTGGTAAACTAAGTGCACCACTAGGACAAGCACAAAGAGCACATTCCAAATCACTAAACAAAATTGAAAAATTCCGTGTTTGTCTGTCAATCGCGACCGACACCATCGATTACGATCGACAGCCACGATTGACAGACCCTGTCAATCGCGACCGACAGACCTGTCGATCGCGACCGACAGACCCCACGACCGACTGACTGCCACGTAGGACCTTGTCAATCGCGATTGACACCGTCGATCGCGATCGACAGCCACAACCGACACCTCTGTCAGTCGCGATTGACACCGTCGATCGCGACCGACTGAATTTCAACGATTGATTGACTTTTTCGCATAGCCACATGTCCATAGCGACGGACACAGCCCCCATCGACTGAATTCATGGAGAAAAACCTGGAAAAAGTGTCGATCGCGATTGATACCATCGATCGCGATTGATAGGACTCATGACCGACTCTGTCGATCGCGATTGACACTGTCGATCGCGACCGACAGGCCCCGACGGACACCTCTATCAATCGCGATTGACAGACCTGTCGATCGCGATTGACAGGCTTTTCGGCTAAAATTTTAGGGTTAAATTTTTCAAAGTCCTAGGGGAATTTTGGGCATAATTAGAGAGTCATTAGTGATTTGTGAGGTCCCCACACATGTGTTTTTGAGAAAAATCTTGTGATCTGTTAGCCTGTTTGAACCTTGTTTTAACCTCTGAAACCTGAACGGACATAACTTTCTCATACGAAATCCGTTGGCTGTGATTCTTGTCTTGTTGGAAAGCTCGTGAGAAGTACAACCAAAACTCCTACTGGTTATGTGAAAATTAATATCAGGATTATTAGATAGGATATTTTGAAGTGGACCATACCCTGAGGTAGGAAAACTGAGGGATCCCTAGGATTATTTTCCATAAAGGCAAAGGATAATTTGGTCTGTGAGTTACATGCATGAAAGTGGTCTATTGTGTCATTTGAATCTAAGTCTTGAGCTAACCGTGGGACTTTTACAGGTCCAGTAAGAGCACTTGAGGGCATTCAAGCAAGAGTAAGTGCAAGCTTGGGAATATGCGTCCTGGGCACACCAGGGCAACAACGCAAGGAAAGAAACTCAAGGTTGGAAAATCCTCAACTCCCTTTGTCAATTCCTAGCTTAGGCTAAGAACGACTAGTGATAGGAGTAGGCCAGGACGGCGATAGGCATCAATCAAGTTGAAGACTACCTATGCACTCAAGTTCAAGATTAAACATAATCTCTTCGTGATGCGATAACCTTAAAAGAAAGAATCTAACGAGGAACGATCAACTTACAGTGCGGAAATACACTCAAGTATACTTGACAACGTGATATCAGACGAGACTATAAACGCTGTAATCCACTAAAAAAGAATCAAGTAATTGATACAAAAGAACTCAGCAACGAGGTTGTACTTGGGCAAATTTGGGCTATTCATTTAGGCTTATGAACCTTAGATCAGGGCGACATCTAGGGAGAGATAGACAAAGCCTTAGGTCTTCAGAGGCTAGTGTCAACCACACTGCTAGGTCTTGGGCCCAGCAATTGAGCCACCACTCATACTACCCTAGCTCTGAGACTAGTGAATCAGAGATGTCTCAAGGCATGGACAGACCTACAGGAAGTTCTGGGGTGCCATATTTACATAGGGTGGAAGGCCCTTACAAGATGCAACTCGAATACCTTAGGACCAACCGATTGGGTGCTAGCATCTATGAGGACGGTCTAGGAAGATCCGTGGTCCAGATTAAAAACCCTGACCAATCTATTGGACTAGAGCGCCCAGCTGTCAAGTTCGAAAACGGAGCCTACTTAGACAAGGAAGGGACAATATATGTAGTCACCACTCATCCAGATAGGACTGATGAATTTGGGAATGAGATCCCAGGAACGGACTTAGGTGACCTAGAGCAAGGAAACAGGGGTGAAGAACCGAGGACCCCCCGAGGCAAATCTGTTCTCACTAGGATTATCACACCAGAGTGGATTCCCCAAGATAATAAGAGCATAGATCTGCTTCTGAACCGAGAAACTGACGAAGCCTTTTGGAGATATAAATCTGATCAGCCAACTGATATAGGAACCATCATGATCTATGAGTTTAAGGATCCTGATAGCCCAGGCAGCGTGACCTACTTAGATCACGCTTCAGAGAGGATCTTTGTGGTTACAGAACATGATAGACATGCTTACACTTGGAAGGGTGAATTCGTTTTCCCCCAACCAAGATCGAATGTGTCCTATGGTCACCCTGGAGCTGGAACATCCCAAGCTCATGGAATTCAAAGAGACAGAAGTAGAGATAGGCCAGAAGTAAGCTTTGCCAACCCAGGGGGCAGAGAAAGAACGAGAATGGAGACAAATAGGGTGGAACCTGAGATACTTAGAGCTCACAGGAATCAAAGAAATGCGGATGAGTTCCCTCTACCACGACCTAGAGAGCACACAAGGACTTTGAGACCGACTCAGCTAGTTAAGTCCATGAAGAACTACTTCGATGGCACTGGAGATCCATATGATCATGTGGCTGAGTTTAGGCAAGTCTTGAGAGCGGAACAAGTGGAGGATCTATTCACGCAGTACAATGCCTTTGGTCTAACTCTTAGGAACACAGCCCTTACGTGGTTTCAACCGTTGAATGAGAGACAATTCAGGAGCATAGACCAACTCCTAGAGGCTTTCATTATTGAATTCTCTAAAAGTGGCATACGACATAACACTTCCTCGCTGATTCACAGCTTCAAGCGAACCCCTCAAGAGACCGTGAGACTTGCTGGAAGAAGATTTAGGCAATACTTGGAGAGATGCCCTGTCCCTGAGCTACCCACACCAGCTAAGCAAGTGGCTTTATTCTTGGATGGACTGCTAAGTACCAAATTGAGGTCATATGTGTATCTGAAGGACCCTAGGACTATAGAAGAGTGTGTACGCATGTGCATTGACATTGAGGATAACCTAGGGGAGGAACTAGAGCTTTCCAAAATCTACAAGGACTCAGATAGTGCCTCTAGCCTCTCTTCCTCGCAATCCACATCAATTGAGGAATTAGCAGAGAAAGTAGCTCAGAAACTAGGTGTCTCTAGCAAACAAATCCCAAGGTTTGCCCCTGTGAAAAGATGTTATACTTGTGGAGGCGACCATATGGCGAATGTCTGTCCCATTATGGCTCAACCCCAAGTTAATCCTAGTAGCCAGTACTGCACCATAGAACGAAGGTACACCAATCATACCACGCAAGATTGTCCCTACAATAAGCAAACCGTTAGACAGACGTACCCACAACCATACCCTCAACAAGGAAGATACCAGAACCAGTACCCACCTCAGCAGTATGTGAGACCTCAACAAACCTACCAACCCTACCAAAACCAACTGAGACCCTAGCCAGTGCTAGCACAGCAACCACCTGCTCCTATTAATGTGATCCCAGTAAAATATGCAGCTGCAGAAGAGAACCTGAATAGAGCTATAGTCCCTGTAACACCATTGCTTTCTGAAAGTGACCCGAGTGACCATAGCTTTGATTCTACACATGTTGATAGTCCCCAGGCTTACTACATGCAGTCTCCAGAACATGGTGAGTCCTACTATAGTGAAGAGCCAAATGAACCTAGTTGGGAGTCAGATTACACAAACGTCATGTATGCAAACCCCAACCCTAGACCTCAACCTAGGCAAGTAAGAACCCCATTCCCTAAAGGACCATGCTACAGATGTCAGGGAGATCATCTCATTCGTGATTGTCCCTTGCCTCCACCTCCACAACCCCAATCAGTGACGATCCAGGGCTATTGCCAGGAATGTGGAAAGGAGCATCTCTTACGAGACTGCCCTAAGAATCCTAATAATATGCCAAAAATCACTCCTATTAACGTTATTGGGTTAGTGGTAGATTCCACCGAAAGTGTCACTTCCACTGCACCCGTACAGGTAGTCACTAGAGCTCAAGCAGTGCAGCAAAACCAAGGGGTAGGCCGAGAAAAGAGCCCAGATGTTAGTGAAACGGAGAGCATGACAAAGAAGAGGACTAGAGCTTGGAGAGATAGTCGTGAAAGAATGAAAAGACAATGGGCAAAAAAGATGAGTGAACTCAAGGAAAGCCTCAGAGAAACAAAGTCCAGGATAACTGAACTCACAGCTCAAACTCCCTCTCACACTGCCCCACCTCCATCACCTCCACCATTCCCAACTCCATCCGAACCGCCACCTTCCAACCCGCCTCACCTAAACCCACCACCCCCAAGAGTAGGATCACTCCTAGCAGATCCCACTCCCAAGGACCTAAACATGATGCTTAAAGCATATCAGGCCAGAATTCAAGAAGGGCCAACCGTAACCGATCATGAAAAATGTTACCCTAGAGCAGAACTAGAGTTAGAACGAACCAAAATTTACGCAAAGATGGTGGAATTGGCTCAGACCATGTTTGAAGCCAGTCGCCTATTTAACATCTCTAGTTCAGCAAAGACACAGTTGCACTTTGATGGACTGTTAGAAAGAATAGAGAAGCTCATTGCACAATTAGAAAAGGAACCTGCCTCTCAACATAAGGACAAGGCAAGTGAAGGTGCAAGTCTTCCTGCTCGGGAAGCCTATGTGCCTGAAGCCTATGTGCCTGAAGCCTATGCGCCTAACTCTACGGAGCCAGACACATCATCTTATATGAATCGGTTCACACCAGAGTTCCTACGAGAGATTCAAGAAGACAAATGGGCTAAGGAAAGTGAAGTCCCTCCTCCCATTGAACTTGTGGATGATGCACATGACCAATTCCCACAAGACATCCCATCCATTTATGAGGAGCAGGAGAGCACCCACTCTCAGGAAAGACTAGACTTTGAGTCTAATTCTTTACAAGAATTACCCCACTTCACAGGCCCATGGGAAGCTAAGTCTACTTGTATGAGAGCACCCACGGTCATGGTAAGAAACGAAGACTCGATCATACCTAGGAACACAGAGGTAGTGAAAAACACTAAAGTACAGTGCAACCTCACCTTAGAAGAGCTACTCAAAGTAAGGCCAGAGCTATGGAAACATGTAGCCAAACAAGTACCAGAGATAGCAAAACCTTGTTCCCAGGTAGGGTCTCAGAGGACAGTGCCAGAAATTCCTCTAGACAAGATAAGAGACATGAGTGAGGGCGAAGAGGGAAACACATATCTTCCTATCACTCATCAAGGATACACCACCAAGGCAATTTTGGACTCAGGTGCAGGAGTTGCAATTGCCACCACTTCCCTATGGAAGCGTTGGGGCAAACCAGCACTCAGGCCCACGAGGATGAAATTACAAATGGCTGATGGTCACATAGAGAGGCCTTTAGGATTACTGGAAGGAATAACTCTCACCACATGTGGTGTCGAGTTCGAGCATACATTTGCTATATGTGATTTTAGCAAAAATCATGCCTATGAGATGATTTTGGGAAGACCCTTTATGCGACAGTTGCAAGTGGTACAAGACTGGGGAACCAATTCTTTGTACCTGCAACACTTAGGTGTTACGACCAAAGTGAATCTGAAAGATTACTCTCATAGGGATGTCCCTCCTATCCAATGGAATCCCATCCATGGAGCCAAAGATGATGCAGAATCGGTGCATTCCATAGGATCAGGATCCTCATGGATGCATGAAGACACCCACTTATGGATGTGCAAAGTAGCAGTAGAAGAAGAGAAGAGAGAAAAAGCCAGAGAGGTAGGTGCAAACGAAACACATAGACCCATTCAAGACCCAGCCTATGCACACTGTTGTATTTCCTGATGAGGAATTTGAACCCCATGGCTGGGTAGAAATCTTAGCGACAATGGATGTAGCCATAAATGAAGAACAATGGACACCTCACTGTGATGAAGATGGCTATGACATTTCAGTCTTCTCCATAGAGCCAATCATGGGAGAGGCAGTTCTAGAAGAATGCGAACCTAGCCCTGATGCATTTGAAGATGCAAGCGACTCCGATCTAGAGTCAATCATTATGGATCCACCTTTTGCATCAGATGAAGAATATTTCTATGAAGTAGAATTTCAACCCCAAAGGCACGGAGAGCTTACAAATGATGTAAGGCTAGCCACACATGTGACCCCGAAGGAAGAAGGGAAGAAACGAAAGAAGAGAGCAGTCACACCAGAAGAGGAAGAATCTTTGTTTGAGGTCCCGGAAAACTTTAAAAAGTATGAGATAGATGACAGAAGAGTCATGATCAGAATTCCTAAACGAGAGGCACAATCAGGAGAGGCCTATGATAACAAGGAAACCACCAAAAAAATAGTAGTGGCCCTAGAAGAAGGAGAGGAGAGATGCACGTACATAGGCCATGACCTAACAGAGGAAGAAGAGCATGCGTTAATAGCCTTGCTAAGAGAATACAGAGATGTGTTCGCTTGGAGTTACAAGGATTTGAAGGGTGTGGACCCTGACATATGCTCACACACCATCCCCATGACCTCAGATGCCAAACCCTCTAAGCAAAAGCCATATACATACAATGATAATTACGCTGCCAAGATCAAAGAGGAGATAGATAGACTGGTTGAAGCTGGATTTATCTATGAAATTGAGCACACTGAATGGGTATCCCCCATTGTAGTGGTGCCCAAAAAGAATGGTAAATTACGTGTATGCATTAACTTAAAGAAGGTCAATGCAGCCACAATTCGAGATAACTATCCGCTTCCCATCACAGAACACCTCTTAAAAAGAGTAGCAGGCAAGGAAGTGTACAGCTTCCTCGATGGATTTTCGGGCTACAATCAAGTAGCCATAGCTCCAGAAGATCAGTATAAGACAGCTTTTGCCACAGAGTGGGGTATATTTGCCTTTCGTGTAATGCCATTTGGGCTTACCAATGCTCGTGCAACCTTCCAGAGACTAATGTGCCATGTATTTAAAGAGTTCCTGAGGTAGAACTTAGAAGTCTATGTTGATGATCTTTGTGCTCATTCCAACATTAGACAAACCCATATTCCTGAACTCAGACAAATCTTTGACAAATGTAGAGAATATCAAGTCTGCCTGAACCCAGAAAAGTGCGTTTTTATGGTCAGGCAAGGCAAGATTCTAGGACACATAGTGTCAAAGAATGGCATATCCACTGATGAAGAGAAAGTGAGAGCCATAGCCGAGTTACCTAGGCCAAAGAATGTCAAGGAAGTACAGGCTTTCATGGGGCATTGTGGGTACTACCGCCGGTTCATTCACATGTATGCTGTCATTGCAAAGCCCATGTACGGACTTCTGACTAACTTTGAGTGGACCGATGAGTGTGAGAATTCCTTCCAGGAGCTTAAACGAAGATTATGTTCAGCACCAATCTTAACCACACCAGATTGGAATAAGCCATTCCATGTTCACGTGGATGCATCCAATTATGCTATTGGGTGTGTGCTTGCTCAACCTACTGGTGAAGGTAATATGGATCTTCCAATTGCCTATGCCAGTAGACAATTGAATGCAGCTGAACGAAATTACACCACTACTAAGAGAGAAGGCTTAGGCATGGTATATGCAGTTAAAAAGTTTAGACATTATTTGCTTGCAAATAAGTTTAAATTTTTTACTGACCACCAAGCATTGTTATATCTCGTGAACAAGCCATGCAATACAGGAAGATTAGTAAGATGGTTTCTCTTACTAATGGAATATGATTTCGAGGTTGTGGTAAGGAAAGGGAGGACTCATTTGAGAGCGGATCATCTCTCTAGGCTCACATCTGGAGAAGCCCCACAAGGAGTGTCAGATGACCTTCCTGATGCTTACTTGTTTAATTTGGAAGTGGTGCCGCAGTGGGCTAAGCCATTAGTGCCAGTATTGACGTACGGGCCTAACCACCCAGTAATAGCCACACAGGATAGAGAGGTAGTAAAAGCCCAAAAGTACCACATCATGGCTGGAAGTATGTACAAGCACACATATCAAGGGATCTTGGCTTGTTGTGTAGAAGAGGACGAGTATGCGAAGTGGTTGCAATTAGCACATGTACGTGCATTAGAGCAACACTACTCAAAGCGACGAACCCTACAGACACTACGGAGACTCGGAGTACATTGGCCGACTATGGAAGCTGACGTCCAAAAGTTGTGCAAGGAATGCCCAATCTGTTGCACTAAACCACCTGTGGAACATGCCACTCTTTATCAAGTGTCCATAGTGCCAGATTGGAGTTGTTAAACGTTATATCGAAATATAAATGTTAATCGTCACTTCTACTTCGGGTTCAAAGTATTCAAGTTCAGCCGATTCTGAATCTTCTTAACAGTAAAGGTTTTCTGTAACCACGTGGGTCCTTGGGAGTGGTAGGGGTCTGTTAGACAGAGGCCCTGTACTATTTTCCCAAACTCTCATACAAGCATTAACTACTCTATCACCTCTTAGCTCAGTACTGAACACTGTTAACTACCCGGCCTACTGAACGTTAGACATTCCGGACTGGGTCTTCTATAGTGAAAAAAGCAGTCGCCCGATCTGACTTAAACTACTTGGCTAATTTACTTCATTCACCGGATTTTACTCAAGATGCACCTCTTCTTGACTTGGGGTTACACCGAACAATTATACTCAAAGGTATACAACTTGCAGTATGTAAATCACAGCTGAATCGTAATAATATTATCACTCGTCCCAAGATACACAGGCTCTTACAGATACAAGTCCTTCCTGGGAACAGGATTCCCAGAGAGCGCAGACTATTGTATCGACTTCAGTTACTTCACAGAATCTTAGCAGACCAACAGTGAGGTTACTCCATACTCTCTACTTCGTCGACTTATGATAACCATACTTAACAATACTCAACGATACACTTAACCGTTACCGAACAGCTTCGTAACACACTGCCACTTGTTCGTAACTACCTATTAAGATGCGAACAACTACTAAGCAAACACAGCAGAACAGGACAGAAGCATACAAATCAGAAATAGGTACTCAACAATACTCTGTACTTCTCAAACTGGACGCTCACCATAGAATAGAAGATACACTTAACCGACAGACCCGAATAGAAAGATAATTTAAACAAGACTCTGCAAATCCCGAATGGGCGTTCTCACAGACAGAATCGAAATTGCACTTAACAGAACAGAATCGACTAAGAAGACAAACTTAAACACGACACTGCAAGTCCCGAAATGGGCGTGCTCTCCGCCATTCTTTTCTCATTTCCTTATATAGAGGATTTTTTACAGTGGTGCGCGAATCTTTTGTTACCTGCGCGTTTCTCGAAAGGTTCTTTCTATTTAAGGCGCCTGTCCTAGTACAACTGTCCGTATTCGGCGACCGTCTAACACTGGCATGCCCGGTGGACTCGAACCCGCAAGTTCCTATGGCTCGGCTACAAGGCCTTCTATATACATATTCCGGGCGAGCCGAAATGTTCGGGTGATTTTCTTTTTAATTGTTTCGATCATCTGAACTAGGGTGGTTGGTTCTAGTAACTGGGCGTGCGTTCTAACGGAGCTCAGGGCGATCGCTTGGTTTAACAAAATTTTGGCCTGGTTTTGTAGGAAGGCCTCCTATAAGTAGAATTCGTTGGATAATGCAGTGTCGCGGGATGTCTTCATTTCGGTGACCTTCTGCTGCATCTCCACGACCCTATCCTTCTGATTTTGGACTTGGTTTTCGAGGCGCGCGAGCTGCTGGTTCTGAAATTCAATCGTTTTGTAATAAGCGTCGCGTTCTCTTCGAGCATTGGCGAGATCCTTCTGGTTCTTAGCTTCTCGGGTTAATTGATGCCGGAGCATGCGGTTGACTTCATCCAAGCACTCCTGGGCTCGTCGTAACTCATCTTTGATTTGGTCGGTCTCTCTCTGTTGATCGTGATGTTTCTGAATACTTTCCTGCAGTTGAGCCTTCGTTTCTGCGACCATGTCTTCAAGGGAGGAGCTAATGTCGTCTTTTTCTTGGAGCGCGAGCTTCAACTCCCGAATTTTGTCGTTGGCTTCGTTGAGAAGTTGATCTTTGGCAGCCAGTTGCGCCAAGGCGTCGTCCCGTTGTTGTAGTACTGCTTGTTGTGCCGTAATTTGGCCTTGGAGGGCGGCTAATTGGGTGTGTAAGTGATGGTTCTCGGCTTTGACTGCTTCGGATTCTTCTTGGAGGGGGGTGATATCTGCTTCCAATAGGTCTACCTTGTGCTGGAGGTCCTGTCTGATGGTATTGGCGATGTCATTCAGCTGTGCGGGAAGTTTCTAGGAAAGGGAAATGAGCATCTGGCCCATAATGGCTAGTTCAGAGAATACCGGACTAGGGGAAAGGAGCAGTGGTTGTGGCGGTTGCGCAGAGGTTCGGGTTTGAAGTTGGGGGGATGTCGGGGGCGAATAGTTGAGGGAAGACGAAGATTCTGGTTCCGGTGTGGGAATAGGGTTGACTGGGGGGGGTCTGGGAGGGGCAGAATCGGGGTTTGTTACCTGATGGCTGGTTTGTTGTTTCTCGGTAGTGTGGTCGAGTGCGGATTCAACGGCCTTCAATAGTGTGTTAAGGGCATCCTTACCGGGGTGCTGCTCGTCTCGTTGAGGCTCAGAAGTTGCTTCGGTGGAGACTATTTCGGTTTCGGTGCGATTTTGGCGGTCGTGGTTGTGCTCGGTCGAGGATTCATTGTGGATGGAAGTGGCGGTGTCGTGGAAGGGTTCGTCTTGGTCGTCGTTGCGGTTGATTTGATTCTTGTCGGTAGATTTCTATGCTTCACTTTCCGAAGAGCTGATGCGGATGCGCTTCCTGCGGAAGAGTTGGTTGATTTCTTCCTCTTCTTCTGCATCGTCATCGAGGGGTTGTACTGAATCTTCATGCCTGAGGATGGGGCCTCGGGGTGGTGGTTGTGCGGCGAGGATGGTTGGGAAGAGGAAAGAGAGTATATGGGGAAGGCGAGAGCGCGGGGTGGTTCCTTTATTTACCTGCTTTACTATGGCTACACATTCCTTATGGATTCTCTGGAAAAAATATGAGGCGAAATTGACTGGTTCGCGGGCTGCTAAATCTACGGCGGAGTAGAAAGGGCGAGAGATGCCGTAAGTGCGCTTCTGTAAGTTAAGGATGGTGACTAGAAATTGTAAGGCGGAGCGTTCGGGTTCGGGACGGCAGAGGATCGCGAACTCATGTGAGGAAGAGCGAGGGAATAACTCTGTCATGCGGGCGAGGGGGAGACTGGGGCCATTTTCTCGGCCTTGCGGGGTGAGGCGGAAAGCTTCAGAGAAGGCGGGGAAGGTGATGACGGTTCTGGAGGGTAACGAAGGTAAAACCCACTGTCGTTCGGTGGCAGGGGATTGGGCGATGGCAGAGATTATTTGTGCGAAGAAGGGATGGGCTTCCACTGAGTGCCAGGGCAACTCAACGAAGTTGGCCAACCCTCGGCAACGCAGGTATTCTCCTACCTCGGTAGGGATACCATCGCGGAAAGCAGTGTAGTTTGCGAGTGCTTCCATGGCGATTGCTAAGACAGACTAGGAACATGACTACTGAACACAAGTTCGCACAGTTTACTACAGTAGCGATTTTTGACATTGTCGAAGGGGTTAAATAGGAACAATACGGTGGGGTGGGAAAGGGGGTTGGGTATCATTGTGCAGTGCGGGAATGATATTTGTTTTCATGCAGGCATGCGAATTTGAGTGACTAGTAAGGGGGCGGCGGATACGAAAAGATTTTCTAAAATACGGCTAATTATAAAAGAAAAAAAGAAAAAAAGGGAAAGATTAAACAAAACGCGGTTCACCGTCGAAAAATTTAATGCGGGCTAGGGGCGTGATGATATGGCCGCAACTTCGACCCATTGATTACTTTCGGGAGGGGATTTTCGGTCAACGTAGTCAACCAAAAAGTTGCGGGACCGACTTGTTCTGAGATTTTGAAAGGCCCGAACCATCGAAGTTTAAACTTTCCGGCGACTCTATCCGACTTTGCGTTGTAGAAGAGTACGAGCTATCCTACCGAAAAGATTGGAGTTTTCAAATATCGATCGTGTGTCTTGGCTTGTCTGAGTTGTACTTCGCGCATGGTTAAAAAGCTGAGCCATCGGTGCTCCTCAAGTTCTCTGAGTGCGTCCATTCGTGCTATCAGTGAATTTTCCGGTAGCATCTTCTGAGTGATCGCTACACGCAGGCTTGGAATGACTACTTCCATGGGTGCTATTGCTTCTAAGCCATAAGCTAGTTTAAAAGGTGTCAAGCCTGTTGTTACCTTATATGTAGTTCGGTATGCCCATAAGACTGCAGGTAATAATTGATCCCATCTTTCCGGTGCTTCCATGATTAGTTTCCGGAGGATATTCAGTAGTGATTTGTTTGTACTTTCGGCCAAACCATTGGCAGGAGGGTAGTACGGCGAGCTGAGTTTGTGTGTCACCTGGAAGGATTGGGTGAGTACTTTCATTAATTGATTTACAAAGTGAGTACCTTGATCTGAGACAATTTCCAGTGGTAAACCGAAACGTGGAAAGACATCATTCAACAGACATTTTGCTACTGCCACCGCTGTGGCTGACCGTAAAGCCCATGCTTCGACCCATCTTGTCGCGTAGTCTGTACAGGTTAGGATATATCTGTTGTTACTGAAGACTGATGGAGGTGTAATTAGACCTATAAAATCTAATCCCCATTTCTGAAATGGTTCTAATGGCATAATTGGTTGTAAGGGAAAGAAGTGCCGTTGTAGCGGTTGTCCAGACCTTTGACAGTTATCGCAGTATTTGACAAATTGGGCCACGTCTCTGTACATAGTGGGCCACCAGAGACCACTCTGCAGAATTTTCCGGTAAGTCAAATCTGTGGCAAAGTGACCACCAGTAGGTGTCGAGTGGGCCATTGTGATAACTGAGTTAATTTCATGCGGAGGAACACAGCGAAGTAAGATTCCGGTGTGATCTACATAATATAGTTCTCCTGCAACTAACCGGAATCGGCGGCTAAAGACTGCAATTTTTCTGCGTACTGGTCTTGAAACTTGAGATGGAAGGCAACCATCAGTGAGAAAGGTCAAGATCTGATCATAATATGAAGATGGAATAGGCGGGTCTGCAGATTCTTCGGTAATTGGTTCTGATACATAAATTGCGGGTGTCGTGTCATCTATACCCACCAGAGATTCGCCGGAATCTAAACCGGATAAAAAGTCTGCTAAGGCGTGTGAACTGCCTGGTCGGTGAATGACTTCGTAATCAAATTCCTGCAATAGTAAGACCCATCATGCTAATCGGCCTCCTAGATGCTGCTGCCGGACTAGATAGACAAGTGCAGCGTGATCTACATGAAATGTGAATTTTCGGCCTAGCAAGTAATGTCTAAATTTTTTGACCGAGTATACTAGTCCTAGACATTCTCTTTCTGTTACAGAGTAGTTTTTCTCAGCAGGGGCTAACCTTCGACTTGCATAATACACTGGTCTGAACCATTTATCAATTTGTTGCATCAATACACTTCCTATTGCTATATCTGAAGCATCAACAAATATGTGAAATGGGTGATCCCAGTCCAGCGGTTGTAAAATAGGAACTTGTGTTAATAAATGCTTTAAACGATCAAAGGCTATCTGGCATTCCTGGGTCCATTCAAATTGTCGAGGTTTTTTACTGATTAGCTTGTTTAGTGGTATTGCCAGATGAGCAAGCCACCGTAAGTGTCTTCCATGCCACCGTACTTGGCCCATAAAGCGCATAACTTCTTTTGGAGAAACTGGCACCGGAGCTTCTAATACTGCCGAAATCTTATCTGGATCGACTTGGATACCTTGTGCAGATACAATGTGGCCAAGTAACTTGCCACATGAGACCGCAAACACGGATTTGTTTGGATTCAAACAGAGTCTATACTCTCTGCATTTCTGAAAGCAGCACCGTAAATGAAAGAGATGTGCTATCATCTTACCGAAAATTGAAAAATCATCGAGGTATACTTGCATAAACGAAGTAAGATAAGGAGAAAATATTTCCTGCATGCATCTTTGAAATGTACTTGGTGCGTTTCTCAATCCAAACCACATCACCGTACAAGCAAAAACACCCCAATTGGTAATGAATGCGGTTTTTGGTATATCTGCTTCGGCCATTCTAACCTGATTGTAACCACTGTATCCGTCTAAGAAGGAATACATTTCGTGGCCTGCTACCTTATCAAGCATGGTATCCAGAAAGGGGATCGGGAAAGGATCCGGTACTGTTGCTGCGTTTAATTTCCGGTAGTCTACACAGATTCGTAGTTGCTTATTTTTCTTTGGTACGATCACAATTGGTGAAATCCATTCAGCATGTTCTATTGGTACTATGAATCCGACTTTTAATAACCTATCAAGTTCGGCTTTTACCTGTGATGCATAATTGGGATTCATCCGATAGCTAGGCTGCTTACTTTCATTGATAAACTAACTTCTTCATTGACAGTTGGCTCAAAAGTCCAAACTGATGGGCATGTTAATACAAGTTGTGGCCCTGGAACAGCCATAGAATTCGCTTTATCGCTGGTAGAACAGCTATATGGGAAACAAAAGTTTGAAGAAGTCTCTAAGCCCTCTTCGATCAAAATCTGCAAATGAACCGTTGAGAGACATATTTAATCAGCATGAATGGAAAGCAAAAGGAACTCCTAAGGTTCTGGTCCCCCTCGCCAATGGGTCTGAAGAAATGGAAGCTGTCATGATCATCGACATTCTCCGTAGAGCTGGAATGAGTGTAACTGTTGCATCCATTGAGAAATTCTCTGCAGATTGAAGCATCCAGAAAAGTGAAGATTGTTGCAGCAGAAACGATACATGCGCATTAGATGATAGTTGTTCCTTTGGAGGGAAGGCATGAGTTATGAAAACCCTATCACATGAAAATTTGTATCCTATATTTTGGCTTGTTGCATGAAATATGGTCAGATCAGTTTGAATGAGGAAGTATGATGTGAGTGCGAGGTAGCGTTAAGTCGGCAGAAGCACTCCTTTATGTTGTTTTCGATAATGTGCGAGTGTGAGGTAGCGTTAAGTCGGCAGAAACACTCCATGTAGATAGTGAATGTGAGGTAGCGTTGATTTGGCAGAAGCATTCACTGATTTTCTTTTTTGTATATTCTGAGTGATGGATGATGTTGGATATGGGATACATACCTTCATATTGATTTGGGTCTTCATATATGGATATTTAATACGGGTTCGAGTCCACCGTGCGTGCCAGTGTTAAGGGCACATCTTCATTTATGTAATTGACTAAGGTTCAATTGGAGGGTTGGGAGAAGGTTGAGTGTGAAGAGCCTTTAAGGCCACCATTTTGTATAAATATGGCATTTGTCTAATGAAAGATCTCTCTCACTTTTGCGTTGCCAAATATGGCCTTTGACATATTTCTTGTTTAGTTAGTTTGTTTCAATTCTTGAATTACATGCACCTAGGGTTACGTGAGCTGCGTGCAACTTTATTTTTCTTCTGTTGTGGTGTTACGAGTTAGCTATGACGTCGTTTCTTCTCCTTTTCTCTCTCCCTCTTCTCTCTCTGTTGCAGGAGCGCAAGGCCCTGTAACAGAGTGAACCACTAGTATCCTTTCTGAGGATGAAAACATTCCCTCCAGACATGACTCTGGCTAGGAAAAGGAGTTTAGAACAAGAAGCCCAGGATTACTCACTCATTGGTGATAATCTATACAAATGTGGTAAAGACGGCTACCTGAGACTATGTGTCCATGAGAGTGAATATCTCAAGATTTTGGAAACTGCTCACCAAGGTGTAGCAGGAGGACACTTTGGACCAGATCGAGTGATCAAGGCAATATTATTTGCAGGCCTCTGGTGGCCGACCCTTCACATGGATGCACATACCTATGTGAAACGGTGTGATGTCTGTCAGAGAACTCAATATCCTATACGTAAAGATGAGATGCCACTGAAACCTATGATGGGTGGACGTGCATTCTCTAAGTGGGGAATAGACTTCGTAGGTCCTATTAATCCCCCAGCTAAGGGTTCCCATGCAAAATATATCATTGTTGCGACAGACTATCTAACAAAGTGGGTAGAGGTAAAAGCCACAACGAAGAATGATGCTCAAACAATAGCTAAGTTTTTATTTGAGAATGTGTTCACTAGATACGGGCTACCTATAGAGCTAGTTAGTGATAGAGGCACTCACTTCTTGAATGAAGTTATTGAAAATCTGCTCCAAGAATTTTTGGTAGTACATAAGAAGTCTGCCCCCTATCACCCTCAAGCTAATGGCCAGGTTGAGAGCACCAATAAGATCTTATGCAATGTACTGACGAAATTAGTGAACAATAAACGCTCTGATTGGGACAAACAGCTACACCATGCTGTTTGGCCATACCGAGTCGCCTACAAAACGGTACTCCAAGCCACCCCCTTTCAGATGGTATTTGGCCAAAATGCAGTGCTACCGTTGGACTTCCTAATACCTACACTGAAAGTAGCACAAGAGCATGAATGGACGGGTCATGAACTCTCCTCTAGAATTTTCGACCTTGAACGATTAGGAGAAACAAGACTGAGGGCGGCTGCAGGGATATATGCAGCTAAGAAACGACAGAAGGCATACTTTGATGCCCATGTTAAGGATAAAGGTTTGAAGGTAGGCGACTTAGTTTTAGTCTACACATTGAAGCAACATGCGAGAAAACTGGAGAAGAGAGGCTATGGACCCATGATTATAAACAGAATCTCAACAAGTGGAGCAGTGCAACTAGCCACATTAGAAGGCGACGTTCTCCCGAGCTACATTAGCGGATGCAGGGTCAAGTTGTATCAGGAACCTCTCACAGAGGAAATGCTAAGTCGACTCAATACTGCTAAGAAACGCAAAGAAGAAGAAAAGCGAATTCGAGAAGAAGCCCAAGCAGAAGCATTGGAACGCATCCGGAGAATGAAGTTGAGAAGACAGAATAGGGAGCAACCTAGGACGGATGCCTATGCAGATCAAGGATATCATGTGGCTATGTGTGAAGTTTCAGGTATCAGCGCTCAAAGGATAATTGATCGACGTCCTTTTATAACCTTAGAGATAGGACAAAGAAAGGGTGCAAGGACTGTAAGAGCCTTGATTGACTTAGGTGCAGCCACTAGTGCTGTTAAATTGTCTTACTGTCAAGAATTGAGATTAACTCTCAATCCTATAGAAGCATATCTCATAGGATTGGGAGGTGTGGAAACACCTTGCATGGGCGAGGTGGATCTTCCCATCTCCATTCAAGACGAAGTGATGATAGTCAAAGTATTAGCGTGTCAAGATGAGGACCTCACTGAGCCTCTTGTCTTGGGTCAGGACTGGATCTATGATCATGCAGTCAACCTAAACCTAAGAAGCGGACTTCTTCAGGTATGGGTGAATCATAGCCGAATTACAGTTGAATTGGAAAAGCAGGCACTCAAGGAACTAGGTAAAACACAAACTCCTGGTCCTTCCAGGGGTGCACATGAAGTTGACAATGCTATTCTTGTCCAAAAATGTATGATGTAGAAAGAGGATTGTCTCAACAACGGAGTCAAGGATAAGACGGTACTCCCTTCTTTTCCAAAGGCCAGAAGGATGCAGCAGCCAACGGCAGATCAAATACAGAGAAGCAGAACACTACCTGTACTGGAGGCCAAAAAAAGGAGCAAAGCAGATTGTTTCAGCCGATGAAACAAGTATGGAGGCGAAAAGGCGAACACCCTGTTCCGACCAGGCCAACACCACGACCAAAACCTCTTATTAGTAATCAATAGCACGATACTAATAAGAAGCCTTTCATAAGTTCTTCTGCGAAAGTGAAGTCTATTTGGGTACCCAAGAAGTCAATGAAGGCCATCCCACAATCACGACAAATCTGGGTGCCTAAGGCTTGCTTGCGGGCTCAAATAGCTACACCAAGGCCAAACCCTGTACAACATGTTTCACTCACGCGAACATCTGAGGCCCAGTCTTACACATCACGCACTAACACGTATTCTTCCATGAGCACAAGTAGAATCACTTGTAAATGGGTTCCTAAAAAGCCCCATTTTTCAAGTAAATACCCTATCACACTCCCCAGAGCCTCCACAAAGTCAAAATCAAAACCTATCCATTGCATTTGGCAACCTAAAACTTGTAATAAACCCCCAGACCCCAGTTGTAAATCCATGCCCACCTACTAGCTACATCACTCTCACACCACATCATTCCACTTAGCTCCTAGGTCTAACCAATCCCGAACTACACACACAAGCACCGAGCACTTACTAACCCACTAATCTCTCCCGAACCTCATGTTAATGTTGTAATGGGGACAAAAACGGTTCTCTCTTGTCCTTTACAATGTTAACACATGTTTCTATATTCTCACAGAATCAGGAGGCAAGAAGTAACATGGCAGATACGGCAGGAACTAGCTCCCAGGCAGGCACCAGCACCCAAGTCGTGGATATTGAAAGCCTTCCCGTTGAGGAGGAATTGAAGGAACATCCTGTAGCATTGAGAGCATTACACGCCATACCGGTTCAGAACCCTCCATAAGGGCACACTATGCCAGTCAGTAAAAACTCTCATTGGTTCAGTGATGTGGCAGGACCCCTAGGTGAAGGCACTTATATGTGGGAGGCCGAGATAGAATTCAATGGGCGCTGGGGCAGGTATCACTTTTTCACTAGGGAATTTGAGAGACTGCAAAATAATGAAGGACTGAAACCTATATGGAAGAAGGCAGGACTCTACGAGTACTTCAAATTCCAGTTGCCAAAGCCGGATTTTCTAAGATGCTCTTATTTGATTAGCACCCTCACTCCGAGCAAAGACAAAAAGGGATACAGCTCCTTTGTCCTCCCATCTCTCACAAGGGGCAATGAGCTCAAGCGTTTCAGATTAACTATCAACTTGGTAAGGGAAGCTTTGGACATGAAAGGTATGCACATTTGTTGCTCTAGCACAATGGTGAGAACCACGTTAAGAAGCTTCACCTCCTTAATGTCAATCCGCGGAAGAGATAGGAGTGATATGAAGATCGTGAATGTGAGATGAAGTGAGAGTGAAGGTGAGAAGCACAAAGATGCACACATACATACACACACACAATGAAGAGACAAGCAAGACACAATGGAAGGTGGGAAATTAGCTCTATTACTCAAGAACACTATTACAAGCTCAAACTAGCTCTAAGCTCACACTAGCCAACATGAACCAACCTGAACCCCCCTGAAAAATGAGCTCTCTAGCTCTTTTTATAGTTTCTAGACTAGTTTTGACCGGTTTCACATCTAGTGACCGGCATAGTTAAAAAATAGGTCCTAGAGGCTATTTGGAAGGGTAAACGATGTCTAAAAATAACAAAAATTGGTACGAGCATTCTACCTAAGCTCCTCAAGCTCGAGGACTCCTCGGCTTGCACAAAATGGAGCTATGAATTACAAAATGAGGTTTTGTCCATATTACATATGTTACAAGAGTGATGAAGATCACTGTTGGATGTTTGAAGAGGTAATAAAAACATAATTGTTTAAAAAATAATCCGACTGGCTCCCTGCTCCGTCTTTACATGCTTCCATGTCGTCTGTGCCTCTGACTGTGCCTCTGACTGCTTCCAACACCCCCCTCCCTCTCGCTTCTGTCGTCCTCGACAGAACCTTGTTGTGCGGTCTGCCGGATGTAGTTTTGTAGGAGGTCGTGAGCGAGGGTGTGCTCAGATACTCGAATGCCTCGGGCCAGATCAGCCTCGAGCTTCTCCCAATCTATCGGTTGCGGTTCGTCGGGTGGCGGGAGTTGATAATGCGTGGAATAAACCATTCGCTCACAGGCAAAAAGTTGCAATAAATGTGTGGGCCTGCTGATGAATACCTCGGAATGGTATTCCCAAAACCCGGTGGTGAACATCTCTTCAAAGGTTTGTTTGTAGCATGCCGGGAGGTATTTTATTCTACAGTGCCAGGCATAACACACCCGGAGCGATGGCGTTGTGCTCATGTCATATACTAGATCAAAGTTACCATGCTCAAATCCCGGGGTGTTTACATGCGGTGCCTTGACGCGTCGGAAGACTTTAAATATCATTTGCATCATGTCAAAAATTTTGACAGTCATATGCGCTGCAATATCATTCATATGCTTCAGGCGAGGGAGCCAGTGACGGATAGTAGCCATCATATAGCCAACAGTGGGCAACTCGGTAGGTGGCTTGAAGTAGGGGTAATTCAGCCAATCCTGACACTGCCTATTGTTTTGTACTTTGATAGCGAATGCAGTCCAGGAGCGGCGTCGTGGTACTGGTCCCCAGCAAGGATTATACTTTAAATGTAAGGGCGCTTTCACCCATGTGCTCATCATTTCTGGGTACTTCTGGAGGAGGTCTTTGCGCCAATCAGGTTGATGGATTTCTCCTCTTTGCGCATTTGGTGGCAAGTCCGCCGGCTCGAATTGTGTAGCATGCGTGGGTTTCATGCCGGTTTCTTTCTCTATAGCGAGCTGATATTCAGCCATTAACATGAAGTATGGCTTATACTGCAGCTCATGCCCAGATATATAGCGTCGGGGGGCCAAATGAGCAAAGAAGGGGGATTGTAAGATTCTCTCTTCAATCATGGCCATGGCATGTAACTGTGCCTCTACTCTGGCCGAATGTGTCGTTCCAAGTTCTTCGATCGTTTTCATCCAAGCGGGGGTAGGAAGTTCATAGGTCAACTGGCCTTCGGCCGTGACTTGTCCGCCTGGGATGGGTATGGGCTCGTATGCTTCTTCAAACGTTTCCTCCACCGGAATGGTTATGTTCTCGTCGTCAGCTGGGATCTCCGGTGGGGAATCAGGCCGTGGTGGTGCTTCGTATACATCTATGCGTGATTGGAGAGTGGTTACCTGGGCCCGTAGTGCGTTGAGTTCCTCTATGAGTTCAGGAGAGGGGTCCACAGGTTCTGGTACTTCTGCTGCCACTGGTAGTTGTTGTGGTGCCGGTTCTCTGAGCTGTAGTAACTTGTGATCTTCTTTTAGCTTCTGATGCTCTTCGTTCACTCGATCATAGTCCTCTAGCAGTCGAACGTGGTCGTCTAGCAACATTCGCATCGATTCAGATGGGATTGCCTTGAATCTGCTAGGACTTAATGGTTGTTCTGGATGGTCCAATGCCGCTTCCAAATTTTCTCTATTCTGCTCTTGGAGTCTCTGGTTCTCCTCTTTTGCTGCGGCTAGGTGTCTCCTGAGTAGACCCATATTTCTTGTCAGCGTTGCGTTCCTAATTGTCTGGGCTCGAAGCAGGTTGTCCAGATCAGCAGTGGCTTCTTTTGTTTTCTCTTCACTTTCTAGCTCTAGCTTATGATATGCCTCTCTTAGTTCTTGGTATCGTGTATTTAAAGAGGCATTCTCGATTGATAATGAATTAAGCTGCGACTGTAATTCGTTGGTCGTCCTCTGTAGCTGTTGATAATTGTTGCCCAGAGATGCGAACTCATCTCGTACTTGTGACATGCATGTGAACATTTGTTGAAGTGCAGTGTCTATGGTTGGCGATAGTAGTAATGGAATGCTAAGTGAGGATGCAGTGGAAGTAGATGCAGCGGGGATGGGAAATGGGGTTGGGAAGGTGGATGCAGTGGTGATCGTGGAAAATTGTGACGTACCTAAATATGATGGTGCTGTGAGTGGAGTGGGTGCTGGTGCGGTGGGTGGTGAGATGTCCATGTCATTGGACGTGTCAAGTGCGGTGACTGTGAAAAGTGGTGTGTATGTGGGTGGTTGTGTCGGTGTGAAGACGGGATTTACAAATGTAGAGTAATTTACAGGGGGGATGGCTGGAGCAGCTTGGTGAAAAGGGGAAATAGGGGTTATGGTGGGTTGAGGAGGTGAAACTGGTGAGAAGGTTAGTGGGGTTAGAAAGGTGAAAGGGTGTCTTAAAGGTGGGGGAAAGGATGGGAAGGATGAAGGGATGAAGGGGTTAACATGTGGATGAGGTGGGGTGGGTACGGGCATGGTGGCATGAATGGGTGGGGCAAGGGTGGTGGCTATGTTGCCGTGAACTGGTGTGGATGTGGGAGGAGCAGTAGGGGGTGTTGGGGATACAGGATGGGTTGGTGAAACGTGAGGTGAGAGAGGAGTAGATGGTGTGGATGTTATTTCAAGGATAGTGGTAGTATGTACAACGGTAGTACGTGGTGGGGAGTCAACTAGGATAGCTTCTTCGGTGATGGATCTTTTCGGACGTAAGCGTGCATCTTGCGCCTGGTGGGATGATTGAGCACCTACCGGAACTCGAATATATTCACCGGGCTTCGATAACAGGCGAATTCTGCGAGGGTCATATTGAGGAAGTGGCTTCCTTTGTAAATATCTCAATGCTTCGACCGGGCCGATGGATTGGACCAGTTCTCTGAACCCTCTGATGTAAACTTCTTCAAACCCTCCGGAGACTAGTTCTTGTTCGATTAGGGCCTGGCTCTCTTCTTCAGTCAATTTCTTCCGTGCCCAGACTTTCTCCATCGTACGATATAATTTCTTGATTGCCAGCGTGTAAGCTGCTGCTTCGAAAGTCTCCTCTTCATGCGTGCTGGTGTCACCGTGTGCATCGGTTTGTTGGCCTTGGCCATCTGTCTGTTCTTGTTCTTGGGAATCATGCGTGCCCTGGCTGGCTTCATCGTCACCTTCATCGTCATCTGTGGCTGTTCGTTCATCATCAGAGCTAGACACAACTTGTCCCTGTGGCAGATCCCGCGGTGTGGTAGGGTAGCTGGGGCGTTCATATTCTTGAGAGAACATTTGTGCCTCTGAAAACTGGAACTCATTTGAGAATGCATCCGGCATCTCAAAATCGAATGTTGTGTTTATTGGTTCTGCCTCCATGTGTGGTAATGGGAAAGAAAAGGCTTCCGCACCAATAGTGGTGGGAGCTTCTGCTGTCGTGGTGGGTTCTGTGGTTGTAGCTGCCTGAGGTGCAACGGTACTAGTAGTGCCCTCTGTTACCACTGGTCTAGATAACCTTATGCGAATAGGTTGTACTGTGGGAGTGGCTTCTGTCGGTGATTGCTCTGGAGAGGGTTGTGGTGATGGTGACTCTGGCACTTGAAGGCAAGGGATAGTGCCTCTCATGCGCTTACCTGCCCGTGCTCTGCTGGGCTTCCTGGCTTTCTTCGTCGTTCCTTTGAATGCCTTCAGCTCTTCTGCTGTTAATGCCCGTTCAATTGGCAAGTCATAAGCCAAGCACATATAAACAATTCTTGTCAGCGCACAACATCCATTAAGCACTTTCTTTCGTTCCCATCTGTGTTGTGCCAAATACATCTGATCAATGATCCAGCTCGCCAGATCGACAGTCTGAGGTCCAGTACAGGCTAAGTACAAACCAAACCATATTCTTTTATGTGGCATGGTGAATCTGTCCTGAGCGGGGAATGCAAAATGTTGCATGCATATCCGTAGCGGCTTTGACAGCTCAGGTGTAATTGCTGAGATCTCCTCCCACTTAGTGACATCCCCACGTTTCATAGGGTCCGGAATTAATCTTTCTCGATCTGTGGGCGTGTGGGTGCCATGAATTTTGATGGCAGCTCTGATTAAATCCTTTGAGAGGTAAAACCTTTTGTAAGGTGGATCATCCACTAAAGAGGGCAAAATAAAAGTTCCTGGGATATCCTTATTGTCTGAGGCCAGCAACGTAGTGATTAAATAATAACACCTATAAAAGTCAGGTTTAGGCAGAGGATCACTGAAATACTCCGTGAAGCCGGCTCTAGCCCAAACATGAGTTAGGTCCTGGGTGTTCTGGAGGTCTTCGAACTCTCTGGAGAAGAATTGGTATTTTCCCCACGTACGGTCATCAAACGTCAAATTGGATTCAAATATAAAATCCGCTTCCGCTAAGGGTCCTGCAAGTCCCTGAAACCAGTGGGAGTTACGGTGTATCTTTTCTGTGTAGCCCATAGGTGGGTTATCGATCGGCATGGGCCCTGGAAATCCTTGGAATTCTGGCGGTGGAGCAGTCGGGTGTGATTCTGCCCGTAAAACATTGAGGGGCACTGCAGCTACGCTGGGGCCTGCTCCTGATGGTCCTTCGTCGGTTTGCATGATGATTGATGCGCTAATGAGAAAGATCTGCTACAAAAGATTAACACATTAGCATGGAAATTAATTATGATCCCATTAAAGTGAGACCGCAATCCCTTTCCATAACTGATGCGTAACCCGTGTAGCCAAGTGCTGTGATGTGATGGATGCAATGCCTCTTGCAGCACTAGTGCAGGTCTCTAGACACCTACACGTTTCAGATCATGCATACATTTCTTGATGAGACGAGATTATGAGTGATGTGTGATGATGGTGGGTGAATTTATACAAGGTTTAAAGGTTAGTGATTTATTACAAGGTTGTATGTTAGTCGGGGGGGTAGTTTTGTCAGACATGGGGTTAGGGGGAGACGGTTGGACATTCTTCCGTATCCATTTCCTAAGAGTCTTTGAGTGGGTGGTGGGTTTCGGCTGAGGGGCAGAAAGTGGGATCGGGTTTGGTGGTATGAAAGGATGAAAGGATGTCGGAGGGGTATATATTACATGGCTAGAGGGTTGGGCTATAATACATTGTTTGGGCACCCAGATCTGCATGGGTGTGGGTCTATGGATAAGGTATTTCTTGGCGATCCAAATCTGTCGAGTATTGGTACTTGTAGAAGAAGATCGAGGGGACTTTGAATGCTGACTCTGCTTCGGTTGAAACTTTATCCTGCTCTCTTCTGCAGTGTTGCCAATAGCCTGTGGTTGCTGTCCTTTTGGCACCCATATTTGTTTTGTGCCACTTGTTCTGTGACGTTGATACTGCTGCTTTCTTTGCCACGTCTGGTGGTGTTGTCGGTCTGGGTTCCTCTGTTGTGGTTGACTCCTTCGAGGTTGGGTTTGAGAGGTCCTTTGGACACTCTGCTTTGGAAAAGAAGGGAGATCCAACACTTGCGTGACCTGCCCATTAGGAAGTGATCCATTCTTCATCTTTAATCTAGGCCAGTCCGCAGCAAGTTTGGAAGGAGGAGCATCGCAGGGTGTCGTGCTCATTTGGCCGCTGATGCAACCCACCTGACCGCTGATTGTGTCCATCTGCCCTAGCGGTTGGGTAGCTGCCCCTTCTAGTTTGCAGGAAGTCCCAGGGAAGATCTCCTGTCGTCCTTCTGATTGACAACTGTCTATAGCCAAGCCAGAGTGGGTTGGTGTAGACGTGGCATGACTGAGCTGATCAAAGATCTTCTGGTCTTCCGTCGCATGTGTTTCATAGGGTCTAGGGTCACAACCGTCAGGCGGAATGCCGTTAGGGAAGTCAAGCGGTATCACTCGCTTCTGTTCTAAGGTTCCAATCTGTAAGGAGCCTTGTCTAAGATTTAGGTCCACTGAGTGATCGTATAGCCAATCTTGGCCAAGGATTAGGGGTTCTATTAGGTCGTCATCATGGCACACTAGTAGCTTCGCTGTCATGGTCACATCCTTAATGAGGATAGGAAGGTCCACCTCACCCATGCAAGGGGTTTCCATGCCTCCTAGCCCTATGAGGTATGCCTCAATTGGCCGCATTACTATTCCTGAATCCTTATAGTGGGACCATCTAATCGCACTAGTCGCAGCACCTGAGTCAATTAAAGCTCTGAGCTCTTGGCAAGGGTTGCCGTGCTCTAGCCTAACTGTAATGAATGGTCTCCTGTCCACTATACTAGGATGAGTGGTTGACTTTACTTGACACATAACCATGGGATATCTGGGTGTAGTTTCCAGATGGTTATAATGTTCTCTCCCTAGTCCTTGTCTTCTCAACTTCATGCGTTTAATGCGCTCTATTGCTTCTGCCTGAGCTTCCGCTCGTATTCTATTTTCTTCCTCCTTACGCTTCTTTGCCAACGTGAGTCGTCTAAGCATATCCTCCGTAAGAGGTTCCTGATATAGCCTGACTCTACAGCCACTAATATAATTAGGCATTATGTTTCCTTCTAAGGTGGCTAACTGTACTGCTCCACTTGTCGAGAGTTTGTTAATGATCATAGGTCCATAACCTCGCTTTTCTAACTTTCGTGCGTGCTGTTTCAGCGTATATACTAGAACTAAATCTCCTTCTTTTAGGCCTTTATCTTTCACATGTGCATCAAAATATGCTTTCTGTCGCTTCTTCGCTGCATATATTCCTGCTGCTGCCTTGAGCCTGGTTTCTCCTAATCGTTCCAAGTCCATTATTCTCGCTGATAATTCATGGCCGGTCCACTGATGTTCTTGTGCAACCTTAAGGGTCGGTATCAAGAAGTCCAAAGGAAGCACAACATTCTGACCAAAAACCATCTGAAAGGGAGTTGCATTGAGTACGGTCTTGTAGGCCACTCGATATGCCCAAACAGCGTGGTGTAACTGTTTGTCCCAATCTGAACGTTGGTTGTTCACGAGTTTCGTCAGTACGTTACAAAGGATCTTATTAGTGCTTTCAGCCTGACCATTGGCCTGAGGATGATATGGTGCAGATTTCTTGTGAATCACCATAAAATCCTGCAACAGATATTCAATGACTTGGTTTAGAAAGTGAGTGCCTCGATCACTCACTATCTCTATAGGCAATCCATATCTTGTAAAGACATTTTCAAATAAGAATTTTGCAGTCGTGTGAGCATCATTCTTTTTTGTGGCTTTTGCCTCTACCCATTTGGTTAGATAATCTGTGGCAATAATAATGTATTCCGCATGCGTACCTTTTGCAGGGGGGTTAATGGGTCCTACAAAGTCTATACCCCACTTAGAAAATGCACGTCCGCCCATCATGGGTTTCAAGGGCATTTCATCTCTGCGCGTAGGAAACTGAGTTCTTTGGCACACATCACATCTCTTTACATAGGTATGAGCATCCATGTGGAGAGTGGGCCACCATAATCCTGCAAAGAGGATGGCTTTGATTATCCTATCGGGTCCAAAATGACCTCCTGCAACACCTTGGTGTGCAGTCTCTAGCATGCTCAGATAATCGCTCTCATGAACACATTGTCTTAGATATCCATCTCGTCCTCTTTTGTATAAATTATCGCCAATAAGTGAATAGTCTTGAGCTTCCTGCTCTAGACTGCGTTGTCGAGCTAAAGTCATGCCTTGAGGGAATGTGTTCGTCCTCAAGTATGTCACTAAAGGTTCACTCCAGTCTGGTGTGAGAGACACATGATATAATGTAGCATGCTCTACTGGTGGTCTTTCACAACAAACGTTGCATTCCTTACACAATCTGTAGACATCTGCTTCCATCGTAGGCCAATATACTCCTAGTCTTTGCAGAGTCTGTAGTGTTCGATGTTTTGAATGATGTTGCTTTAATGCACCTATGTGTGCTAATTGCAACCAATTCGCATGTTCTGATTCATCTACACAACAAGCAAGAATCTTTTGATTATCCTGTTTATATATGCTTCCTGCTAAGATTTGGTATCTCTGAGACTTGGTAATCTCTCCTTCTTTGATCTTAATCCTAGGATTCTTGGGTCCGTATGTCAGAATAGGGACTATAGACTTAGCCCATTCTGGTGCTATCTCAAGATTAAACAAATATGCATCTGGTAGATCATCCATTACTCCTAGAGGAGCTTCTCCTGATGTTAATCTTGAAAGGTGGTCAGCTCTCAGATGCGTCTTTCCTTTCCTGACTACTACTTCAAAATCATACTCCATGAGTAATAGAAACCAACGTATTAGTCGTCCCGTGTTACATGGTTTGTTGACTAAGTACAATAGGGCTTGATGATCTGTAAAGAACTTGAATTTGTTGGCCAACAAGTAGTGCCTAAACTTCTTTACCGCGTAGATCATCCCTAATCCCTCTCGTTCCGTAGTGGTGTAATTCCTTTCTGCTGCGTTCAATTGTCTGCTCGCGTAAGCTATGGGGAGATCTATGTTACCTTCATTCGTGGGTTGTGCTAACACACATCCTATGGCATAATTGGAAGCATCCACATGTACATGGAATGGCTTGCTCCAATCTGGGGTAGTCAAAATCGGTGCTGAGCACAAGCGTCGTTTAAGTTCATTGAATGAATTCTCACATTCTTCTGTCCATTCAAAATTGGTTAGAAGAGAGTACAAAGGCTTGGCTATGATTGCATACATGTGTATGAATCTCCTATAATATCCGCAATGGCCCATAAATGCCTGTACCTCCTTCACATTAGTTGGTCTAGGTAATTCTGCAATTACCTTCACCTTTTCTTCATCCGTAGAGATTCCATTTTTTGACACAATGTGTCCTAGAATTTTTCCTTGTCTGACCATAAAAACGCATTTTTCTGGGTTCAAACAAACCTGATATTCTCGACATTTGTCAAATATTTGCCTTAACTCTGGGATATGCGTCTGTCTTACACTTGAATGAGCACATATGTCATCGACATAAACTTCCAAGCTCTTGCGTAAAAATTCCTTAAAAACATGACACATGAGTCGCTGGAAAGTGGCGGGTGCATTTGTCAAGCCAAATGGCATTACACGAAATGCAAATATGCCCCATTCTGTGGCAAAAGCCGTCTTGTGTTGATCTTCTGGAGCAATGGCTACTTGATTATAGCCTGAAAATCCATCAAGAAAGCTGTAAACTTCCTTGCCCGCAACTCTTTCCAATAAGTGTTCCGTGATAGGAAGAGGATAACTATCTCTAATCGTTGCAGCATTAACCTTTTTAAGGTTAATACACACACGCAATTTTCCATTCTTCTTGGGCACAACCACAATGGGGGATACCCATTCGGTATGCTCAATTTCGTAAATGAATCCTGCTTCTATCAGCCGATCTATCTCCTCTTTAATCTTCGCAGCGTAGTTATCATTGTACGTGTATGGTTTCTGTTTTGTAGGTTTTGCATCTGGAGTCATAGGGATTCTATGAGAACATATATCTGGATCTACTCCTTTCAAGTCTTTGTAACTCCAAGCAAACATATCTCTATATTCGCGCAATAGGGCAACTAATTCTTCTTCTTCTTCAGCTGTCAAATCATGCCCTATGTATGTGCACTTTTCTTCTTCTCCTTCTATGGCCACTATTACTTTCTTGGTTTTCTCTCGGTTATCATATACTTGTCCGTCATTCGCCTTTCTATTGGGCATTCGTACCATGATTCTTCTATCTTCGATTTCATATTTCTTGAAGTTCTCGGGTACTTCAAATAAAGATTCTTCTTTTTCTGACATGGTTTCTTTCTTCTTTCTTTTCTTGCCTTCACTCTTAGTAGTCAATTCCGTGGCTAACCTCACCTCATTCGTAATTTCCTCGTGTCTCTGAGTGTGAGTCTCTACTTCGAAAAAATATTCTTCCTCTGATGCAAAGGGTGAATCCATGATAATTGATTCTAAATCAAAATCGCTTGCATCCTCAAATGCATCAGTGTTCGGTTCACTCTCTTCTAAAATTGCATCGCCCATGATTGGCTCTATCGTGAAAACTGATATGTCATAGCCATCCTCGTCACAGTGGGGTGTCCATTGTTCTTCATTGATGGCTACATCCATGGTTGCTAGGATTTCTGCCCAACCATGGGGTTCAAACTCTTCGTCTGGGAATACTACAGGTGCGTAGGCTGGATCTTGAAGGGTTTGTGGATGTTGTTCTGCACCTAAGGTCCTTGCTTCTAATCGTTCTTCCTCTTGTTTGGCTACTTTACACATCCATAAATGAGTATCCTCGTGCAACCAAGAAGGATCTGACTCTAATGAGTGCACGGATTCCGTCTCTACTAGTGTCTTATGGATGGTATTCCATTGTATTGGGGGTACATCTCTATGTGAATAGTCTTTAAGATTGACTTTGGTAGTCACTCCTAAATGTTGCAAGTACAAAGAATTAGTTCCCCAATCTTGTACAATTTGCAACTGACGCATGAATGGTCGTCCCAATATCATTTCATAAGCATGGTTTTTTGCAAAGTCACAAATGGCAAAGGTATGCTCAAATTCCACACCACAAGTGGTGAGAGATATGCCTTCTAGTAAGCCTAATGGTTTTTCTATGTGTCCATCAGCCATTTGTAACTTCATCCTGGTAGGTTTGAGTGCTGGCTTACCCCAACGTTTCCATAAAGCGGTGGTAGCTATGGCTACTCCGGCTCCTGAATCTAAGATGGCTTTAGTGGTGTAGCCCTGATGGGTTATCGGAAGATAAGTGTTACCTTCCTCTCCTTCGCTTACGTCTCCAATCTTTTCCACGGGTATCTCTGGTACCTTCTTATGTGATCCTATCTGAGAGGGTGTGGTAGCAAGCTCAGGGAATTGATTTGCTATGTGCTTCCACAATTCTGGTTTTACCTTTAACAATTCCTCCAGAGTGAGATTACACTGTACTTTAGTGTTCTTGATCACTTCCGTGTTCCTAGGGATCACTGATTCTTCATTCCTCACTATTATCGTGGGTGCTCTCATATTAATAGACTTTGCTTCCCAAGGTCCTGTGAACTGAGGTAATTCTTGTAAAGAATTAGATTCAAATCCTGTGGGTTCACTTAGTTGTTCCACCTCTACATCATCGTATATAGAGGGGATGTCTTGGGGAAATTGTTCCTGCAAGTCATCTATTTCTTGAATAGGAGGATGGGTTCCTTGTTCTTTTTTCCATTTTTCTTCTTGTATTTCTCTAAAAAATTCATGTGAGTACCTATGTATGGAAGACAAATTGTCTTGACTTTCTGTACTGGGTACTTGAGACAGGGATGGTGCATTCCTTTCCTGTGTCTCTGGGACAATAGGGTTCCTAGGCTGATCCTTTTTCTCTTTGCTTTCTATCAAGCATTCTAGCCTCTCCATTAGTCCTTGAAAGTGTAATTCCGGTTTTGCCATGTTATTCCAATTAAGATATCTAGAGGCTTCGAACAAAGCTTGTGCTAGTTCTACCATCTTCATGCAAAGTTTAGTTCTCTCAATTTCCAGATCAGCTCGAGGGTAGTTCTTACTCATTTCAGCTACTTGAGGTCCCTCTTTTAATCTAGCCTGATATGCACGAAACATCATGTCTAGATCCTCTGGTATGGGTTCCGCTAAAACTGATCCTGGCTTCTGAGCTGGGTTCTCTTGATTCAATTCCTGTGAGGTCAATTCTTGGATTTTGGCTCTAGATTCCTTTAAACTTCCTTCCAACTCAGTTATCTTTTTACTCCATTTTCTCTTAATTCTTTCTCTAGAATCTTTCCAAGATTTTGTCTTTTTACTGCTAGATTCTACAACTTCACTGGTTCCGGCTATTTTCTCTTGATTAAGCTTTTGGTTCTGTAAGAGCGCCTGGGCTCTTGTTATAGCTTGGATAGGCACGTATGTAGGGTTGGATCCATCTGCGTTATTACAATACCTATCACGTTGATCGGTGTCACATTCGAAGCATTAACTGGGTTCTTAGGGCAATCTTTGATTATGTGCTCTTTGCCACAATCAGCACAAAAGCCTTGGATGTTATAGTACTGTGATTGCCTTGCTATTGGGGGATGTGGACAATCCTTTATGAAGTGATCTCCTTGGCACCTAAAGCATGGTCCTCTAGGGCCCTGTGGTCTCGGTTGTCTCAATTGGGGCCGTGGGTTTGGGTTTGCGTACATCACATTAGCATAGTCTGGCTCCCAACTAGGTTCCATTGGTGGACTATCATAATGATATGTCTCCACATGTTCTGGTGACTCCGTGTAATAAGCGGGTGGACTAGTTACATGGGTAGAGTCAAAACTGTTTGAGTGTGGGTCACTCTCTGTGATCAAAGGTGACGAAGGCACTAAGGCCCTACTTAGGTTCTCTTCTGCAGCAGCGTATTTGACTGAGATGACATTCGCTGGTGGGGGTGGCTGCTGAGCTAAGACGGGTTGAGGTCTCTGTTGAGCCTGGTATGGATAGTTCTGAGGAGGCCTATAGTAATAAGGCTGAGTATTGTATTGGCCTTGATACCTACCTGGCTGCGGGTATGCTTGCGGGTAGTTCTGTCTCACGGTTTGTTTGTTGTATGGGCAGTCCTGAGCCGTATGATTCGTGTATCTTCTCTCAATTGTACAATATTGGCCACTAGGGTTGGCTTGCGGTTGTGTTGTGTTTGGACACACATTTGCCATATGATCACCGCCACAGGTGTAACAACGCTTGTTTGTAAGCACCCTCGGTTTACTAGAAACTCCTAGTTTCTGGGCCACTTTTTCTGCTAGATCTTCTATTGAGCTAGACAATTTTGTGGATGCTAGAGAAGAACAATCTGAGTCCTTATAGACCTTTGAGAGTTCCAACTCATCTCCTAAGTTGTCCTCAATGTCTATACATATTCTTACACACTCCTCTAGCGTTCTGGGTTCTTTTAGGTACACATAGGAGCGTAGTTTAGAGCTCAACAAGCCATCTAAAAACAATGACACTTGTTTAGCTTGTGAGGGTAGCTCTTGCATTGGACATCGTTCAACATATTGTCTAAACCTACGTCCTGCCAGTCTAACTGTTTCCTGAGGGGTTTGTTTAAAGCTATGAATCAACGAAGATGTGTCATGTCTAATCCCACTTTTAGAGAATTCGGTGATGAATAACTCTAAAAAGTGATGGATGTCTCTAAATTGCCTTTGTTGCAAAGGTTGGAACCAAGTTAAAGCGGTATTCTTTAACGTTAGCCCAAATGCGTTGTATTGCGTGAACATGTCTTCGACTTGTTCTGCTCTTAGTACTTGCTTGAATTCTGCGACATGATCATAAGGATCTCCTGTCCCACCAAAATAATTTTTCATTGATTTTACTAATTGAGTGGGTCTCAATATTTTTGCGTGTTCACGTGGTCTAGGTAGAGGAAAATCATCTCTACCACCTGGTATTCCATGATCTCTTTGTCTATCCGTGGTTGTTCTATCTCTCCCTATGGGATGAGTGAAGCTTACTTCGGGTCTTTCTTTATTCTTTTCTCTTTGATTTCCAAAGGCTGAGGAGGTTCCTGCCCCTTGTTGACTTGTATTCATGTTCGTTCTAGATGGAGGGAATACCAATTCACCTCTCCATGTGTATGTGTTTCTAGCGTGGTCAGGCACCACAAAGACTCTTTCTGAAGTTTCATCCAGGTATACAACCTTTCCAGGTGTATCCGGGTCCTTGAACTCGTATATTGTGATGATACCTACCTCACTAGGGTGTTCCTTTCTGTACCTCCAAAAGGCTTCATCTGTCTCTTTATTTACAAACAACTCTATGCTTCTGTTGTCCTGAGGGATCCATTCCGGGATTAGTACTCTTGTTAATACGGATTTCCCTCTAGGTGTTCTAGGTTCTTCTAACGGTTCTTTTCCTTGAAATTTCGCTTCCGTCTCTAATTGAATTGTGCCAAACTCATTAGTATCGTTTGGCTGCGTACTTAGGACATACATGGTTCCTTCTTTGTCTATGTAAGCGTCTCTCTCAAATTTCACCACTGGTCTTTCCAATCCAATGGGTTGATCAGGGTTGTGCAGTTGCACCACTTGCCTTCGCAAACCATCCTCATAGATGCGAGCACCTAATCGGTTAGTTCGGAGAAACTCTAATTGCGTTCTATAGGGTCCTTCAGGTTTTTCTAAATAGGCTACATTTGGCCCTACTTCTGGTCTATCTGTGCTAAATGCCATTTCTGATCCACTGGTGTCTGAACTCTCGTAGGGGTAATTGCTATTCAATTGCTGAGCCCACGATCGAGCGGTAGTTCTTACACTAGCCTCTGATGATCTAAGGCTTCTTCGGTCTGACTTACCTATATGTTTGCCCGATCTAAGGTTCATTAATTTTCTTCCTTGTACACTCAGTACACGCTCAGATCGTCTCCGATTCTTTGTTATTACTTTCTTGATTCTTTTTAGATTTCTTTAGATTCTTGTCTTAATGTACGCGTCAGGAATTCGACTTTCCGTTATGATTTTGAGTTCTCGTTCCGTCAGACTTATGTTCTTTCCTTTAGGTTTTCGTCACACACCTTTATCTTTAGTCTTGAACTTGAAAGAATTAGGTATCTTTAACTTGAGGCGTTCCTATAGTCGTTAATCCACAATGCTAACGTTTAGCCTAAGCTAAAAATTGACTGAGGGGGTTGAGTAATCTTCCAACCTCGAGTCGGCTTTTCTGGTTGCTCTGATGCTCAAGAAGCCGCGCTTCCCAAGCTCTGCTGTCTTCACTGCCTTGCTTGCTTGCCTTTGATTGCCCTTGCTAGACCTGGAAAAATCCACTATTAGACCAATTCACAATTGGATGATCAAACACTTGAGTATATACACCTTTTAGGTCCCCTCCCTTCTCGCCCAAATTTTCAATGTGTGCCCCCTGGCTTCCTAGTCCCAAACTAAGTGAACCTCAAACTAGCTTATCCAAAAATAAACGTATCCTTTAAGAAAAAAACAGTCATGGTCACGTAGTACTCGTCACGAGCTTTCTAACGAGCTATTAAGCTCAAAAAACGGACTTCGGATGAAAAAGTTATGAGCGCTCAGGCCCTGGGGGGTAAAAACTGACAATCAGGTTTTCCTTCCAATATGAGCTAAGGGGTCTCCTATGAGTCTAATGGTCCAAAAATTTCTCAAAAATACCCCCAAAATTGGTCAAAAAATGAAACCCTAAATTTGCGATGGGGGTGCACAATCGCGATGGTCTGAGACCGTCGCGATGGTCCAAGCGAACCGTCGCGATGGCGTGAGGTCGAACCGTCGCGATGGCCCGAAATGAACGATCGCGATGGCGTGATCAGGCGGACAATCACGATGGCGTGAGCTCGAACCGTCGCGATGGCGTGATCAGGCGGACAATCGCGATGGCGTGGGGTCGAACCGTCGCGATGGCGTGATCAGGCGGACAATCGCGATGGCGTGGGTCAACGGTCAAAGGTGGACAATCGCGATGGTCCGAAGTGAACCGTCGCGATGGTCACAAGTGCGATGGCATGAGCCAATCGCGATGGTCCGATTTTGGGCTGTCGCGATGGTCCGAAAAAATGAACCGTCGCGATGGTCTATCTTGACACGTGGCACCGTCGTGGCGATGGCATGGGCCAATCGCGATGGTCCGGGGTCAGCTGAACAATCGTGATGGTCCAAGTGGACCGTCGCGATGGCTCAAGTGAACCGTCGCGATGGTCCGAGACCGTCGCGATGGTTCGGCCGAGCCGTCGCGATGGCGTGAGCCTATCGCGATGGTGCGACACAATCGCGATGGTCTGAGCCAATCGCGATGGTCCACCAAAATGTGATTTTTTGCAATGCAGCTGTGGATTCGTGCAAGCGCAAGGGTCGCCTACCTCGTGGTGTGGTCGCCTACCAGAAATTCTGAAGGTTGCAGACCATCGCGATGGTCCGCCACACTCGGCAGATCTTTGACAGAGAGTAAAATTTTACCTTTTCCAGCCTTTCCTGATGCACTGGAGCTCTGTACCTGCAAGAAAACTCAAGAAAACACAAGCACACACAAGCACAAAAGTTCTCTCTCGCTCTCTCGCATGCACAAATGAGGGGAAATGAGGTGAATGGGTGGATATGGTGAATTTTCTGATTTTTTTGGAGATGAAGATGATGATGCGGTGATGAAGATGGAGTGTGGGGGAGGTGAAAAACACTAAAAACTAAGTATAAACCACAACAAAAAACTGAAATTTTTACCTTCCAACGCCACTTCTTGCTATACTCTTACCATCACACATTCGTCCTAGACTCGATCCCCGGCAACGGCGCCAAAATTTGGTGTTGCTCTAGCACAATGGTGAGAACCACGTTAAGAAGCTTCACCTCCTTAATGTCAATCCGCGGAAGAGATAGGAGTGATATGAAGATCGTGAATGTGAGATGAAGTGAGAGTGAAGGTGAGAAGCACAAAGATGCACACACACATACACACACACAATGAAGAGACAAGCAAGACACAATGGAAGGTGGGAAATTAGCTCTATTACTCAAGAACACTATTACAAGCTCAAACTAGCTCTAAGCTCACACTAGCCAACATGAACCAACCTGAACCCCCCTGAAAAATGAGCTCTCTAGCTCTTTTTATAGTTTCTAGACTAGTTTTGACCGGTTTCACATCTAGTGACCGGCATAGTTAAAAAATAGGTCCTAGAGGCTATTTGGAAGGGTAAACGATGTCTAAAAATAACGAAAATTGGTACGAGCATTCTACCTAAGCTCCTCAAGCTCGAGGACTCCTCGGCTTGCACAAAATGGAGCTATGAATTACAAAATGAGGTTTTGTCCATATTACATATGTTACAAGAGTGATGAAGATCACTGTTGGATGTTTGAAGAGGTAATAAAAACATAATTGTTTAAAAAATAATCCGACTGGCTCCCTGCTCCGTCTTTACATGCTTCCATGTCGTCTGTGCCTCTGACTGTGCCTCTGACTGCTTCCAACAACATTCCTACGGAGAAAGAGACTATGGTCCCCGACAATATGAAGAACAGGAATCTGACAAAGTTAAAAGACATGGTGGCAATGACGCCTACAATCGCTATTCATTTGCGAATGGTCATGCAGCACTTTGCATTTCCCGCCCAGGAGAGGTTCACAATGCCACCTAAAAAGATATGGTTTAGTTTATACTTGGCTGATGCCTTTGATTTGACAATCAACATGCCCCACTGGATTATCGACCAAATCCACTTGGCTCATCAAAGGTGGTATAAAAAACAAAAGTCTGTACTGTACGGATGCTGTGCTCTGACCAGGATTGTGTACAGATGTCTTGCGTATGATGTACCAGTGCAAAGGGCACTTATTTGGACCAGGGTACAAGAGTTTCAGCGCCGATTATCCTCCGTAGGACCACCATCCAAGAAAATGAGAGGTGCCGTTCAGATGCCCTGCGCACAACCCCGCGGTGCGACATTGACACCAGAGACAACTCCACGATTTCCAAGGCGGGTACAACCCTTCACTATTAGATTACCAAGACACAGCACTGATGGAACAAATCTAGTGTTTCCACCTGTACCAACCGACCTAGAGTTCCCTCACGGATTCACTTTAGAAGACCTAACTGATGAGGAGGTAGCCAGAATCATAGAGGCTGTTAACGCGGAAGTTGAGGCAGAGCAAGCTAGTGGATAACAAATTGCTACAGACCAACCCCATCCCAGACAACCAGATGTCGTCGATGTGGAGGGTGAAGAAGAAGGAGGACAAGAGGAGGAACATGATGGACAATCCGAGGAAGAAGAGCAGGAATATGATCAGGAAGCTCTACAGGTACTTGAAGGGGCCCCAGCTTATACGAAAGCATTGAAAAAGCTCTATGACACCATGAACAGAGTTCAAGAGCAACATAGACTGTCCCTAGCAGCAGGTAAGGCCCTTATGAATCAGATCCTTGAGGAGGAAGGCGTCGACGAGCAATATCGTGCCACTCTTGACATGATATCTGAGGCATTAGACATCCCTGAAACGGTGCATACCGCCCTGGCACAAGCACGAAGAACGGAACAAAGATATGGAAGACGCCCCCCTCGAGCAGGAAAGCAGATGGATGTATTAGTATCAGAACCACAAGGCACATCCACAACCACGGGCACCGCACACACTGTCCACAATACTGAGGAAACCCATGTATCAAGTGCACCTCCGTCACCCCCGTTGCCACCCCTGCCTCCATCTCCACCACATTCATCTCCCACAACCAGTGTAACCACTACTGTCACCGCCTCCGAGTCCACTACCCATACCGAAGCACAGACCGCCACTCAACCCACACAACCCACACACCCTATCTCCACTTCGTTTGTCCATACGACCACTGAAACAGTAGTTCTAACTGCTGCCACAGAAGACCTCAACCCCCCGACCACACTTCCGGGCAGTTCGTATTCACAATTGCACACACCATTGTACACTTTCACCACTATCACCGCACCCACAGTTCCACTATTCACAATCACTCCCACTACTGCATCCACCGTTGATCTTATGGACATCTCACCCACCTCCGCGCCGCTCCCTCCCCCCATGCATCCACCATCTCCCATTCCCCCACCTCCCACTTCACCATTTTCCAGCACCACATCCACACTTCCATTCCCCTTCCCCTTTCCCTTCCCTTCTGCATTCAACCCCCTTCTCGCATCCACCCCTATTAATAATGTATTTAATAATATGTATCAGTGTATGTCGCAACTGCAACAGCACTACCAACATCTTGATAACCAACATACACGAATCTTTCGAAGCCATGAGGAACTTCAACTCCGATTCATTGATCTCGAAAGGGAAAAGCGGCTACTACAACAACAACATGCCACTTTACAGGAACAACATGAACAATTAGTAACCAATCCACCCCAGTCAGATGCTGAGGAAAGACAACATATGGATGAATTGCTACACTCCCAGATAACAGAGAATCTCAAACTTACACGCAACCTGGCCCTCCTACGAAAACACGTCTACAGCTCTCGAAGAGAATAAACGGCTGCAGAAACAGAATGAAGAGAACTTGGAAGCAGCCATGGAGGGATCCCCGCAGGAAATCGACCCAGAAAAATTCAAGGCCATTCCCTCAGAGAATATGAAAACTGTGTTAGAAACCCATGCCGACCTCCTAGAGGCCCATGCAGCGCTAGAACGAGAAAGGGATGATCTACTTAAGCAACTGGCAACTCAGTAGGAGTCACCAAGCAAAGCCACAGCCACAGACGACACATCCGAAGAAGTCACAAAGCTCAGAGCAGAACTCGAAGAATTACGCAGCAAAGTCATGCAATACGAACGTCAGCCCTCTCCCCTTGTCGAGCCCGAGCCTGAAGATCTAGTGCCAATCGAGATAGAGGAAACTTTCGAAGACCCGTATGTTCCCATGCCTGCACCAGGGGGCAAGCAAACAGACGAGGGCATGGACACCATTGAAATAGAGGCTCCTGAATGGATGCAGAGGTTAGAGAAAGTGACCACAACCCATGATGATAGAGTGGCAGTTCAGATAGCATCTATGTCACGCTTGGAAGAAGTAGTCATAAAATCGGATTACTTTAGGAATCTCTCCCATCATAGGTGGATCGGCACATCCAACGATTTGTATGTTCCTTTCTGTGTCCTAATGGCGGATTACAATGCGGAAATCAAGAGCCACACATCAAAAGAACCAACCTCGCCTACACAGTTTGCACCGGAAGACATCCCAGCGAGTGCCAAGCAGGGCAATATTCATCAACCGATGTGGAGGATTCGTCTACTGGAAACCTATCCAGAAATGGTCAGAACATGGAATAACATGCCTTTGTACATCAAATACAACCCATGCTACTGCCCTGTGTTTCGAAGAAGGTCATGGCCGGAATACACAAAAACGGTGCTGACAAACAAAGGATGTGAGAAATGGCTCAATTATGTTTACTTAGCACCACCCAAAGGCCAACCTACCATAGGATACATGATCTCGACGATTCGGCATTGGGGGGTCAGGTTTAAAAATGTGCCTGACGTCATGGCCCAAATGTGCTTGAAAATTTTTGAGCTCATGTTGGTCACATTCAGGACTTTCAAAAATGTCAAGGAACCTCATCTGTCAGCCCTTGGATTTAATGAAGGAAATCAGGACCTCGTGTACGACATGAGTGCAACACCATCTATTAATGTTGTATATGCATGGCACGCGCGCATCAAGTATCTACCAGCCTGCTTCAAACAGACGTTTGAAGAAATGTTCGTCACGGGATTCTGGGAATATCACTCAGAGACCATCACATTTATTGCAGTTGTTTGCAGTGGAACAAGCTCTCCATTCAGAAAAGTTACGTATACCACATCCAGAGGTTCCCGGGCCGGTAGATTGGGATGCTCTACTCACGGACTTGGCCAAAGGGTTGCGCATTGCAAAAACACCACTTAGCACAAGACGTCGTCGAGTACTACATCCAACGAACCACCCAACAAGGGTCTGTCAGGGACGACAGACGCGAGAGAGGGTGGGGTATTGGAATTGAAGGACTCACTAGGCAAGGAAGCTTAAGAAGGGAGTCAGAGAGAAGAGAAAGTACAAGAAGATAGAGCAGTCAACGACGACCTGGCAAGTAGGCCAATATTTTTTCAAGACACTAACGTATATAAGAGAGGTGGACACACAAGGAGAAGGAGCAAGTAGGGAGCTCCAGGAAATGTATGTCAAAATGTTAGAAGAAATCCCTACAACAATAGTGATTTTCATCACTAAAAACCATTGTAAATACCATTTCATATTTTTGTAGCTCCATTTTGTGCAAGCCAAGGAGTCCTTGAGCTTGAGGAGCTTTAGAAGTACCTACCTGTCAGTTTTCACATTTCTTAGACTTCATTTGAACCTCGAAATAGGGTAGAGAACCTAATTTTTAACTAGGCCGGACACTAGGTCTGGACAGGGCCAAAGCTAGTCAAAAACTATAAAAGGAGCTAGAGAGCTCATTTTTGGGGTTAGATTGTAATTGAAATGAACTTGTAAGAGCTTTTTTGAAAGTAATCTAAGAGCTCCATTGCTTCTCACTCTTTGTCTTGCCGTGTGTGTGCGTGTGTGTGTATGTGTGTGCATGTTTGTGTGCTTCTCACTCACGCACTTGTGCCTCCACTTGCTCGAGGTCTTCATACCATCCTCACGTCTTCCCGGATTGACATTAAAGGAGGTGCTACTCATCACTGAGCTACACTGAGCCTTTCCCACTAAGTAGTTGGTTACAAATTTCACTTTTTCCTGTTCAGAATAAGATTCATCAGAGTAGAAATCATCAAACTGGGATAACCATGAGAGAACAAATTGGCCATCTTTTCGTCCGTCAAATCGTGAAAATTGGAAAGTTTTGGCACCAATCTTGGATTGTGTTTCTTGCTCTTGGGCGGTAATAATGGCCTTCACTACCCGGACTAGGTTATTGTCATCGCTTTGTAGTTGTTGGAGTGCAACATCACGTTCTTTTATTTCATTTTGGGCATGTTGAAGTTCATGTCGTAAAAGTTCGACTTGTTGCTCAATTGATACCCCAGGGAGGGGTGAGGAACTAAGATCATCGATATTTTGAGTAGTGTCCATGGCCGTATGGAAAGATGGAAAACCTAGGTCTGGACCAGACGGTTGAGATGGACGCCGATTCGCGAACGGACTGGATGCCACAAATCGCAATCAAACGCCGCAACTGGATCAGACGGCTGAGATGAATGCCGAATCGCGAACAGACCCGAATGCTGCAAATCGCAATCAAACGCTGCAACCACCTCCGCGAATGTCTTGGCTCTGATACCACTGTTGCCCCAGGTACCACAGACACACGAACGCAGAGAATAACAGACATACGAACGCAGAGAAAAAAATACTCAAAGACAGAAAGAGATAAGAGACGACACCAAATTGGGTACAATCTCCCCCCACATGCTCTGATGGACACTCTACCAGAGCATGCGTATTTATAGTAAATTCCTATTACGTCCTGAATAGAAAATACATGAGGGCCGCGCTCCGAAAAGCGTGTTTTTGCTTTATTTACAAGTTCGTAATTTTCTATTTTTACAAAAACGTCGCTTTCTAAAGCGATCCATTATTTTTTACAAAAATAACTAAAAATAACCATCTTCTAAAAATATTCTTCTAAATATCTCCAAGTCCATGCGCGTTCACACCCTCATGGATCTTCACCTGCTAAATCAAAACACAAAACACATTAAAATCCTCAAGGCATTACACCTTCATTCCAAATATCCCATAAAGTATAACAGGTACAGTTGACAGGTATAAGGCTAGGCTTGTTGCAAAGGGTAATGTGCAGGAAAGAGGCATTGATTTTGATGACACCTTTGCACCTACATGTCATATGACTACTGTTCGGAGCATTTGTTCACTTGCAGCCCATCATGGTTGGAATGTACATCAATTGGACATTAAAACTGCATTTCTGAATGGTGACTTGCATGAAGAAGTGTATGTTTTTCAGCCCCGTGGCTTTGTGCAGAAAGGGCATGAAAACCAGGTGTGCAGGTTAAAGAAGGCATTATATGGTTTAAAGCAAGCACCACGTGCTTGGTATGAGAAGATACATGCCTATCTGATTGCACATGGTTTTGAGAACAGTCCAACTAAAAGCACCTTATATGTTGCACCTTATTTTTGTATGTCCAGGTTTACCACAATTCCAGCAAGTGAGTTGTGGTCGCTTCTGTTGGGCGAAGCGACCACAACTCCTGCAAGTGAGTTATGATCGTAGGTGAAAACGTAGGTCCTGTTTTACCACAATTCCTGCAAGTGAGTTGTGGTCGTAGGTGAAAACGTAGGTTTTGGAACTGGAACTGGAACTGGAACAGAAACCGAAACAAAAACAGAAACCGAAGAAGAAGACGAAGACGGAATCGGAATGGCGAACAGAGAACAGAATCCTCTGTATTGACGCGTGCAGAGCTCTGATACCACTGTTGTCAGGATCTTGCTCACGCACAAATAGAGGTTAGGAGCGCAAAAAACACACAGAAGAATAGATGCAACAAGAGACGAGACAGAACGCAAGATTGGGTGCAATCTCCCCCCATGCACTCTATTTTGACAGACCACAGAGTGCATGTATTTATAGGACTTTTGATTACGTCAAAAAGAGTGGTTACATGAGAGCGGCTTCGAAAAGCAAGCGTGAAACTAAAAGTTGGTAACTTTTATAGAAAGCCATTGCTTTCAATAACAGAAACTCCGGTCTACAACGATCCTTATTCTAACCATTACTTTTCTAACTGTTTCTAACAATAGAACCTTCTATGCATAATAATTATTCGGATTATTGATATCCGCCTTTCACGCTTTGCACGCTTCTCACAAACCTTCAGCTGCTATATAAAAAACATCAAAAACACATTAATACATTAATAATATAACACTTTAACAATGCACTGTTCAATAATAATTTAACATTCCAACAATGCATTGTTCAACATATTCCATGTTACAATCCAACAATGCATTGGCCAACATATTCCATGTTACAATCCAACAATGCATTGGTCAGCATATTCTATGTTACAATCCAACAATGCATTGGCCAACATATTCCATGTTACAATCCAACAATGCATTGGCCAACATATTCCATGTTACACTCCAACAATGCATTATTCAACATATTCCATAAGTTATAACACTAGTAGTGGCTGCACCTGTGATTGCCTTGGTAGTTGGAATGAAGTGTACCATCTTTGTAAATCTATCCACAATAAAAGAATGGCATCATACTTATCCGACTTTGGTAGATCTGTGATGAAATCCATAAACAATGAAGCCCATGGCCTTTCTGGAATAGTTAGAGGTTGCAAGAGGCCATGAGGTTTATGTCGGGGTACCTTAGATCTATTGCAAGTATCATAAGTTCGAATGTATTCTTTGACTTCCTTCCACATCTGAGGCCACCAAAAGTCTCTTGATATGAGTTCTATTGTTTTATTCACTCCAAAATGTCCTGCTGCAAGGTTGTCGTGGCGTTGTTGAAGTACTTGGATCATGGGTTTTCCTGGAGGGACATACAATAGGTTCTTATAGAGTAGTAACCCATCCTTTTCCTGAAATTCATTTACATCTTGGAATTTTCCTTCTTGAGCTTTCTGCTTAACATTACAAAACAATTCATCCTGTGGTAGATTCTCACGGATGAACTAATTCAAGGCTGAATCTTCATGATGGCTTGAAGAGATAGCTGCTAAGTGGAGATGCTTAGGCTTGAGTAATACACTCTCTTGCTGATCAAAGGTCTCTTCACCCTTCTCTGGTGCAAGGTAAGATCTTTTGGATAGGGTATCTGACTGACATTGTTGACATCCTAGACGGTATGTGATGACAAAGTCGAATCTGGATAAAAAGTTACTCCATCGAGATGCCTTCTATTGAGAATCCGGGTGGTCATAAAATACTCTAGGTTCTTGCGATCTGAATACATAGTGACTTTATGAGCTGCTCCTTCTAGATGGTGACGCCATGTATCAAATGCTTCTACTATGGCAAGAAGTTCTTTATCATGAATTTCATAATTAATTTCTAGAGGGGAAAACTTCCTTGAATGACATGCAACTGATTGTAAGCGTCCATCATCTCCATATTGGGAAAGAATGGCCCCTAGAGCAAAGTCTGATGCATTTGTCTCAAAGAAGAAGGGCTTACTCGAATTAGGATGAACTAGAATTGGAGCGGTAGTAAATGATGATTTCAAGGTCTGAAAGGCCTTTTCTGCTTCTTCGGTCCATGAGAATTTGGAGTTCTCTGTAAGCTTGGTGAGAGGTGTCACTATCTTGGAGTAATCTCTTATGAATATCCTGTAGAAATTGGCAAACCCCAAAAAACATTGTACATCTTGAACACATGAAGGTGGTTGCCAATCAAGTATTGTCTCAATCTTCTTAGGATCCATAAAAATTCCTTTATCTGATACAATGTACCCTAAAAATTCCACTTCTAGTCTTATGGAAAGAGCACTTCTCCAATTTCGCATATAATCCTTTTTCTCTTAGTTTCTCTAGGATTATCTTTACATCACATTCATGATCCTCTAGATTTTTTGAAAATATCAAGATATCGTCAATGTATATTACAACAAAGGTCTAAATATTCTCGAAAGATATCATTCATCACATGTTGGAAGACAGCTGGAGCATTTGTGAGACGAAATGGCATAACTACATATTCAAAATGGCCATACCTTGTCCGAAATGCTGTCTTCCATTCGTCTCCTTCTCTGATCCTAATAAGGTTGTAAGCTCCTCGATGGTCAATCTTCGTGAAGAATTTTGCTTTTCCAAGGCATTCCAAGAGCTCAGATATAAGTGGTAGAGGGTATTTGTTCTTTATAGTGACTTTATTCAATCCACGATAGTCTACACCCATCCGGAGATCCCATCCTTCTTCTTTACAAATAAAATCGGAGCTCCTGCTGGAGACTTTGAGTGTTTGATAAACCCCTTCGCTAGATTCTCATCAATGTTCTTGCGTAGTTCTGTAAGTTCCTTTGAGGATAGTCTGTAGATTGGTCCAAAGGGTGGTTGTGCTCCGTCTTGAAGTTTTATGGCATAATCATAGGGTCTATGCTCTGGAAGGATGTCTGCATTCTTCTTTTCAAAAACATCTTCAAAGCCTTTGTATTGATTGGGTAGCTGCATTGGATCATCTTTTTTGGATTCTTGAGCTGGTATGGAATAAATCATATATGTCGGTTCATTCCTTATTGCATGTATGAAGGTTTTGGCTCCGACATATGTTGGGTTCTTCTGGATATCTCGAGGGGTGATTTTATGATTCTCCCAATTAATTTCTAGATTCTGTTTTTTTAACCACAACATTCCGATGATAACCATATTTATTGGACTCGATATTACATTGAGACATATGTGTAAATCATGGTCAACGAGGTGTACTCTTAGTGGTATGGTTTCCATGGTTATATTCCCCGATGCTAGCGGTCGTCCATCTACTACTCCAGCTACCACTGGTTTGTTTTTTCGAAGTACTGGAATTCCATGTTTCTTAACGAGTCCTTCATCAATGAAACATGAGGACGCTCCTGAATCTACCAGAGCTATAAGGGAAAGGGTCTTCTTAGACATGATTAACTTGACAGGGACAAGACATATTTCTACGGGTGTGGATGGAATTATAAGGCCCTTTGTTATATCATGGTCCGGCTGTATGGTCTCTTTTACAACTGGACTTCCTCGTTTCCCTGCTCTACAAGGTTGGCTGCAACTTTGGAGTTCGTTCTCTTGTTGGGACAATCAACTGCAATGTGGCCAGGGTTTCCACAATATAGACATAACTTGTTATCCCTCCTTCTTTGTTTCTCTTGTGGTGTTAGAGGAACCTAGTTGCATCTATCTGCATAGGTTCGGGCATAGACTCATCTCTAGGAGTACGCTAGAAAGCTTTCCATTGGTGAGGTCTTCCTTCTACTTGCTTTTCTTGTTTCCTTTCAAAAAGTCGATTATCACATTGAATGGCTTGGTTGATGAATTCATTCAATGTCTTCACCTCTGGCATCGTGAGTAGAAGGTCCTTCACATCATCCTTTAAGCCCCATCTAAATTGGCTTATGAAATAATCTTCGTGCCAAGTGAGGTCACAAATCAACTGCCTAAATTCTGATGCGTAGGTAGAGGCAAGGCGGTTACCTTGACGTAGCTTCCAAAGTTTTGTTTTTGCCACTTGACTCGTGTCTGCATCTCCAAATGTGGTGATGAGCTCTCTAAGAAACCCCTCATAGTCATGAAGTATGGTCATATCCTTCTCCAAGATTGGGACGAACCATAATAATGGTTGACCGTAGAGCAAGGTTCCAATAAAACCGACCATGGATGCATCATCAGGGTATCTATCAGGTTGCATACGGATGTACAATTTGACTTGTTGCAAGAATCCCCGGAACTTTGTGCAATCACCATCGAACTTTTCTGGCATGCAGATCTTAGGTTTCCTCATGAAGGATGTACTAGGTCGTTGATTTATTTGCATACTTCCTTGATTTGATTGAAGACTCCTAATTCGTTCTTGTAATTCTTGGAGGAGTGCACCTACATGCCCTGGATGTCCCATCTCGATTTGTGTATGTCGATGAGTTAGGTCTTCGACTTGTTGTTGGAGACTCTGAAGTGATGCTACAATCTGTTCATAAGCATTCTCCATGATGACTGGTCTTGGATGTAAGCTAGTCTTGCCAAAATGTCAGGGGAGCACTAGATTGTGGTCTCTGACTACAATAGATAAGATTTCTGAAATATACTTCTGATTACAAGAATACCCACGTAGGGAAAATATCACAGGAATATGTAGCTGATACAAGAAGTCACACAACCCGGGACTGTAGGCGTAGATAACTCAACTAGAGATGATATAGGAGATCCCACAACCCAGAATCATAAGTATGGAACAAGATCTCTGGATTACAAGAACTCCCCTCTAGGAGATGGACTAAATACAAGAAAGAACTCGACAAGATCTCATACTACGAGATTACAAGAGGACAAGACTAGATGTCCAGGATACAAGACTAGATAGGACTGGAACAAGGAACAAGACAAGAAGAGGAATTGGAACTTGGAGGGTACTTACTTGGTGGTCACGACTCCTTGAGCTCCCAAGACTAGTATTAGCAAGACTGATTATGAATGTGGCCAACCCCTCCTTATATAGGTTTTCAAGGGCGGCTGCGACTTGATGATGTCATCATGATATCATCGACTCGAAGCATGGTCTCTGGATGTCAGAATCAAGCAAGAAGACAGTCAATCTTAGGGTTTTGGCACGTTCTGGACGCAATGGAAGCATTAGTTTTCCCAAATTCTGAACCAATCATGAGATATAGGATTCACATGGAATCTGAGATTCAAGATGGTTTCCTTTGTCCATGATAGGAACTCTACCCATACAGGAACTTTGGTGGGTTTAGGACCTTTAGGGTTAATGTGCCACTTAAAGAAAGAAACCGGGATATTCCTGATGAGCCATTGCCCCTCACTAATGACATGCAAGGCACTATTGGCATCTAAAAAAAAAACAGAAAGTAATTGTTAGGGCAATATTGGATGTGTTTCACTAAAACACCTCTTGGTTCCCAATGATTTTTTAGCCAGCTTTTGAGCACTTCTTGAGGAGGCCTTGGGCCATGACATAAGCCAATAACAACTCTATTGGTTAGGTGGTCCTGCCAGCTATCTAAAGAGCATCTATCTATAATAAGGGCTTCATTCTCTTCTTCATCACAATAACTCTCTAGACAGAGTTCGTGCGGATTTTCAACAACTTTTGATTTACCTTTCTCAGACAACAAGCGGGACTCATAGTTACTTGCATGATCCTTAAAGGAGAAGAAAGCACCTGGAAGAACTTTGTTTTGACGCATGGAGCCTACATATGACTTGGGGGGAGATGGCATAGCACCAGGTCTACTTTCTGCAGCTACAGGAGAGCCCGAGGATGCATGTCCAGCTTGAAGGTTGTACTGAGTACCTCTCACTGTGGTCCCCGACTGTAAACCTGCGCCTTGAACAGGAGGAGGACACGCTTGGGGAGAGGATGGGCCACTATCCGGGGGACGAGCAGCGGGAGAATTACCGAAGGTGATGCCATTTCGCAATGCCTCATGGAGCGCCATGCAGAAGGGAGTCCCCCCTGGAGAGGAGGACAGAGGGAGGAGCGACGAGAACCCTCCGCCGAGGCGGAAGGGGAGACACAGATGCCCCCACCGAAGTCAAAAGACGAAACCCTAGTTCGCAACTCAAGAGTCCATGCGTCTTCCATGTGATTTGTTTTCCAAGATCCAGTCCAGTGTTTTTTGTCAGGGAGAGTAGACATTGCCGAACTCCCTTTTATTAAAAAAAAAGCTTCCTTTTATTAAAAAAAAAAAACAAAATGAAAGGCAAATTCACGGGATCGATAAGAACAGAGCGGGAGGGATAATGTGAATACAAAGAGCAAGGGACAAAAACAGATCGATGAATGCGAGTCCGAAGGACCCACGCAGGGCGAATATAATGATGATGACACACGCACGCGCGCACACACATATTAAGAGAGAGAGCGCTGGGGAGTCCGGGGACCGGGACCATTAACGGAGCATCTTTGCGTGGGAAAGAAGCGTTCCCTTTGGAAGTTGGAGTGCGCAAGGTGGAATCTTGAACGAGGACAGGGCGAAGATCGGAATGATGAGCAGACGTACAGAAAGTCGTCTCGAGAGAGAGAGAGTACAGCTAATAACGTAACTACTCTGACCGTCACGGAAATGCGAGAACCAATCGATAATCTCTGGAGAAAGAGAGAGAGAGAGATGAAACGAAGAAATATGAGAGTCAAGGACCTCAGGAATAGAGAGCGGCGGAACAACAGAGCAAGCTGGAGTTTGGAGGGCGTGCAGACTCCACTCCAGAGTCCAGACTCAGCACTTTGGCAGACCTAGCTACAGCGATTCGAGCCAAGAGTTGAAGTTTCCAGTTTCTACGTCAATTTTTAGGCACGATGAAGAAATCCTGATGAGTAGACGTACTCAAGATCGATGTGTGGGTATGTGTATGTGAGAGAGAGCGGGGTAAGAAATTCAGAGTGTAACTATTCTCGCGGTCTCGCAAATGACAAGCATAATCAATCACCTCTGGGGGTGAGGCTAGAGCCCAAATAGATAAAAAGAGAGGGAGATTAGAGAGAGATTAGGGACCCACATTGAGGTGTGTAGACCCCTGCGGGATAGAGAGAGAGTGGGGATAATAGTACAGCTTACAGCGCGTGCAGAGCATCTTGGCAGGTTCGGCTATGGCGACTCGAGCCGGCAGTAGAAGATTCCAAAAGATCAATTTCGAAACAAGCGACTCGGGAGAAGTTCGAGCGCTCAATATGTACACAGTACGATGTTAGGGTCCATGAGAGAGAAGACAGAGAAGCGATAAGTGCTGTGTCTCAAGATTGTAGCACGTAAAAATATACAGAGAACGGAGAAGAGCTCGAAGCCTCACGTCCAGGCCTCAACATCTCCATGGCCACCACCACACGCAGGAATCATGATGCTCGCATCTCCTATCACGCAGATGATGCGCATGATCACAAAAAGAACAAGAATTGGGATCGATCATGGCAATCAAGATCCCTATGTGATCTGTGTGCAGAGAATATCAAAGAAAATAAAGATAGCGAATCTCTCGTCGCATGCTATTATGTGTGGAAATACAAGACTTGAGTATCAAATACATATCAATTCACCCTCGAATCGTAATGTGCCCTTAGGCACCCTCATAGCTATCCATGCAAGCATCAAAATCTCTTTCCTCTCTTCTCATATCTATTATAGGGACTCTTTGCACCTCTTATGTTTATCTATGAATGAAGAATACTGTAGACCATTCTTTTCATGTCTTTTCCTCTTCATACTCTCCAATTATCACCTAAAACCATGATCATAGTTTTTTTTGTTCAAAGAATAAGCTATAATTATACTTAAAGAGAAAAAAGTACTAGAGAACTTAGGGAGGGATACAAACCATGTTAATACAACTATTGTTCCCGTTGTGTTTGAGTGACATCTAATTCAAGACATTATCTTGGATGAAAATTAAGGTCATAGATTGGAGAAAAGGGGAATATTTCTTGTTATTCTTGATTCTCTTTCCATGCAAAAGAGATTAGGGATTCTTGATTCTCATGAGATTCACTCCATACTCTCCAATCATCAAAATCCTTGCCAATGCTCTTCTTTTCTAGAACAACCTATAACTTTTATTGAAAGAAAAAATGCATGTTCACAAACTTGTCATCCACATGTCTGCAATGGACATCCTTTCCAATACATTAATTTGGATGAAAAAGATTATAAAGTGAAGAAAAGGGGATACTCCTTGTGATTCTTGATTCTTTCCCAAGGAGAAAAAGAAAGCTTTAAAGTGACATCTTTGAATTGTCCCAAAAGTTGGTTAACACTTGCTCTTTTATATCTTCCAAAGGGCTCCTCTTCTAATCACATTCCATACATCCATCGTCCCCATGAATAAATTATTTCCATATGGTCTTGTTACCAACTTGTGATCTAAAATTGAAGTTGCTTCCATATAATTAGAAAACTCTTTTACATGAGTAAAAGAGGTGCCATAAGCCTTCTTCTTTCTTGATAGGCAACATTTACCCCAAAGATAGAAATTTTCATTTTAGTAGCTTTTGCATTAATCGAAAGTCTCTTGTGAAGAACTCTTCAAAAGATATGTAGTCTCATGTTCAATTCATTTTCTCTTCGAATATGGGAAATATCTATTGTCCGATTTTCCTCTTTGCAATGCATTCACTTGGACTAGGGATCATTTTTACATTGATTAATATTGATATCCTTCCTCCAGAATGTGAAGATGTGATTCCTAAGTGGCACTCTTCATACTCTAGTTTAAGCCTTTAGTGATTATCTTCTAGCTAAAGCGATCTCTTCCTTGCATGATTCCACATGACCACACATAACTTGAAGCATTTCAACTATCCTTGCATGATTCCACATGCCCACCCATGACTTTAAGCATTTCAACTATAATTTCTTAATTCTTAAAATTTCATCATTTCTAATCAGTTTAATTTGCTTGATGGGGAACACAGTTGAGTCCCTTTGTCCAATAGTTTTCACCTAGTTTCTTTTTCTTACTAATCAAAAAATTTCCTTTGACTTTGTCTCGATCTTTCTGTTAGTTACACTAATACAGAGTGCTTAGAATCGACCTTGAAGGTCTTACTATTATTGTATCTATGAAGGAAGAGATGTTCATCGGGATGCCTTTATATATTTTTATTTTGATAAACATAGAGTGAGTTATTCAGCTACACATATTATGAACATTATTTATAAAATTTCCATATTGTATGTTTCTCTCATTCTGTGTGTTTTTGCACATGCATACATTACTATAGACATCAATTGAGTCGCTCTAGAAAATGGTAGCCCATTGTCTGTGTTATACTTTATGGAATAATGGAATGTTATATGGATTTTAATGTCTTGAGGGTTTTAATGTGAATTATGTTTTGATTTGGGAGGTGAAGACTCATGACGGTGTGAACACGTGTGGACTTATTCATGTATTTTTGAAGATATTTAGAACAATATTTAGAAGAATATTTAGAATATAGTATTTTAGTTATTTTTTGTATAAATAATAGATCCCTTTAGAAAGGGACATTTTTGTAAAAATAGTAGATCGCTTGAAAGGCGACGACTTTGTAAATAAATTAGATTTTTGTAAATGCACGCTTTTCGAAGCATTGCCCTCATGTATCTTCTATTCAAGACGTAATAAAAAATACCTATAAATACACATGCTCTGATACACTTGTCCATCAGAGTATATGGGGGAACATCGTACCCAATGTTGTGTCAATTCTCTTATCTCTTTCTATTCTATTTATGCTTTTTGTTAGATTTCATTTTTGTACTATCCTCTATGTACATGCATCTATGGGTTCTGATCGATAGTGGTATCAGAGCATAGTATAGACTTAATTCCTAGTAGTTCTCCTCCTCATAAAGCACCTTATAGACATGGACCTTTACATAAAAAAGAAATTGCTAATCAAATAAGGATCTACTCCACAAAGGACTTATAAAGCCTAGTTCTTCTCCCTTTGGAGCACCCATTCTTTTAGTAGAGAAGAAGGAAAAGACTTATAGAATGTGCATTGACTATAGACTACTCAATAAGATCACAATTAGAAATAGATATCATATTCCTATGATAGATGATTTTCTAGATAAACTTCATGGATCACATGTCTTTAGCAAAATTGATCTTAAATAAGGTTATCATCAGATATGAATGATATTAATGACATTTATAAGACCGCCTTTAGAACTCAGAGTGGCCACTTTGAATTCATGGTAATGCCTTTTGGACTAACCAATGGACCTGCTACATTTGCATGTATAATGAATAATGTTTTTCTTGATTAACAAGCTTTTGTTATTGTTTTCTTTGATGGCATAGTTGTCTATAGTGAGAATGAAAATGACCATGAAAATCATTTAACAAGTATTTTTAATTTGCTATGCAAAAACAAGCTTTATGCCAATTTTGAAAAGAGTTATTTCTTCTAAAAAGAATTAGAATATTTAGGTCACATTGTTCTAGTCACAAGGCGTTCATGTAGATCCAAAGAAAATTTAAGTAATTGAAGAATGGTATGTACCTCAATCTATGAATGATGTACATTCTTTTCTAGGGCTAGCTAGTTTTTATAGAAAGCTTGTAAAAAGTTTTTCTTATTTAGCACTTCAATTCACATTATTATTGAAGAAAAAGTTAAAATTTTCATGGTGGTTAGCACAACAACAATCTTTTGAAAAGCTCAAACATGCACTTTCTCATGCATCTATTTTGCAACTACCAAATCTTGCACCATGTAGTTATAGACGCTAGTGGTTTAGGTATAGGTGTTGTATTAATGTAGAATGATCATCCCATTGCATTTAAAAGTAGGAAACTTAAACCTGCTGAAAAAGAATTACAGTACATATGATAAGGAACTTTGAGCTATTTTGCATGCTTTAAAAATTTGGAAACATTACCTTATGGGTTCTGAAGTTCTAATCAAAACAGATCGATAGGCTATTAAGCAATTATTAAATCAACCATTGATTTCTGAGAGACACATTAGATGGGCTTCATTCATACAAAAATTTTAGCCTATGATTCAATATCAGCCTGAGAAAGCTAATGGTGTAGCTAATGCCCTTATTCCTTGTGCATATCCATAAAAAAATATTGTTTCAACCAATAATATTTTTGTTGTTCATATTCATTCATTTCATGACATGACTCCTACTTGTGCATCTGATTTGTATTTTTCACAAACATGGAATGCTTTCAAAAATTCTACAACATTTAGTTAGGATCTTTACACTTTTCATAATGGATTCTTGTATTTCCAACAAAATTTATGCATCACACAAGGTTTTTAAGAATTTGTTATGAAAGAGATGGATGAACCGCCATACATGGGTCATAGGGGCATACAAAGTACTATTTCAATGTGTAAATACTTTTTTTTTATCAAATATGGAAAAGGATATTGCACAGTATGTTTCCTGGCATTGTGTGTCAACATGTGAAAAGACATCATGGTAAACCATTTGGATTATTAATGCCACTTCCCATACCTAATGGACCATGGGAACAAATTTCTATGGATTTTATTACTAGTCTTCCTACAACTTCATCTCATAATGATATGATTTGGACAATTGTTGATAGGTTTAGTAAACAAGCATATTTCATTCCTTGTAAAAAGAATCTTTCTACACCGCAAGCTGCTAAGTTATTAATGAATATTTTCCTGCATCATGGTTTTTCAAAAACTATTCTTTCAGATCGAGATGTTCGTTTTTATAATCACTTTTGGGTTGCATTATTTCAAAATTTAGGTTCGAAAATAGACTTTAGCTCTACATTTCATCCTAAAAGTAATGGGCAAAGTGAAGCTATGAATAGTAGTATTTTAGATTTATTACATTGTTATTCTTTAGATAATCTAAGTAATTGGGATGAGAAACTTCCTTTACTACAATTTGCATATAATAACACAACACATACCACTACGTGACGTGCACCATATGAAATTATTTATGGTAAAAAGCTTCCCACTCCCATGTCTATCGCTCAAACTGATATACCTATTGCTAACTCTTTTGCACAAGATCATACTTCTACGCTTCATGAGGTTCATGAGCACATTAAAAAGAGTCAAGAACGTTACATGCGTAATGTTAATAAGAAATGAGTAGCTAAATAGTTTAATGAAATTGATTTGGTATGGTTACAAATAATTAAAGGACGTTTGAAAAATATTTCACAACGTCCTAAAGTTAAACTTGCACCATGTTATTAGGGACCTTTCCATATTATTCAAAAAATTATTGAGAATGATTTTAGGATAGACATACCTTCTCATTGGAATATACATAATTCTTTTCATATTAGTTTATTGAAATCTTTTAAAGGAACTTTACCACTCACTCCTATTTTAGATGATCCTCCATTACTTGAAGAGGATGCTAAAATTTTAGTTCTAGAGAAAATACTTAATTAGGATGTTACTACCACACACACATGTAGCCAATATCATAGATATTTAGTTAAATATAAAAATCACTCACTTGAATAATCGCAATGGAGTCATAAAACATCACTAACTCCACACTATGATCATTTGATTTCTACATATCATTGACAATCACATTAAATTCGAGTTTTCCAATTCCATACAGATATTTTTGAAGATAATTAGAAGAATATTTAGAAGATAGTATTTGAGTTGTTTTTTGTATAAATAATAGATCAGTTTATAAAGCGATGTTTTTGTAAAAATAGCATATTTCTTGAAAAGCGATTATTTTGTAAATAAAGCAGATTTTCATAAATGCACGCTTTTTGAAGTGCAACCTTCATGTACATTCTATTCATGATGTAATAAAAAATACCTATAAATACACATGCTCTTGTAGAATCATCCATCAGAGTATGTGGGGGGAGATTATACCCAATCTAGTGTCAATCCTCTTGTCTCTTTCTATTATTTATGCTTTTGTGAGATTTCCTTTCTGTACTATCCTCTCTGTACATGTGTCTGTGCGATTGGATCAACTCTTTGAAGAGATGAGAAGCTCAATTCCATTCAAATCAAAGCCATTTCACATGTAGATGCATAAGTTAATGATAGTCTAATCCCATTGCACTCTATAGTGCAACTTATTGAAAATAAAGGCACAAGCTTATAAGGTCTTGAATAAGATTCAAAGGATGAATCAAGATCTAGGGGACACAAAGAAACCCCCACCTTATCCATATGGAGTGAATTCGAGCACTAGAAGTCACCGTTAACCTCTCCTCGGTATCTACCACACTCTCACTTAAACAGAGTAAAATCAACTATTGTGAGGCAGTCCAGATAGGTTGATAGGGTATGCTTTCCACATAGAGAGAATATCTACAATTATGGGCATTACATGTGCATAACATTGTAGAGGTAGACAACCAACAACACTGGTAATGCCATAGCACACATGCCAAGCATACCAAGTGAAAAGTGGTTTCTATGCTACCATCCTGTTACAACCAGAAAGGTGATTTGATGCATAGAGATGATGGGTCCAAACCCACTCAGGATTGTCATGTGTTAAGGAATAGCTTTCCATTCCCCAAAAGATAATTGTGCAGATACATAACTAGGCATACAAGCATATTCCCAATCACAAGTTGGCAAGCTTAGCTGTAGATGATGAACAACAAATGAAGAGCGAAAGAGATAGAAAATGCCTGAGACATTGAAGCTTCAAATGTTGCACAAAACTTTCATTAATAAAGGTGTATATTTATACAATATTGGTGCCCCCTCATTTCTTCTTTCCCTATGCCTTCATAAAGTCTAGGCTTATACCCCTCCATAGCTCCTCCTCATACCTATTTAGAACTCTTCACTTTGGACCTTAATCCATGGTTTAAATGATGAAATACCTACCACAATTTAATACCAAATGCTTGCCTAACATCTTTACAATAGAAGGACAAAGGAAAAGCAATAGGAGGTCATGAAGAGAGAGAGATGTAAGGGTGCATGAGGAATCACATAATATTGTAGATATTTCTCCCAATATAGAAGGATTTTGGCTGTAACATTTTGTGTAGAACATAGTGATAGAGTAAGGAAGAAATATATAGTCACTCTTGTTACATTTATTTGTTCCTCTAGTAGCTTTGGTGTGAACTTTTCCCTATACATGGGCACTTTCTACTCTAGTGTTGGCTAGAGTTTTTTTCCCCATGTTACCACATACTTGATACTCTCATATGTGGTGGTACTTTGTACTTATGGATATTATTAAGCTCTTACTTCAGTTCAGTTCATCGTCAATAGAGAGAGCTATTCCAACCATCATCTTCTCCGTGTGTCTTGCTGCGTTTGTGCTTCTTGTGTGTGCTTCTTGTATGTCTCTCGCACTTCTACACACACGCAACAGTGATATCAGAGGAGGTTCAACTCCTTCTCAAATTTTGGTTTTTCACGTCGCGGTGCATGCTCACTTTTAACAGTGCAAATCGAGTTCGGAGCATAGAACTATGAATTTCAGCAGGCAAGAAACATTTCCATCAGGTGCATTTGGGTTTTACCCCCATTTTTAAGCCATTCGTGCAGTCATAATCACCATTAGAGTGACAGTTTGTAAGCTGAAATTTCAGCACTCATTTCAACTTTTGTTGAAGTGAAGATTTTGTCACATTCTTGTTCTTTAGTGAAATGGGAGGCAACAATGACTTGTTTGGCATGCTTTAAGTTGAAGATAAAATTGATGGGACCAACTATCCGATGTGGTCTTACATGATGAAGCATGTTCTTATTGCTAAACAACTTTGGAACATAGTGGCAGATGTAGATCGAAGATCCGTAGGTTCTTCTACTTCACATTCTACTGTCACAGATGGAGCTTCTTCTTCCAGTACAGTGGTTTCTCCTTCTCCACCTACACAGGAGTAGCTTAGATGGGATGGAAAAGATGCTCAAGCTCATGCTTTGATTGCGCTATCAGTGAAGCGTCATATAGTTCCACACATTCGATCATGTTCTACATCGAGACAGGCATGGGACACTCTTGCTTCTTTTTTGTATGCCGTGCGTAATGAAGCACGTGCTTCATACTTGAGGAAGCAACTTGAGGATGTATGTATGGTTGAAAATGAGTCGGTAGATGTGTATGCGACATGCATCAAGGACTTGAAAGAGCAATTGGCAACTATAGATGAGATTATTCCAGATGCATCATTCATTTATACATTGTTGAAAGGATTATCAGAATCTTTTCAAATTTTTGCTACTACACTCTGTTTGGTTGCAAAAGGAAATCTTAATATGTATGCATTTGATGAGGTTGTGTCTCTTCTTTTGCAAGAAGAGCAATCTAGAGTGAATAGGAGTGGTTTGATTGAGGGAACACAAGCACTTGCTATCTCACAAAAAGGGAAAAGCAAGGATGGTTCAGCTTTGGGTTCATCAAAACCAAAGCCTCAACCTTCCTCTTCCACTCATTCCTCTAATTATGGTGATTTGCAAAAGAAGAAGAGATGCAAACATTGTCAAAAGGCTGGTCATACTATTGATGAGTATAGAAAGCTTGCTAAACGCAATGAAAAAAAGAAGGAATCTGGCATGTCTATTGCTGAAAATTCAGCAAATGCAAAGAATGATGAAGCTAACATGGCTCAAGATTTTTGGGCATGTGTTGTTACATGTCATTATGATGCTTCTTTGCATTCTAAATGTATGGTTGTGAGTGAGGCTGATTCGGATTGGTTTTTTGATAGTGGTGCTTCAAAGCACATAACATCATGCAAAAGATTTTTTGCCTCTTTGAAAGATGCACCCAAAGGAGGATATGTGGTGTCTGCAAACAATGCCTCTTATCCTATCATTGGAGTAGGAGAAATTGAGCTTACGGCTACAAATGGAGGTGTGATTCTCTTGAAAAATGGATTGTATGTGCCCGATATCAAGAAGAACTTAATTTCAGTTCCGTTGATTGGCAAAGCTGGACTTCATGTACACTTTATTGATGATAAGTGTATGGTTCATGATTTCAGCAATGGTGATGTTATCGTGATGTCTGATACATTATGTAATGGTTTGTATCGCATGGATACATACAAGAGGGCTGCCTAGAATGCCTTAGTTGCTCATACCTCTCCCATGGCTGAAATGGAGCTTTGGCATGCTCGTTTTGGTCACTTGGACTTCAATAGTTTGTTTTACTTGCAAAAGAAGGACATGGTTATTGGTTTGCCTACACTTGAGTCCATTGAAAAGCATGCATGTGAAGGTCGCATTCTTGGAAAAATGCATCGTGCTTCTTTTCCAAAAGATAGTCATAGACACACTACAAGAAAACTATAGCTTGTTCACAGTGATGTATGTGGTCCTGTCAAGACTCCATCTTTTGGGAAGCTTGTATATTTTGTTACCTTCATTGATGATGCTACTCATCATACATGGGTGTATCCTATGAAAGCAAAGAATGAAGTATTTTCTTGCTTCAAAGAGTTTTTAGCTATGGCTGAAAATTTCTCTTCATAAAAGCTTTTGACTCTACACAGGATCGTGATGGTGAATACATGTCACATGAGTTTAATGCTTTTCTTCGTGAAAGAGGTATTTCACACCAATGTACGGTGCCATATACACCTCAGCAAAATGGTGTTGCCGAGTGTAAAAATAGAACTCTACTTGAAATGGCACGATGTATGGTTAAAGGAAAGCATCTTCCTGATCAGTTTTGGATGGAAGCAGTCATGTGTGCAAACATTGTGTTGAATCGCTGCCCTACAAAAGCATTGAGAGTCATCACTTCTTATGAGGCTTGGAATGGTCATAAGCCTATGGTTAGTCATATGCGTGTGTTTGGTTGTTTGGCATATGCTCTTGTGCCATCACAACAACATCACAAACTTGATGACAAGGCAAAGAAATGTATATTTGTTAATTGTAGTGCTAAAAGTAAGGGATATCGTTTGTATTAATCACTTTTCCCTCTACTTGAATGCAAAAAACAGTGAACAATTAGCTCACAAGATGTGTTCGATACACTCATGCCTTTGTTCCAAAATGGTGCGCTTGACTATGGCCATGTAGACCAGCCAACTTAGGTTCAAAGGGCTGAAAAATTCCAGCCAAATAGGGCTGAAAATGCAGAGAATTTCCAACCAAACATGGCTGAAATTTTCAGCCACATATGGCTGAACATTTGCATCAAAGTATGGCTGAAAATGAGCATGAAATTCAGCCCACGCATGATGTACATGTTGAAGATGTATTACATAATGAACACATGTCTATCAAGAGTGCACAATCTATGCCAAAGTGGTTGAAACAAACTTTGCAGGACAGCAAATTGAGTGCACCTTTACTTGGTAGAACAAGATCAAACTCTCACCACGCATCATGTAATTTTGTGGATTATTCTCTTATTGCTACAGCATGTAATGAAGAGCCACTTTCTTTTGAAGATGCATGTGATGATCCATAATGGATGAGCACTATGCAATCAGAAATGGATTCCATACATACGAATGGTACTTGGGAGTTATGTGAATTTCCAAAAGGAAAGAATGACATTGGTACAAAACCGGTTTATAAGATTAAGAGAAAATCTAATGGTAGCATTTATCGCTACAAAGATAGATTGGTTGCCACAGGATATGCGCAACAATATGGCATTGATTATGAGGAAACATTTGCACCTACTTCACGCATGACTACCATTCGTACTGTGGTTGCATTGGCTGCCCATCAAGATTGGAAAGTGCATCAGTTGGACATAAAAACAACCTTCTTGAATGGTGATTTGCAAGAAGAGGTCTATGTGAAGCAACCTCCTGGATTTGCCATGAAAGGGAAAGAGCATATGGTTTGTCGCTTGCATAAAGCCTTGTATGGTCTCAAGCAAGATCCACGTGCATGGTATGAGAAAATCCATAAGCAATTGATTGCTCTTGGCTTCACATGTATTCCGATTGAAAGCACACTCTATGTACAAAAAAATGGGGCTGATCTTATAGTGCTTGTTCTTTATGTCGATGACCTTCCCATGACTGGCTCATGTGATGCAGAACTTGACATTCTTATGGCTGATTTGCAACATACTTTTGATGTCACTTATCTTGGTCTTTTGAGCTACTATCTTGGCATCCAATTTGTATCCATTGAGGGGGAAATTGTTATGCATCAAGCAAAGTATGTTGAAAAACTACTTCAGTGCTTTGACTTTGAGGATTGCAAGCCAGGTTCCACACTAGTTGAGATAGGATCGAGGTTCTGAGTCGAGGATTCTAGTGATGCATTTGACACTTCTCTTTATCAGCAAGCTGTGGGATGTCTTATATATGCATGCAACACAAGGCCGGATATATAGTATGCAGTTTCCCAGTTGAGTCGATTCATGCATAGCCCTGGCACTAAGCATTGGCAAGCGGTGAAACGTGTGTTTAGATATCTCTGAGGCACTTTGAGATTAGGTCTCTTTTAGGGCAGAGATATTCAGCCATGCTTGCATGCTTTTACAAATAGTGATTGAGCTGGTTGTTATGATACTCGTGTGTCCACTAGTGGTAATTGCTTTTTCCTTGGAGACTCATACATATCTTGGTTGAGTAAGAAGCAACCTACAGTGGCGACATCGAGTTGTGATGCTGAGTACAAGGTAGTTTTCACAGCTACAGTGGATGTATATGGTTGAGATGCCTATTGATGGATCTTTGCATGGAGATTGATGCTGCTACGCATATTCTCACTGATAGTCAGAGTGCTTTGGTTGTTGCACGAAACCCAATGTTTCATGCATGAACCATACATATTGAGGTGCATTATCACTATGTGAGAGAGTGCCTTCATGAAGGAGATATTGATTCGGTATATGTGCCTACAGAAGATAATGTGGTAGACATATTCACCAAAGCTCTTCCACGGGAAAAGTTTGAAGCTTTTTGCAAAGCTTTAGGCTTATTACCTTGTGGGGGCTGATCTGTCACTCCCTGTATGTGTTCACGTCATTCGCTCCAGGGGGGTTTGTTACACTTATGTGTTCCTCTAGTAGCTTTGATATGAACCTTTTCTCTATACATGGGCACTTTTTACTCTAGTGTTGGCTAGAGGTCTTTTCCCCATGTTACCACATACTTGATACTCTCATATGTGGTGGTACTTTGTACTTAGGGATATTATTTAGCTCTTACTTTAGTTCAGTTCATCGCCAATAGAGAGAGCTATTCCAACCATCATCTTCTCCGTGTGTCTTGCTACGTTTGTGCTCCTTGTGTGTGCTTCTCGTGTGTCTCTCGCACTTCTACACACACCCAAAAACTCTTCCCTCATTCGATGTCAAAATTTCTCAGATTAGTGTGCTACAAGGCACATATGTATTCTTTTACTACTACAAGTGCATCAACAAAAAATGGAAGCAATGAAAAAATGCTAATAATGAGACATGGATAGTCTAAAGGAGAGGAACTTGACACAAAGTGATATATAGATCCAGGTTGCAACAATTACATGTCTTTTCAAGAGCAAGAATTACCGAATCCTAGGTTCCCAAAGGTAGAGGATTTGTTGAAATATTTTACAATTTCAAGCCTCCCATTGCATATGTGGGAGATGATAGATTAGGAAGTGAAAATGCATCCAAGGTGCTATGAGAGGTATTACATGTTCCTTCAATCACAAAGGACATGATTCATGTACATAAAATGGTATAGAAGGGATTTCAAGCAAGCTCCAATGATAAATGATGCTTCATTTGAAACCCAAATAAAGGCAACAATCTAGTAGCTCAAGGAACAAGACAACGAAGGCTTTTTATTGTGGGCATCCTATTTAAAACAAGCAAGGCAATGTGTTTTTCTGCATATTTTGTAGCCTCTGTGCAGAGTACCATGTGCAACACTTGGAACTCGATTTTCTACTCTGAGGATATCTTTGTGGAGTTCTCATGAAGGAGAGTGCACTGTGGTGCATCACAATTGAAATACTTCACTCATATCAAAGCATTTCAATGCAAAAGCTTATAATGTTTGGAAATATGAAGAGCTATGAGCTTGATTTTTGACATAAAATGATCGGACATGTCATTGTGTAAAATTGAAGAATACGATCAGGTTTTAAGTGGTAAGAGGCTTATCAAGATTTGATGCAAATGATCTCCATGTGTTTTGCAAATCTTTCCAATGTGGAAAGCAAGCTAGATTTCCATAGAAAAGGAGTGCATGCAAAGCCCCAAAGGTCTTTGATTTTATTCATAATGATGTGTGGAGGCACTCCGAAATTCCTCATAGGTAGATGTAAGTATTTTACCATTTTTATTGATGATCATTCAATAAAAGTTTGGAAAAATCAGATATGTTCGAGAAGTTCCAAAAGTTAAGATCACCAGTTGAGAAGGAAACATGTAGAAGCATTAAAGCAATAAGTTATGATGGTGGAGGAGAGTAATTCTCGAATGTTTTCTCTCAATACTTGATGGATAATGGCATAAAATTACAATCTTTATGTAGTTAAATAGTTTAGGAAAATGGACTAGCTAAAAGGAAGAACATGAAGTTAACAAAGGTGGCTAGATGTATGATAAATGAGATGAATATGCACTTATCTTATGGTTTTAAGGCCATAAATACAACCATTTATCTTATGAATAGGGGTTCAAAAAGTGGATTACATGAATTGACCCCTGATGAATTCTATTTTGGCAAGAAACTTGATCTACAACACCTCAGGGTGTTCTATATGCACATACCACAAGAGGTAAGAGGTGAATTGGATCCTATATAAAACAAAATGCACCTTTATTGACTATGCTCTCAAGAAAAAGGGTTATATTTTTTATGAATCCATCATGAAGATTCTTGGGGTCTTAAGGGATGTGGTCTTTGATGAACTAGGAGACAAAGGTAAAGGCAAGGCACTTGAAGATGATATGGATGGCTACATAGTTCATCCAAATTTTCATATGCAACATGAATCCACTTATATTTCAGTACTAGAGGCTTCAACATCTTCATTGGCTATTGAAGGATTCAAATGAAGAGTTAGATGTCAATAATCTTACCCTATCTCAAGGAAAATCATGCTTCAATGCAAAGATGAAGGACCTAGTGATGACACACCTAGTGAAGGTGAGATTCTTATGAAGAGGTAGCTACATCACAATTAAAGATATCAAGGATGAGGACGAAATTATCATAAGACAATGAAAGGAGGTCTAATAGGAAGAAGACCCCCATTTGAAGGGTGATCTATGATACTTTATGGACAAATATTTTGCTTAGGTTATGCAGATTTTCCAAGACAAGGATTCAGATACATATGACGAGGATTCAACCAAAGATGAATGGTACGAAGCTATGGATGAAAATATCAAATCTTTAAAGGAGAACAATGCATGGTAGATGGTATCTAAAAAGTAAGGAATGAAGGTTTTACAAGGAAATTGGGTCTAAAAAACAAAAAGAGATGTAGATGGATTCTTGACAAGGTACAAGTTAAGGTTAGTAGTTAAAGATTTTAATCAAACACATGGTGTAGAGTATTTATAAATATTTATTCTAGTAACTAAGAAGGTTAACATTAAGAGTTTTTTGGCTATATTCATCCAAAAAATGGCCATTCATCAGCTTGAAATGAAAATGTATTCTTGAATGATGAACTTTAAGAGGATGTGTATATGAGTCAGCCAATATGTTATGAGGGTGGGAAGCATCTTCATTTTGTATATAGGTTGAAGCCCCAAGGGCTTGGAATCAGAGGTTGCTGGATTCCTTGAGCAACTATGGATAGGATCCAACTGTTTAGATCCATCTTTGTACATTAAGAAATAAGGAAACAAGGTTGCCTCCATATGCATCTATGCAGAAGCTAAACATAATAGGGAATGGTATTGAAATAATAAAAGAAATCAATCAGATATTGGAAGGAAGTTTAAACTCTTTGATTTAGGAGAGCTAAATTATATTCTTGGTATATATACTTTTAAATGCAAAAGAAGGCGTCTATCTACTTCACAAGAAGTACTTGTTGGATGTTTTATAGAGATTTGGCATGGTCCATTGTAAATAAGTGATGAAATATATGTTAATGTTTAATTGTGAGAGAAATTCTTTAGTACAAATGTAAATGAGTCATTTATGCCAACTAAAGAGTAGTTTTTTGAAAAATTTATCAAAAGATTTGATTTTTCAAATCAAAGAATGGGTAGATCTTTAAGATAAAGCCACTACCCTCATAAGCTTGAGGGGGAGTACTAAAAATATAGGTAACATCTTACGTACTTATGACCTGGATAATATTCAAAGGATGAATGAAGAGCTAATGACACAAGTAAGGCACCAATTATGCATATGGCATGGATTGGAGCACCAAAATTCACAGGAGACAATGGAAGGATAAAGAAAAATTTATCTTACTAGGTTTCTTAGGAAAAAGCTACATATACAAGCTTTTACTTAATATTGCTTAAAATTTAGCTACAACAGTACCACTCTAATTTTTTTTGCATATCACATATGTATGATCATATGGTTTTGTATGATGGTTTGAAAATATTTCTTAAAGACTTTTATGTGTATTAATAGGGCCTTAGTGAGGCTTTATTATCTAGGGGAAACCAAATGTTGGGTTTCCTTAAGTGATGCACATGGAAGGCAAACTTAGCCTCACCATGGTGTATGGAAAATAGATGCTCGATAGACTAATTGGCTTTGATATTTTGGGTACTCTACATGTATGGAAAAAACTGTTGGAGTTAGACGTCTGCGGAAGCACGCGAACAGCACAAGGAAGAAGAAGAAGCTTGGAGCACAACACACAAGACTGAATGTATTACTAGAGAATGTACAAAGATAAGTAGCCCATTAGGGCAATAGGCGTATATACAAGCCGGGGGAAAAAACCTCCTAAAGAGGGAAAAAAGTGCCCCGGCGGTCCTAGAGTGTTCACACACATCACTACCTAAATATATCAACAAATCCCCCCTGGAAGTGATGCGGTGAACAAGGAGCTGGCACTCATGTATAAGGAAGTGCCGAGCTATGTGGAAATCACTCCACAAAAGGAAGTAAGCCCAAAGCTTTGCGGAAAGCTTCAAACTTCTCCCTAGGCAGAGCCTTTGTGAAAAGGTCTGCAATGTTCTCCTGCGTGGGCACATATGCCAAGCTGATCTCCCCAGCAGAGAACCTCTCCCTGACATAGTGATAATGCACCTCAATGTGCTTAGTGCGAGCATGGAACACAGGGTTCCTCGCAACTGCCAATGCGCTCTGACTGTCAGTGAAGATGGTGGTGGCAGAAGACTGGCCAACACCCAAATCAGCCATAAGGCATCTGAGCCACACACACTCAACAGTCGCTGTGAAAGCTGCCCTATACTCAGCCTCACAACTGGAAGTGGCCACAGTAGGCTGCTTCTTGCTCAACCAAGATATACATGAGCTACCAAGCATGAAGCAAAAACCACTGGTGGACACACGAGTGTCATAGCAACCAGCCCAATCTAAGTCAGAAAAAGCATGCAAATCTGGCGGTAGTGATCCCCCCTTGGGATAAAACAACCCAAGTAGCCGAGTACCACTCAAGTAGCGAAAGATGCGCTTGACCGCTTTCCAATGCGTGACTCCTGGGCAATGCATAAACCTGCTCATCTGTGAGACAGCAAACTGAATATCTGGCCGAGTAATGCATAAGTAAATCAAGCATCCAACGGCCTGCTGATAGAGAACAGCATCAAATGCATCTCCAGCATCATGAAGACTCAATCGTAAGCCTGTCTCCATAGGAGTGGCAATAGGCTTACAGTCTTCAAGGCCAAAACGCTGCAATAATGTGTCAATATATTTCGTTTGACACAAAGCCATTCCACCATCAACTTGCATAAACTGAATGCCCAAATAGTGATGCAAATGCCCCAAATCAGACATCTCAAATGAGGCACGCAAATCAGCCTTGAAATCAGCAATATGCTTCTCAAGAGGACCAGTGAGCAGCATGTCGTCTACATAGACAACAATGATCAGAAGCACATCATTAGCACGCTTAACATATAAGGTGCTTTCAGTTGGACTGTTCTCAAAACCATGTGCAATCAGATAGGCATGTATTTTCTCATACCAAGCACGTGGTGCTTGCTTTAAACCATATAACGCCTTCTTTAACCTGCACACCTGGTTTTCATGCCCTTTCTGCACAAAGCCACGGGGCTGAAAAACATACACTTCTTCATGCAAGTCACCATTCAGAAATGCTGTTTTAATGTCCAACTGATGTACATTCCAACCATGATGGGCTGCAAGTGCACAAATGCTCCGAACAGTAGTCATACGGCATGTAGGTGCAAAGGTCTCATCAAAATCAATGCCTCTTTCCTGCGCATAACCCTTTGCAACAAGCCTAGCCTTATACCTGTCAACTGTACCATCAGGTTTACGCTTCAGCTTGTATACCCACTTAGTGCCAATGGCCTTCTTGCCAGGAGGCAAGTCACATAAAGACCATGTACCATTCTTCATTATAGCATCATATTCAGATTGCATAGCAGCCATCCAATTTTCTGAATTTTGTGCTTCATCAAAAGAAACAGGCTCATTCTCATCACAGAGACTAGATGCAGCCATAGCATAGCAATCTGATGCAAAGGAGGTACTATGAGAGCCTGAACGAGTACGATATGACAAAGGTGCATCTAATTTGCTGTCACGCAAAGTCTGCACCAGCCATTTTGGCATAGTTTTTGCCTGTTCAATATCAGCTCTCTCATCAACAAGTGCATCATGTAAATCTGCATCAGAAATGGAATGATCTGCATCATCATATGAAACCTGCAAAGGCTAAGAAGTTGCCTCATTAGGACCAGCGCTAGCCTGTCCACCTGTAAAAAGAGGCATCAAAGTATCATACATGTCTTTGGAGCTAACAGATGTCTCCTTAGTACATGAAAGCAATGGCTGAATAGCATCTTCCACAAAAACAACATCACGGCTAACCAGAATGCGTTTAGTCTATGGATGATGCAGACGATAGCCTTTACTTTCAGAACTGTACCCAACAAAAATACATTTTACTGCCTTATCATCCAATTTTCTACGATGTTGTTCAGGCACTAATGCATATGCCAAACAACCAAAAACACGCAGATGAGCAACAGATGGCTTGCGTTCATGCCAAGCCTCATATGGAGTGATGGACTGCAACGCTTTGGTGGGACACCTGTTCAGTACATATGCTGCACACATGACAGCCTCAAGCCAGAAACTATGTGGTAAAGCCTGACTTTTGACCATGCACCTCGCCATCTCCATGAGTGACGTGTTCTTTCATTCAGCAACTCCATTCTATTGAGGTGTATACGGCACTGTACACTGGTGTTTTATCCCACGTTCAGCCAGAAATGCATTAAAATCTGAAGACATATATTCCCCCCCTCGATCAGAACGGAGGGTGCCCATTTTACATGCTGACAGATTTTCAGCCAAAACCAAAAACTGTTTGAAGCACATGAACACTTCGGACTTTGCTTTGAGTGGATATACCTATGCATGCCTGGAAAAATCATCAATGAAAGTCACGAAGTAAAGGTAATTTCCAAAAGAGGGTGTCTGCATAGGACCACAGACATCACTATGTACAAGCTGCAATTTCTGCATAGCCCGAACTGAACCATCTTTTGGAAAGGAAGAACGCTGCATTTTGCCCAAATGCAGCCTTCACAAACATGTTTTCCAGGTGCCTCAAGTTTGGGCAAAGAGGACACCATTTCAGATTTCTGCAGGCGTAACAAACTAGCAAAATTCAGATGACCAAAGCGTGCATGCCAAAGCTTTGCATCTGACATAGCCTGAGAATCATGAACTGCACATGCCGAATCATTCACAGATCTTTCATAGTCTATGAGCTTATACAGCCCACGACATAAAATGCCAGAAGCAATAATCACATCGCCATTTGAGAGATCATGGACTGTACACCTGTCATCAACGAATTTCACAACCAAGCCAATCTTGGCTAATGCAGAAACTGATAACAGGTTCTTTTTGATCCTTGGCACAAATAAAGCATCTGACAAAGTGAAAGAACTACCATCAGCAGTAGTCAGAATGATCTTACCAACTCCCATAACAGGATAAGAGGAGTTATTGGCGCATGTGACAGTATTCCCTGTAGGGGCAGGCTCGAGTGAAGAGAAGAAACTGCGCTGCGAGGTAATATGTTTGGTCGCCCCACTGTCAAAGTACCAAACATCTGAGTCTACTGCAGACATGCACTGATCATGAGAAGATGGGTCAAAACTGCAGACAGTAGTAAACGCCCATTCTTCTTCCTGCACAAGATTTGCAGACTCTGTTTTTGGTGTAGAGGCCTCTGCAACAACCATTCCAGCCTCTTTCTTCTTTGCCTCTTTAGCAGCCAGTTTTGGACAGTTCTTTATAATATGATCATTTCCTTTACAGTACTTGCATAACAATTTCTGCTTTTCTGATTTCTTCTCATCTTTATCCTGGTTCTTCGATTGTGCAGCATTTGCAGATTTCTGCTTACTAGTAGAAGAGCTCCATTTTCCTTTGCCCTTCTGACTAGCCAGGAAAGCTTGATCTGCAACACGCATAATGGACCTGTTCTGCCTGGACTGATCTTCCTGCAACAGAA